>JAWPHD010003840.1:0-115000 GCA_037043455.1 Cyrtodaria siliqua
TTTTATGGGCCATCACAAATTGGGTTCCATGGGAGCCCAGAATTACTTATCCAACCCTTTACAACATACTATAAGGAAACCAATTACCAAATAAAGTTGAGCTAGGACAAGAAATGTAAGACACAGCTTACATGTAACAAGAGCTGTCGGAGAACAGCGCAGCTCGACTATTCGATTTTTCGGAGAATAATAAATTTATAGCTAGTATATACCATCAGAAAACAAGGCTACAACAATGTGGGGTGGGGTTGGGAGCACAACATAACTATGTGTAAGAACTGACCAAAACTACACAGAAATATGTAAAAAAAAAAAGAATAGAGTTTTGAGTGGGGTGCGGGGTGAGGGTGGGAGAGAGGCGGGGGTGGATGATGGGGGGAGTGGGGGTAGTGGGGGTGGTGAGGGCAACATATATGTGTAAGACGCTATGTAATAATTCACCAAAACAACACAAAACTAGAAATTGTTATTGTCCATGGGACAAAAACGTATGGCTCCCCCACTCGCCCGAACAGACATAATTGACGACTCTAGGTCCAACTGTTCTTTATTGATCTGAGATCGTTTTGATATTCAATATCCCTGTGACTGTATCTACTATCTGTATCAGTAAGGCCACATAAAAAAATATGCGTGGTTCAAGGAACCCGACCGACCCTATTTTTTTAAAGGGCCGACCCTAAAACTTCTTATGCAAAAATTGAAAAAAATAAATAAAAAAATTCAAAAAAATAAAAAAATTAAACAAAAAATTAAAATTCAAAAATATTTAAAAAAAAAAAAAAAAATCAAAAAAAAAATTAAAAAAAAATAAATCTAAATTAAAAAAAAATCAAAAATCAATAGGGGTCATCTACTGGTCATGACCAACCATCCTTCCAAGTTTGAGGACCCTAGGTCCAACCATTCTCTAGTTATTGATCGGACATAGTTTCACCGCAACCTTGACCTTTGACCTAGTGACCCCAAAATCAATAGGGTCATCTACTGGTCATGACCAACCATTCTTCCAAGTTTGAGGACCCTAGGTCCAACCATTCTCTAGTTATTGATTGGACATTGTTTCACCGCAACCTTGACCTTTGACCCCAAAATCAATAGGGTCATCTACTTGTCATGACCAACCATCCTTCCAAGTTTGAGGACCCTAGGTCCAACCGTTCTCTAGTTATTGATTGGACATCGTATTAATAGTCAAGGTCACTACGACCTTGACCTTTGACCCCTCTACTTGTCATGACTAACCGT
Source organism: Cyrtodaria siliqua (assembly GCA_037043455.1). Classification (NCBI taxonomy): domain Eukaryota; kingdom Metazoa; phylum Mollusca; class Bivalvia; order Adapedonta; family Hiatellidae; genus Cyrtodaria; species Cyrtodaria siliqua. Next base: position 1,249 of record JAWPHD010003840.1, read on the forward strand.
CGTTCCAAGTTTGAGGACCCTAGGTCCAACCGTTCTTTAGATACTGATCGGACATCGTTTTGATAGTCAAGGTCACCACGACCTTGACCTTTGACCTAGTGACCCCAAAATAAATAGGGGTCATCTACTTGTCATGACCAACCATCCTTCCAAGTTTGAGGACCGTAGGTCCAACCATTCTCTAGTTATTGATCGGACATCGTTTGTGACACAGACAGACCTACGGCCTTGACCTAGTGACCCCAAAATCAATAGGGGTCATCTACTTGTCATGACCAACCATCCTTCCAAGTTTGAGGACCCTAGGTCCAACCATTCTCTAGTTATTGATCGGACATCGTTTTGATTGTCAATGTCACCGCAACATTGACCTTTGACCCAGTGACCCCAAAATCAATAGGGGTCATCTACTTGTCATGACCAACCATCCTTCCAAGTTTGAGGACCCTAGGTCCAACCATTCTCTAGTTATTGATCGGACATCGTTTTGATAGTCAATGTCACCGCAACATTGACCTTTGACCTAGTGACCCCAAAATCAATAGGGGTCATCTACTTGTCATGACCAACCATCCTTCCAAGTTTGAGGACCCTAGGTCCAACCATTCTCTAGTTATTGATCGGACATCGTTTTGATAGTCAATGTCACCGCAACATTGACCTTTGACCTAGTGACCCCAAAATCAATAGGGGTCATCTACTTGTCATGACCAACCATCCTTCCAAGTTTGAGGACCCTAGGTCCAACCATTCTCTAGTTATTGATCGGACATCGTTTTGATAGTCAATGTCACACCAACATTGACCTTTGACCTAGTGACCCCAAAATCAATAGGATCATCTACTTGTCATGACCAACCATCCTTCCAAGTTTGAGGACCCTAGGTCCAACCATTCTCTAGTTATTGATCGGACATGGTTTTGATAGTCAATGTCACCGCAACATTGACCTTTGACCTAGTGACCCCAAAATCAATAGGGGTCATCTACTTGTCATGACCAACCAACCTTCCAAGTTTGAGGACCCTAGGTCCAACCATTCTCTAGTTATTGATCGGACATCGTTTGTGACACAGACAGACCTTCAGACAGACAGACAGACAGAAAGCACAAAAAACAATATGGCTCCCCTACCACACTTTGTGTGGGGGAGCCATAAATATGAAGGAAAAAAAAACACTAAAAAATCGAGTTTGAGTGGGGATGGGGTAGAGGTGTGGGGTGGGGAGGGCAACATGTGTAAAAATTGACTAAAACAACAAAGAAATATGTAAAAATATTCAAGTGGGGCAGGGTGAGAGGCGAGGGGGGCAACATATACTATAAGGAAACCAATTCCAAAATTTAGTTCAGCTAGGACAAAAAATGTAAGAGATATAGACCTGTAAACACAGCTTACACGCAATATTTGATGTGAATCAGACATATTTTAAGGGCTATCAGAATTTGGGTTCCATGGGAGCCCAGGGGTTACAGGAACCAAAATTACTTAAGCAGCCCTTACGATAATGCTATAAGGAAGATTATGGCCAAATTTGGTTGTGCTAGGGTAAGAATTGTAAGAGATATAGACTTGTAAACACAGCTTACGCGCAAAATTTGATGTGAAATGGGGCACATTTTATGGGCTATCATAATTTGGGTTCCATGGGAGCCCATGGGTTACAGGAACCAAAATTGCTTATGCAGCCCTTAAGATAATGCTACAAGGAAGCCCATGAACAAATCTGGTTGTGGTAGGATAAGAAATGTAAGAGATATAGACTTGTAAACACAGCTTGCATGCAAACCTTGATGTGAGACGCCGACGCCGACACCAACGCCGACCCCGGGATGATTACATAAGCTCTCTTATTCTTCGAATAGTCGAGCTAAAAATGAGACACATTTTTAAGGGCTATCATAATTTGGGTTCCATGGGAGCCCATGGGTTACAGGAACCAAAATTACTTACGGGTATGCAGCCCTTAAGATAATTCTATAAGGAAGCCCATGGCCAAATTTGGTTGTTCTAGGATAAGAAATGTAAGAGACATACACTTGTAAACACAGCTTACACGCAAACCGTGATGTGGGATGCCAACGTGATTACATCTTATTCTTTGAAGATTTTAAAATCTTACATATTTTCTTCAAAATATAAATGTTAATAAAGTAAGAATACACATATATGTTCAATAAACATGTCTTTTGGAATGACTATGCTATTTGTTTTCTATATATTTTGAATATTTATGCTAATTTCGATCGAATTTGTATGATCTCTTTCCGAAGCTGTAATATACTTATAAAACATGAATATTCAACAATGCTGTAACAGATTTATTTAATGCAAAACATGAATAATACAATAATCTAATAAATAACAATTACTTATGTTATTTCTAGCATTTTTCATCATTTATAACGTTAGGTTGTTGTTCGTTTTCACTGCTATTCCATAGAACACAAATCACGTGCTCCATGGCGGCTACAGTGGGGTTGTAAAATTTCATATTTCTTGAAATCTGTTTCAAATAATTTTATAAAATTTACTGAATGAATGAATGAATGGTGTTTTAAGGCACGTCGACACATAAATAGGTCAGACTGTTAGCAAAAACTGATGAAAGATGAAGAAATGAAGTAGTAATTAAAAATTAATGTAAATATATAAAGATAAAACTATTTACAAATAGGGGATGATATGGTAGTAATATAAACTATATATGTAAATCAACAAATGCCCGTCAACAGGTATATAAATAAGTAAATATATATAAGAACATATTATAATGATTTATATAGTCTGATTTCTTTCAGAAAATCTAAAATAAGACTAAAATCTATAGTTTCAAATAACTCTTTCATAGTATTAACATTGTAGTACCTTTGACGCATAGGATCAAAGTTTACACATTCCAACAAGATGTGTTTGACCGTTAATGGTGCAAAGCAGGGTATATATTCTGGATAATTGCTCACCTTGTAATAGATTTGAATGAGTCTAGTGTATGCCCTATCCTGCACCGGACTAGGACAACTTCTTCTCGACGAATGGTCTACTAAAAGAACGCCACTCTCCGAGTAACAGTTTAATTGAATGGAGTTTATTGTTAACTGACAAATCCCAAACAGCTTGCCAAGAGTTACGAATATATGTGTTAATACAACTTTTAAAATCAGTATAAGGTAATTTGGCATTAGATATCATTACTACGTATTCCTACATGGCTTGAAAGCCAGCAGAAAATAATAACATTATCAACTATAACAGAATTGTACTTTTCTGAAAGTTGAAGCGCAACTGGGTTATCATGTTTCATATTACCCAGGGCTTGAAGAGATGAAAGGGAATCAGAAAAGATTACAAAACAGTCATCATCAGATTCCTGAATATAGTTTAAGGCAAGTTCAATTGCCTTAAGTTCAGCTGAAAAGATAAGAGGTCTTGTCAGGCAGGCGGCTCTTTATGCTGTGTTTGTGAACAACAGCTGCTGCAGTTACCTTATTGCCATCTTTAGAACCATCTGTGATTATATGTTGAAAGTTACTGTATTTCGATTTAATTTCATTAAATCTGCTTTGAAAGACATTTGGGTCTGTACTGGATTTGTTACTATTACAAAGATCAAAAATAATTGCGGGTGTTTCCAAAGTCCACGGTGGTATTTGTGGTACTTTGTACTTGGCAAATTTAGGTCGATTTCAGTGTCTCTTAATTTTGGTTTAATATGAAGACCAAATGGTCGAATGGCCTTCGGTTTTTTGATCAAAAAGAGGTTCATAACTAGGATTAACAAGAGGCCCAAGAGGGCCTGTGGACGCTCTACTGGCTAAAACAGCTCTTATAGATTTAGATAGATATAGCTAGATATAGCTCTCTTCTCCTGAAGGAAAATACAATATAGCATTTTTCAACAAATCAAGGGTCATAACTCTGTTATTACTAACAAGATCTAGCTGGTTTTCGAAATTGTCCAAGATTTCATTGATATACCGCGCTTTGCACAACTAGACATCATACTGAGGCTTCCTGCCAAATTTCGTAGAAATCCAACAAGCCAACAAGAGGAGTAGCGCTGACAAGAAATTTAAAATAAAAATGTCAAAGGGCCATAACTCCGTCAAAAATCAGCAAACTGGAACAAAAGCGTGACATGCACAACTAGACATCTTACCGATGCTTCCTGCCAAGTTTCGTCAAAATTCAACAAGGCATTTAGGATGAGTAGCGCCGACAAGAAATTTTAAAGAAAGTGTCAAGTAATTAAAAAGATACCGGTAATAAAAACAAAACAAAAAATAATTATAGTAATTCAAATCAACCAAAAAAAAAAAAAAAAAAAAAAAAAAAAAAAAAAATGAAAGTGAAAAAACAAACATTTGAAAAAATGTTACCCCCGGGGCGCGTCCAAATTTGACACCAGGGTCACCATTTGAACAAACTTGGTAGAGGACCACATAAGCTGATGCTACATGTAATATATGAGAGCTCTGTGCCATGTGGTTCCAGAGAAGAAGATTTTTTTCAGTTTTCGCCTATACAAGCCTAAGTAAAACTGTGACCCCCAGGGTGGGGCCAAATGTGACGATTTGAACAAACTTGGTAAAAGACCATAAGCTTATAGCAAATGCAAAATATTAAACCTCTGGCTCTTGAAGTTTCAGAGAAGAAGATTTTTTAAGTTTTTCCCTATACATGTCTATGTAAAACATGTGACCCTTGGGGCGGGGTCAAATGTGACCCGAGGGTCACCATTTGAACAAACTTGGTAAAGGACCATAAGCTTATAGCAAATGCAAAATATTAAACCTCTGGCTCTTGAAGTTTCAGAGAAGAAGATTTTTTAAGTTTTTCCCTATACATGTCTATGTAAAACATGTGACCCTTGGGGCGGGGTCAAATGTGACCCGAGGGTCACCATTTGAACAAACTTGGTAGAGGACCATAAGCTGATGCTACATGTAATATATGAGAGCTCTGTGCCATGTGGTTCCAGAGAAGAAGATTTTTTTCAGTTTTCGCCTATACAAGCCTAAGTAAAACTGTGACCCCCAGGGTGGGGCCAAATGTGACGATTTGAACAAACTTGGTAGAAGACCATAAGCTTATAGCAAATGCAAAATATTAAACCTCTGGCTCTTGAAGTTTCAGAGAAGAAGATTTTTTAAGTTTTTCCCTATACATGTCTATGTAAAACATGTGACCCTTGGGGCGGGGTCAAATGTGACCCGAGGGTCACCATTTGAACAAACTTGGTAAAGGACCAAAAGCTTATAGCAAATGCAAAATATTAAACCTCTGGCTCTTGCAGTTCCAGAGAAGAATTTTTTTTTCAGTTTTTCCCTATACAAGCATTAATGTAAAACTGTGACCCCCTGGGCATGGCCAGATGTGACCCCAGGGTCATCATTTGAACAAAATTGGTAAAGGACCATAAGCGTGTAGCAAATGCAAAATATTAAAACTCTGGCTCTTGCAGTTTCAGAGAAGAAGATTTTTTAAGTTTTTCCCTATACATGTCTATGTAATACATGTGATCCTTGGGGCGGGGCCAAATATGACCACAGGGTCACCATTTGAACAAACTTGGTAAAGGACCATAAGCTTATAATAAATGAAAAATATCAAACCTCTGGCTCTTGTAGTTTCCGAGAAGAAGATTTTAAAACTAGACATGCTAGATGGTACTACATACCAAATATGAAAGCTATAGGCCTTGTTTGTGACATATAGATTTTTAAAGGATTGCTTACATAACTGTATGTTAACATGTGACCCCCAGGGTAAGGCTCCCGATGAACAGGGCAGAATTGTCACAGGTCCATCACATGCTGCAAAGCAATAAATGCTCTAGGGCTAGGCATTTTAGTTTTTGAAAAGATTGTTCAAGTTTACTCCATCCGGTACCGTGCTCTGGTGAGCTGAATAGGGGTCAAAATTGTGGCCTCTGGAGTGCCCACAAGCAAATTCCAATATTGACCTAGTGACATAGTTTTTTGATCCCATGTGACCCATTTTGAAACTTGATCAAGATATAAGTTTCATCAAGATCTGGTCAAAAATATGGCGTCTAGAGTGTACACAAGGTTTTTCAAGTATTTGACCTAGTGACCTAGTTTTTGACCCCATGGGACCCATTTTCGAACTTGACCAAAATATAATTAAGACAACATGTCCACAAAGTTTCATCAAGATCGGGTCAGAAATATGGCCTCTAGAGTGTACACAAGGTTTTTCAAGTATTTGACCTAGTGACCTAGTTTTTGACCCTGTGTGACCCATTTTCGAACTTTAGCAAGCTATAATTGAGACAAATATTCTGACAAAATTGCATCAAGATCGGGTCAAAAACATGGCCTCTAGAGTGTACACGGTTTTTCCAAAGTTTGACCTAGTGACCTAGTTTTTAACACCATGTGACCCATTTTTGAACTTGACCAAGATATAATTAAGACAAACATTTTGACAAAGTTTCATCAAGATTGGGTCAGAAATACGGCTTCTAGAGTGTACACAAGGTTTTTCAAGTATTTGACCTAGTGACCTAGTTTTTAACCCCATGTGACCCATTTTCAAACTTGACCAAGATATAATTAAGACAAACATTCTGACAAAGTTGCATCAAGCTCGGGTCAAAAACATGGCCTCTAGAGTGTACACAAGGTTTTTCCAATATTTGACCTAGTGACCTAGTTTTTAACTTCATGTGACCCATTTCCGAACTTGATCAAGATATAATTAAGATAAACAATTTGACAAAGTTTCATCAAGATTGGGTAACAAATATGACCTCTAGAGTGTACACAATTTTTTTCAAGTATTTGACCTAGTGACCTAGTTTTTCACCCCACATGACCCATTTTTGAACTTGACCGAGATTTCATTGAGACAAACATTCTGACAAAGTTTCATGATAATTGCATCAGAAATGTGGCCTCTAGAGTGTACACAAGCAAAAGTTAACGGACGGACGGACGACGGAAGACGGACAACACACCATCCCATAAGCTCTGCTGGCCCTTGGCCAGTAGAGCTAAAAACATTATCGAAAGTTGGGTTTGAAGGGTTAGATTGTAATTTAATGTCATATTGAAGGGCTAATTTGTCCCGTCTATGAGATAGTGATGGTTCATTAGCTTCAAAATAGAGACTTTCGGCTGGTGATGTACGAAAGGCACCTAAGGCGAGTCATAATCCTTGATTATGTATAGGGTCGAGCATCTGCAAGTATGACTTGCGAGTCGATCCATATACTATTGACCCATAGTCCAGATTGGATCTGATAAGAGATCTATAAAGTTGTAAAAGTACTTTACGATCTGCTTCCCAATTAGTGTTTGCAATAACTTTAAGTAAATTAAGAGCTTAAAGGCACTTGGCCTTCAAGTATTTAAAGTGTGGTATAAACGTTAATTTATGGTCGAAAATAAGACCAAGGAATTTTGTCTCATCCACTACTTGTATTGGTGACCCATCCAGTGTTAGACGTGGGTCTTCATGATGTTTACTTAGTTGACAAAAGCACATACATTTAGTTTTAGATTTAGAAAATTTAAAACCATTTTCATCAGACCATCTGTTCTTTTAGTTTCTTGTTTTTTAGAAAATTTGGTTGACAATTTTACAGTAGAAGAGTTTTTAGAAAAAGTTTCTGCCAACGTGTTTGTAATATCTTTGACAGATGTAATATCTTCATTATCAGTTTTAAGATGATTTACACAACTAGAATTACACATACCGTTTATTTTCCGGACCATGTCCCACGTCTTCTTAAGAGATGAGCGAGAGTTCAGCCTAGAGACGCAAGATCTCCAGAATTTCCTATTGCTATCCTTAATAGTATGACAGCTTTCGCACGAAAAACTCTAAAAGTATCTTAGTTGAGTTGGCCGCAAGTTAAAAGCATTCAATGCAGCTTTACGATCGCTGACTGCCTTTTTGCAGTCATCATCGTACCATGGTTTATGTGGGCGTTTTGGATTTGCCGAGGTTTTTGGAATAGTTTGATCAGCTATACCATGAAGGGTTTTGGTAAAAGGAGTAGTTGCGTCTTTGACCTCCTTGAAAATGGAAGGCTTTAATTGTTCCTCACAAAGAGATGGAAACGTATCCGAATCAGTTTTGCGAAGTTTCCATCGTTGCATTTTTTCGAGAAGGGCCGATATTTTCAAGAAATAAGGGGAAGTGGTCACTTCCACATAGGTCGTCACCAAATCTCCACGAAAAATCCATCAAGAGCGTTGGATCGCATATTGTTAAATCAATGGAAGAATGAGAGCCTGTAGTTGGATGTAAATAAGTATGTGATTTGTTATCATTAAAAAGACATAAATTGATTTTGGCTAAGAAATCCTCAACTTTGTTGCCTTTATCGTTTATATATTAACAACCCAAATGTAGTTGTGTGCATTATAATCACCCAAGAGTATAAAAGGTGATGGTAATTGTGCAACTAGGTGATTTAGATCTTTAAGGTCTAATGAAGAACTGGGCGGTAAATATAAAGAGCATATTGTTACAACTCTGTTCATCGTAACACTGACAACCGCAACAGCTTGCAAACCAGGTTTCAACGCAACAGTTCTGTGAGGAATGTTTCAATACACAAGCACTGAAACTCCTCCAGAAGCTTTATCACCTGTATCACAAATATAGTTATACAATGAATAGTTTTTAAAAGATATCTTATCACTAGTCTTCAAGAACCATTCTTGAAGACATAATGCAACAGGGTTGTGCTTATTTAAAAGTAAGCTGATTTCATCATAATTACAACTCTGCAGTTAAACCTCGACAGTTCCATTGAATGACCTTATTTGATTTTGATGTCACTAAGGCGGAAGTACGGGTTTACGGCCTTTGGGGTTGGCAGACCTTGGAGATTTTGGAGACTTTGGGAGTTCCAGACGTGCTGGATCATCAACCTCCATCTCCAAATATGTTGTGAAGTACAATCGGATCATCAGGTCCTTTTGACTGCTTCCCTAACCCGGGAGTTTTCTTTTTTCAGTTCTGCTTGGTGACAAACTCTTGGGAGAGTTAATCGGATTTGACGAACCATTGGAGTTTGACGGGTTTGGTGGACTCTTGGTTGCACCAGAGACCGTCGATTTAGAAATAGATGAAGAAGATGCAGTAGGTGTAGGAGTTTATGAGGATATAGTTGAAGGAGTTTTAGGCTTGGAAGCCACAAGAGGTTTGGGAGCTACAGCAGGCTTATTTCAGAGGACCACAGTTTGTGAGGCTGAATATGTTTTAGAGCAATTCTGAACAGAGAGTGGAATAGTAGTAAGCTTGTCGGAGTCTATTGGCCAGGTCAACACAGTCTGCGCCGCGACTGACCTGGTCGCTGGTTTCTCAACCCTACTCGCATCGGCATATGATTTGCCAGATGGAGTGGGCAGAGTAAGACTTTCAACAAGTTTTCTAGCTTCAGGAAAAGAAATGTTCTTCTCAATCTTAACCTTGTGTATTTCCCTCTCGTGCTTCCACTTCGGACAATCCCTGATATGAAAGTGAAAACGTAAACCTTTATTGCTATATAATTTAATTTACTCGATTTATAAAAGTGTAATAACTCTTAACAAGAGGTCAATGACCTTGAAGCTCTACTGATTGATTTTGATTTCAGGAAGTAGTCGCTACAGACTTGTTTTTTGAAAAATTATTTTTAGCCGTGGCGGCCATCTTGAATTTCCGGCCGACCTGAAATTTTGCTAGGATCAATTAGACATCAAAAGCAACATTTCCGTGAAGTTTCATGAAAAAATCGTCACGTAGTTTCAGAGGAATAGTCGCTACAAGTTTTCATCATATAACTCTATGTAAACAAAGATGGCCACTGGCAGCCATGTTTAACGTCAAATCAAAATAATGTTTGACTCTGATAACCATCATCTCATGCTGATCATTTTACAAAAAGTCCCATATCAATATCACTTATAGTTTTCAAACCGTAGTCGTTACAAACTTCTTTTTCAAAAATCTATTTTTAGCTGTGGCGGCCATCTTGAATTTCTGGCTGATCTGAAATTTTGCTAGGATCAATTAGACATTAAGAGCAACATTCCTGTAAAGTTTCATGAAAATCCGCCAAGTAGTTTCAAAGGAGTAGTCGCTACAAGTTTTTACTATGTAAACAAAGATGGCCTGCCATGTTTAACGTTGAATCAAGACAATTTTTGACAAGGACCAACATCATGTCATGCTGATCATTTTAGAAAAAGTCCCATATCAATATCACTTATAGTTTTCAAGAAGTAGTCGCTACAAACTTGTATTTTGAAAATTTATTTTTAGCCGTGGCGGCCATCTTGAATTTCCGGCCGACCTGAAATTTTGCTAGGATCAATTAGACTTCAAGAGCAACATTCCTGTGAAGTTTCATGAAAATATGTCAAGTAGTTTCAGAGGAGTAGTCGCTACAAGTTTTCATTATATAACTCTATGTAAACAAAGATGGCCGCTGGCAGCCATGTTTAACGTCGAATCAAAACGATTTTCGACAAGGACCAACATCATGTCATGCTGATCATTTTAGAAAAAGTCCCATATCAATATCACTTATAGTTTTCAAGAAGTAGTCGCTACAAACCTATTTTTAGATCTGGCGGCCATCTTGGATTTCACATCAACATGAATTTTTGCTAGGATCAACTAGACTTCATGGGCAACATTTCTGTAAAGTTTCATGAAAATCCATTCAGTAGTTTCCGAGGAGTAGTCGCTACAAAAAAAGGTTTACGGACAGACGGACAGACAGACGAACGGACGGACGGACGACGGACGCCGCACCACGGCATAAGCTCAGCATGTCCACGTAATATTTTAACGTCCCTCGTATATAAACAAGAAAGTCTGCCTGTCGGCAAATCGTGTCTCACTTACAATGCTGTCAAGAGTTAAATATTATTAAGTTGAAATGAGCATTTACTAAAATGCAATACAGAGTTATGGAACTTGTGTGCCTGGGTGGCCTTGATGTGAATGTGACATATGCAAAGTTTGAATGAATTTAAATAATGTTGAAAATATGAGAATGTGAAAAACTTAAATGTAAACTTAAACATATAAGTTGAAGTCGCCATCGCTATCGCAATGTTTCGCCACCTTTCTCGATTGCAAGATATAGAGTTTAAAAACCAGTGGTTTTGAGATATTTTCAGTATCTCAAAAACACTGGTTATTAAACTATATATTACATAATTTAAAATGATATTTTTTTAATATTTCTAATGATTCACGCCTTTTTACACCAGTTTGCACGAGAACGCCAAGACGACGTTACGTCATCCAAGACGACGTTACGTCATACAAACAAAACAAGTAGAACCGGAACTCTTCGTTAATTTCCGTAATCGTTATTTCCAAGTGGCGGAATCTGATGAAGACGTCCGTTAAACAATCGGAACGTCATTTGGCATTCCCGCCACTGACGGAAAAGGCCGAGCAATGTTCCGTACTGGGAGATATTTCCCAGTAGAGCAAACGAGTAGATATAGCTTTTCTATTCCCAGTATTTCTTATACAAATCACAGCCAAATATGTAATATAATCATATATTTCTAGCAGAAAGCACTGGACGGCCTGAATGGTGAATTAGTAACTCAAACATTGCAGCTTGCTGCCATTTCAGTGTCACATACTCACCCCTTAATCTCACTATAGATGGCAGTGTCAACAACATACGATGGCAGGAAATGGCAGACTAGCAGTAGCACTGCCAGGACAAACTGATCTTGTACCAACCATAGCTCCAGCACGGCAGGTATCGCAGCAAGGTATGTACCAACAAATGGTACAGCTCCAAACACTGCAGCCAGAGCTGTAAGTAGATCATTAGAAAATAAGGTCACAGAAAATCATGATATTGGTAAAATCTTTGTCAGCCCACACAATGAATTGGTAACATTTGATTACAAATACAAACAACTCCCAATATTTTAAATACTGAAGCTAGTTTAATGTTTCATAATATGCACAACTTGCAAAATAAAATAAAATATCACGCAATAAATCTATATACTTGTACCACATGAAAAGAAAAACACACATTTATACTCTGACAGTATTTTATCACAGCTAGTGTTCTTATGTACCGACCATTTATTTAGATAAAAAATACAGTTATACTTCATTACTGTAAATGCAATAGTTCATTTCTTGAGTCAATAGTCATTTCCTTGGATCAAAAGTTCTAACCACTGACTGCCAAGAATACGATTAGCTGTATAATACTGGTAAAGTTTCAATACAGTAGTAAATATAAAACTTACCAGCGGGGATGAACACAATATTGACGCCAAACAGTGTGTGTGTGAGCCAGGTGTACAGGCCATAGAAGGTGGCCATCTTCAGCGAGGCCATAAACACACCTCTACAATACAAACAAACTAAAATCATTTACTTCTGCATGACTTTTTCATAACAAAATGAAAGAAAATTGCCTAAGCAGGGTTCCAGTATTATTAACTCGAACTAGGAGACTGGTAAAAGAAAATATGAAGGAAATAATGCCACGTGAAAGTGTATCAAATAAAATAGATCAGGCCAACAGTTACAACAAAAAAATCGGTAGAACCGATGGATGCTCCCCGGGCGTGTATCACTCAGAAGTAGTCAATTTGCATAGTATAAAATTACGAAGGGCAATAACTCTAATTTGAACGAGGATACTATGGTTCTTTTGCTGCTCTGCACTTCCTCTCACTGCCCTCTATCACTGTGTGAAATTTCATTGCAGTTCCATAAGCAGTTTTCGAGTTATGGTCTGGACAAGATCCGGAAGGACAGACAAACAGATGGCTGAATAAAAAATAAAATAAAAAGCAGAAACTATATGCTCTCACTTCGGAGAGCATAATAAATAAAGTATCCAGTATAGTTTGTACAATAATATCATATGTGGCAGGACATTTGACAGAGAACCATTCTATCAACTTCTTACAAGAAAGCCTTCTGTAGAGTTTGTCCAAATGTATCATGTTGTACGACGGGATTTTTGATAAAGAATCATTCTGTAGACTGGTTACCAAAAGCATCCTGGACAGCTTGTGCAAATATAATGCCTTCTGTAGGATAGATTCATGGTAGAGAACCATTCTATGGGCTTATACTCATAACTTCTGTATGCCACACAACAACTTACCCCACAGCATCCTGTACGGCCTGTCCAAATGGATTTCCTCCTGTAGAAGGACTCATGGCAGAGAACCATTCTATGGGCTTGTACTGCTCACCGCTGGATGCCAGCAGGAGGAACAGAGTCGTCAGAAAAATAACCTGGGTTGGTAGAAAGTGAAATGATGTTAGCAGGAACAAGACTGTCAGTTCTCATTTGTAATGGATAATTTCTAAGGCTATACTAAAGGAAAATGCAGTCATGTTAATACAGGGTTAAATTGTCTGTACTTTTAATGTTGACACAGTATTTTAAAACCATTTCTAAACTATTTGTGCGAGACAGAAATTTGAATATTTCTTCTGCTTTTTTGTTTATCATGAACTGAGTTGCAGTTAGTCGATGTTTCGAACGCTAACGTTGCGTCACTTCCGTACCAATTCAATTATATTCAATTCCTTTATTGTCGTTATCATGTGACAAAGGAAACAAACGAAACAGACAAAACAGTGTGCTTTTTTTTTATTTTATTTTTTTATTTGGTCATAGCGCTAAAACTATTTTACTTTTTCAGCTCGAACTAAATCGAAAGTTACGACTGGTTGAAAGGCGCTAATAAAGGACGGACCAGTCTGTCTAATTACTGGCTAATTCAATATTCACACGTTATGGTCACACGGTTACCTAGTTATTGTTCAATTAGGGGAGCAATTATCACCTTGGGGGTAAAAGAGGTGTAAAGTTACACTGGAAATGAACACCTCAGCGTGTGTTTTGCGGATGTGCTTGTTAAACATGTGCATTTTATGCATTTATATATGTTTTAAAGAATCAATTTACTTCGGGTTTTCGGTCTGGCGTCCAACAGTTTGGACCCATTTATTTTTTTGTTTTTGGTACGGTAATTTGAATCGGTCCCAAGTCCATCATTCTGGTCCAAAACCGATAAAATCGTCAATTTCCGTAGCCTTGGAGGGTTTCCCTACAATCTATCCCAGGAGTTAAATAACTCTATCTAACACACTTTAACCAGGGAACACATCTAAAGCTGATCACACGGTTCAAGTCAACAATCTAACGTCATTCCATGTGGACAGGGTACTAGTCACCTTTTGGGGGACTGGGACCATGGCCCTCAGGAAGGGGAAAACAAATTTGGTGAATTTTTCACAGGAAAAGGGGAAAAAATGACGGAGCCAAAAATGGCCGATCGAGTGACCTGCTGCCATCTTGATTTATTTAACGTCAATTGGTTTATACATTACTAGGACGTCCTTCAATGAAATGTAACGTTACATCTGTCGTCCAATCAACATCAGTGTTTTTATCTGAAACTTGTTAAATTTACCACGGTATATACATTTTAGCAGCAGAAGCACTTGTCATGTAAATTCAAGCTTAATTAAGAGAAGAGATATGAAAACAAGTTAAAATGTAGCGTGTTTATTCCACTTACCGACTGTATAATGAAATTAAGCACTGCGGTGCCGCCCCCAAACACGAGGGAGAGCGTGGACGTGAGTACAGTGACAACGAGACTCATGTTGCCCTTCACCACCAGCCATACAGACTCCAACACCTGAAGCATACACAGTCACAACTATAGAAAATGAACATAAATAATGTTGCCTAATATTAGAGTACGTACTTTTTTAAAAAACTTTACATCTGTGTTAAATGGCTGAAAACACAATCATAATTTAATAATTGCTTAACGTATTGTTATGTATGGCAGTTTTAGATAATTAATGACATCTTGTGTACTGTGTGCCACTTTATTGTGCAAACCACCACCTCAAACCATGAATATCATTATGTTTATATATATATATGTATATATTATGGGGAGAAATATTTGTGAACTACCAAGGACAGACAACCTTGGACGAACTACGGCAGGGGGCCTAGCTATGACGAGATACACAGAAATCAAGCGTATGCAGTCACTTCCTAAAAAGGATAGCTGCAACACACGCTGATGAACTGTATCTCTACATAATAAAAAAGAATATGTACATGGATGTGAATGTGTTTGTGCATGTGAGTATATTTGTATGTGTGCACAATAGTTTAAAGGAAATATCACTGCTTTTGTTTCGTTATATGTGTTTTGCATTGTTACAGAGAGCCCCAAGGGAGATTAGTATTGGCTAATTGGGTCACCCTCTATAAATAGACATTCATTCATTCGTTCATTTCATTAATTCGAATATAACATATATATATGCATGTATTCTCATATGATTCCCATATAAAAGTAGCCACGTATAATTCTCATATAAAACATATATAATATTTACATAATAAATGTTTCATATCATTTCCATATGAGAATAAATCACGAAGTTTCTTTTTTTAAAACACACATATTTTCCTATAATCTCCATGAAAAAAATAATGTCAACTATGGTTCTCAAATGATACTTCTTTGATTCTTATAATTATGTAAGGTTTCCTAAGAATCATGTACTGCTCCTTTAATATAAGTATTAGTTATAGAATCTCCAACGAGGTGTTACGAGCATATATCATGAAATATATCGAGGCGTAAGCCAAGTTGGATATTCTATAACTGTTTTATCGCTAGCCACGCCCCTTTGTATGATATCTGGTTAACGGAAATATCAGTACTTTCGTTTCGTTTTCCTGTATTGAGTATATCATACAACTTTGGACAATAGAGAGTACTCCCAGGCATGCGTTAAGTATTATGTAACAGGTATCAAATGAGAATCATATAAGAGGCATATGATATTTTTGTTTGGTAAAATTGGTAATGCATCCAAGAAAGTGTTTTGCATTCATATTCAATCAGTACATACAGAGTTCAAACAGTTATGGTGTGAATGAATTCTAAAGATTTTAGTCCTGCCATCAGAAGGATTACAATAATAACAGTTACAGAACTGAGCTATATGTAGTAATAAAAAAATTATAAACTAGAGCTGTCTCCTTTTAAGGGTGACAAATATACCCCCGCTACCAGTTCCCACCATTCCCCACCTTACCGTTTGGGTAAAGACTGAGTGGAATGGGATTTTTCATGATCAGGTAATGGTGACCTTGACCTTTGACCTACTGATCTCAATACCACTAAGGGCAATCTTTTCATTACTGGCAGTCCACCTATTAAGTTTCATGAGATATGCTTCAGGAGGAGAGGAGTTATGGAGCGAACAAGGTTTTTCATTATCGGGTGCTGGTGACCTTGACTTACTGACCTCAAAATCAATAGGGGTCGTCCTCACACCACAGGCAGTTCACCTACGAAGTTTCATGAGATTTGCTTCAGGGGAAGATGGTTATGAAGCGGACAAGGTTTTTCATTATCAGATGCCAATTACCTTGACCTACTGACCTCAAAATCATTAGTGGTCGTCCTCTCACCACAGGCAGTTCACTTGCTTCAGCGGGAGAGGAGTTAAGGAGCGGACACGTTTTTCATTATCGGGACCCGGTGACTTTGACCTTTAACCTACGGACCTCAAAATCTATACGTTTGTCTTCTTTACGAGTTATGGAGCAAACAAGGTTTTTCAATATGAGCGCCAGTGACCTTTGACCTACTGACCTCAAAATCAATAGGGGGTCGTCCACTAACCACAGGCAGTTCACCTATGAAGTTCATGAGATCTGCTTCAGGGGAGAGGAGTTAAGGTGCGGACAAGGTTTTTAATTATCGGCTCATGACGACCTTGACCTTTAACCTACTTATCTCAAAATCATCACAGGCAGTCCACCCATGAAGTTTTATTTGATTTGCTTCAGGGGCATAGGAGTTATGGAGCAGACAAGATTGCATCTACAGACAGACAGATGGACAGGGTGAAAAACTTTGTTTAGCGGGGGTATGAAAAAACAGCGTGTGAAATAAATTATTGCACAAAATGGCAACCAAATGGAAAAGTTTAAAATCTTACCGAAACAAATGTCCCTATATTTTCTTTCACAAAACTGATAATGTCACTGATGCTGAACCCGCCTCCCTGTGACACCATGTTCCAGATCGAGGTCAAGTTGGTTACGTCAAGCGGCATCATGCCATTCTGAGAGGTTTTCGTCAGACTCGTGCTGGAGCTGGTCGCATTCTACAATGGTAAGTATGTCAAGTTAATATTTTTTATAGTTATATACTGTATTTTTTTAACCATATTTAACCATGTTTCATGCCTCAAAACGAAGTACGTGCAATACTGCATGCACAGATGTAGAGTATTCTATGAACTCGATATTATATGAGCTTTTCATTAAATGAAAGGGTTCATGCATTTTATTTAAAATAAAGAAGGAAAAACACATCATTATACCTTGTAGAACTTAAAACATATACATATTTGATCATTTAGGATATTGGGCTGAATAAGAATGCAGCACTGCACAGTTGTAAAATTGATCTTAAAGGGACACATGGCAATCTGGATTTTTTAAAAACTAGCGGCATCCCGTTAGTTTTCCTACATAAATTGCATTTGTTTAATCATCAATAATAGTTCAAAGCAAATTATTTTTACATATTATTGACTTTTGATTATACTGCACCAATAATATATTTAAAAAAAATGATAAAATAATGAAGAAAATTGAAATCTCAAATTTTTATTTAATTATATGCAAGCAGTTTTAAAGTAAAAATGACGCAAGATAACTAAATAGAGGAGCACATTTTAATGTTTGAATAAAACTCAAGATTGCCATGTGTCCTTTTAAAGTTTATTTTCAACCTTAAATAAAAGAGGTGAAACAGACTTTGTGTCAAGCATGTGTGTGTAATATTATGTTGATGGTTTTATAACAATAGTCTCTTATAATTCTAATTAGAATGGCATGGCTATCTTATAATGTTTACGATGTTTATTTATGTTTGTATTTATTGTAAACCATGATGAGACTTTAATAAAGAAATATAATAAAATATTATTAATTTTTAAATTATTGTTTGGAGCACTTGTTTCAGCCAAAGTCTTTTTTGACTTTACAGACAAAATGCATCTATTACCTAAATAAGTTATCAATCAGTGAAGCAGACATTTTTAGTGGTAAATAAAAATAACTTACTTTTTAAAATAAGT
Source organism: Cyrtodaria siliqua (assembly GCA_037043455.1). Classification (NCBI taxonomy): domain Eukaryota; kingdom Metazoa; phylum Mollusca; class Bivalvia; order Adapedonta; family Hiatellidae; genus Cyrtodaria; species Cyrtodaria siliqua. Next base: position 19,424 of record JAWPHD010003840.1, read on the forward strand.
TGAGAAATAAAAATTTCATGCACGAGCAGTTTTTGATGGGGCATTTTTAATCCTTAATTCTGCTGCATGAAAAATATTTTGTTTTAGAATTTTTACCCAAAAATAGTTTAAATTGTTGAATATTCATAAATTAAAACACCCCAGAAGTTTTATAGCAAAATATGAAGGTTAACTGAAGTTATACATTTCTTAATTTTTTCAAAAAGGAATTTACATAGAAAAAGCCCCATCAAAATCATTTAGGACGTAAAATATTTATTTGTCAACCGATTTTCATAACTAAGGTATTTTTATTTACCACTAAAAATTCCAGTTCTAATGATATATAATTTATGTACGTACTAATAAAATTGCTCATGTTAATGTCAAAAAACCTTTGGCTGAAACAAGCGCCCCGAACTACCCTGATGTCCTAAGGTGTTATTTCAATCTCATTAATAAGCTTTGATACTCTCCGCTATAGGATCTGACAACACTGCCTTGGAGGTCACGTACTCAGACTGAACTTTCATCTAACCAACATTCATGAGAAGATCAACTAAATTCAACCAATGAAATTGGGCGTTTCATATGCACTTCAGATGAAGTTCGAGTGAACTGAACAGACAAAAATTCACATAAAACACATAGATCTATATCCGAAAAAAGATAAAGTCTTCGTGTATTCTTCTGTGGATTCCATGAGTAAAATTCAAAGAAATGCACTAAATGGCATGTTTTACATCAAGAATACGAAGAAAATCATGGGCGCTTTCATGTGTATTGAAAATATATATTCTACCGAGATTATTATGACATTAGGTCTTCTAAATAGTATGTCATAGTATGTCTGGCCCGCTTAGCTCAGTTGATAGCAAAGTCGACTATTGACCCGCGGGTGTAATTTTAGTGTGGGTTCAACCCCACGAATCGGTACATCTTTTTTATAAAGTTATTAATTCTGTCAATCTTTTTTTCCCCAGTAAATATTCAATAATGGTTGGTGTGTTATGTTTCAACGCAATTATTTTGTTTTATAAGCTAAAAGTTACAGACATTGTCTCTTTCAATATCGAGTATGGACTGCTCCACAGCGTTTGACTGAAACGCTACATGCGCAGTGATGCAGTCTATACCAAGCAATTTTGAAGGCTGAAATCTGATTGGCTACTCGTAAGATCAATCTTACGTGACCTCCAATGCAGCGTTTAATGTCAGATCCTTAACAGTGTAGGGTATCCTAGCGTGATAAAGGGTCTAATTTTAATGAGACTGGTGTTATTTGAAACAATTAATTTGATAATTACCCACCGGTAAAACGTTATGTGACTTTTTTTAACCATTGTTAACATACAAAATACCTGTACTATAAATAAACCAACTGGCCCTGCGCACTACCCATTTTATGCATAAGTGGAATGTTCATGGTATACAATGTAATAGTACATGCAGGGCTTTCCATGTAATGTAACTTAAAAGCTCTTTTCACATGCACACATTTAAAGAATCCGAGTAATACTAGTTTTCTTCTTCCATTTGTATTATCCATGAGTGACAGACAAAATAAAATTAAGAAAAGTGGAACCGTGCGATGGGAAAGCTTATATTAACAGATATTTCGACAAAAAACAAACATGTTTAAAAACATTTTTACAATACGCAAACTTTTTAAGCCGAAATTAAGGTTTTATTTCACACCCCCAGCCATCCCCGTTTTCGCTTCTTGGAGAAGAGGTTGGACGGGGTATGAAAGTTAATACTCGGACCACGTAATGCATTTATTTTATGTGTTCTAATTATGTAAAGTTAGCAAGATAAACTTTAAAAAATATGTGTTAAAAAATTGCACGTGCAACACTGTTTAGATAAATGACAGGGCAAAGTCAGAAGAAGAGTTAAAATGACAGGGCAAAGTCAAAAGAAAAGTTAAAATGACAGGGCAAAGTCAGAAGAAGAGTTAAAATGACAGGGCAAAGTCAGAAGAAGAGTTAAAGACTGGTTTGAAAAAAGATGTCAGAGGATTTGGCGTGAACATGACAGTGCACACATATTATAAGTTATTGTATTTTTAGGGCAAAATGTTACTTGTTTTGACAAAGGACAATGACCTTGCCAGTTGTCTTCCATCTAAACTGAATTCGACTGGGGTTTTATGGTGCACCAACACACAAAGGTTATATGGCACTAACAGGAAAAGAACACTCCATGTCAATGCTCCATTTACATCGAGATAGATATGCAGTATGAGTCAAGAACCTTCTCCCCTGCAGAGCTGCAAATCTGCTGCAAATTCTGTTATGTACCACAATCATTATTGAAACAAGCTGATTTTCACAAAGGATGACCATTGACGAGATTGCAAGTTGTTTTGCAGCAAAACAACAAGTTTCAAGTAATATTTCACAATACAATTTCAATAACCTATAACACGTGTGACCATGAGTCACATTCCCACCAGATCCTCTGACATCAGTCACACATTAAATGGCGAGTTAAATTGTAGAGGAGAAACACTCAGTTTAGGTATCTAAAACAGCAATTCAATTAAAAAGGTATTTAAATAGAAAACATATTAACCATTGTGCTTGCACCTGTAAAAAAGGTCTTGTATGTACTATTGATAGGTTCACGCTTAGGAAATATCTTAAGGAGCCAAATCAAACATGTCAATGTTTTTCTTTGAGCATTATTATGAGTATATGGAGAAATGTGGGTATTAATTTAAAGGGACACATGGCAATCTTGAGTTATATATATCATGCATAATAATTAGTACAGCAATTTATGAATCTTGAATCATTTTGACTTTACAACTGCTTGCATATATACAGTGCTTTGGCTGGTATAGAATCACTTGGGTTAAACGTCTAATTTTAAAATGAAAGGAAAATATTTAATTTCTGATTTAGATTTACCCTTTTAGTTGTATGATAGCAAAATTTCTAAAATTATTGTCCTGAAACTGTGATTTTTTAATAGGCTTGCACCAATATTTACATAATTTCATTTTATCCTTAAAAGTGCCAAACTTCAACAAGTTACCTTAACTGATGATTGCATTTTGACTGCTGTCCCTAACCATTTGTTAAAACAGCAAATATTTATTTCTGAGTTTATTGTGACAGTATGAATTTTTCGTTTCAAAAACACACTTCATTCAGGTAGTATAGAATCATTTTTTCTGAGAGGTGTTGCAGGTAGTGATATATTTTGCATGGAAAAATGTCCCAAAATAATTTCATCGTTGAATAAATGCATGCTTATATGATATATCTTTAAGCCTGGAAAGTTTTAAAATAATCTAAAATATATGAGCTGAGAAAATTGATTTTAAACAGGAAATGATTCTTTACTACCAATGATTCTATACTCCCCAAAGCACTGTATTTAAATAAAACATTGAGAATTCTATTTCCTTCATTATTCTACACATTTTTTAAATATATTATTGGTTCAATATTATCAAAAGTCAATAATATGTAAAAACAATTTGCTTTGAACTATTCTAACAATTATTATTATAAAATCAAAAATTTAAAAGAAAATGATTGGACAGACGATGGTCACATGATTCCCTATAAAAAAGCGTATTGACCTGAGGAAAGGCTAACAATGCATATTGACTTTTCGTATTGACTCGTAGGCGGGGCTAGAAAATGGTCACGAGCGAAAAGCGCTGGGGACGAATGATACAATGACGTATGTTAACTATCATCCAATCAAATTCGGCGTTACAACTGTGGTTCTGTCACAACAACCAAAATGGACGCCGACAGATTCGCAAAGTTATCGACTGAACAGAAAACTGAGCTATTGAGATCACTCTTTGTCGGTTGTTGTCAACTTTTTAAAGACACTTGGGTTAGAATTTTTCCCCTGGGATTTTATAATAAAACGATAATTGCCTTTTTAATATCGGTCAATACATTGTTTTATCGACCTGAGAAAAGGGATATTGACCTCGGACTTCGTCCTCGGTAAATATCCCTTTTCTCAGGTCGATAAAACAATGTATCGTCCTCGGTCAATATCCCTTTTCTCAGGTCGATAAAACAATGTATTGACCTCATCAAAAGGCAATAATTGTATAATATTAATGATTGAACAAATGCAAGTTACGAGAAAAACGAACGGGACACCGTGAGTTTTTAAAAAATCAAGATTGTCATGTGTCCCTTTAATGTACAGATCATGATTCTAAAATGTAGAACCATTGGAATGTAATGCTTTAATCATGTTAATTCTTCTTGTAAAAAAAGCAATTTCATTAGATTCTGAAAGACATTACCATCTGCTGCCCAATACCAGGGTCCAGCTGTTAAAAGATCGGCAAGCTTAATCCTTGGTTAGTGTAAACTTTCAAAGTACATTTTCTCATAAAAAAATATGTCTTGTATTACTTAAAGATTTTAATATGCATTTCTTCTTAGCATAATGCTTTCACATGCTCAATTCATTTATCGGAAATTCAGAGAGATTTGAAATTTTGACTTAATGCTTGGTTATTAAAGTTAACCGATCTTTGAACATCTGGGCCCAGGTTTATACAAAACTAGTAATGTAATATCACTCTAGACATAATGCTGTTTTTATGTTGTTAACTTTTAATACACATGTCACCTTTTATCAATAAAATATTTGAAAAACACCCAAAAACATTCAGACAGAAAACATCAACATACCAACCCTCGCAGGTTTTACATGGCAGAACTGTGTGCGGACATGATCCCACCTCCGTCAGAACATGTAAACACCTGGTAACCTTTACCCTTGTCTTATTGCGGAGGTATTTATAACATTATTTAAAAAAAAAAAAAAATCATGAAAATTAATATAAGTTTGTTGTTGTTTTTCTTCTAAATACAGATACAAAGATGTAGCCCATAGTCAGAAAAGCTGAAAAATCTACCACCATAAATAAAGATGATCTTACCAGTGTTGATGACCATATATTAGAAGGGAATGCCTATGCGAGAATAGTGATGTTAAGCAAACAATATAGGCACGCAAAAACAGTCTATATAGTAAAGGTAAAGTATGTATATTGTGTACAAAAAAAAAAGGTAACAACTGTGCTCAAAGAAGCTAATGGTTCACTATAATATTGTTACAAACAAGAGAGCTTACTAGTTGAAAATCTTATATTATGAATCTTGAGGTACCAGAGCCACTGGTTGGTACTGTCAGTCATCTAAATGACTTCTATTTCCTATCAAATTTATGAAAAGAGTTAACCAAATTGAAACCAATTCATAAATATGATAGGAAATGAGAACCAATTTGAGATTCTTTTTATTACATGATTCTGTTTTGTAGAACCTCGCCTTAGCTGGGGAAGAAGTACTTTTAGTATGTTGTTACATATATCGTAATAATATTGAACATGTTTAATATTATAATAAAATATAAAGTAATTTATGGTTATACAGTAAACTCTCCGGACGATCATGGGACTGACATTTTTGTCCGGATTTGCGGGGTGTCCGGATTACTGTTTTACATGCAAACTGTCAGTCATATCGTAGATATCGTTCATCAGCAGCATGTTTTCATCATATTTATTTGGTTGTATCGTTACCATTATGAACATGATGAACACATTAAAGAATTAGGTTTGAGATACTAAGGAAAACGGACGGACACAAATCGTTCAGATTAGAGGGAGATCCGGATTAGCGAGAGTTTGGATAAGCGAGAGTTTACTGTATCATCAAATACACAAAGGATATTTGGTGCTTTTGAGTAAATAATAGATTTTATTTTATGATAAGCAATGGAATTCTGTATTTTATCAGTGAAATAAAAGTGTTATTTCAGATTGTGAAATATAGAGTTTTATTTTCACAGTAGCTGCCGGGACTACTTTTTTTTTAAAAACAAGAGTTGCTTTTTGCCCTTCCATTACTTCTCCTCAAAATTGTTTGTAAAATTATAAATATTTTATTTCATCTCGAAGCTTCGCATTCATGAAAATATAAAGTTTTCTCCCTTCTCGATGAAATAAAATATGTTATTCACTCCAAAACAACAAATATCCTCTGTTTATATCATCACGAAGTGAGAAAACTTTATCTTTTCATAATAACAAGAGGTCAATGACCTTGAAGCTCTACTGATTGATTTTGATTTCAGGAAGTAGTCGCTACAGACTTGTTTTTAGAAAAATTATTTTTAGCCGTGGCGGCCATCTTAAATTTCCGGCCGACCTGAAATTTTGCTAGGATCAATTAAACATTAAGAGCAACATTCCTGTAAAGTTTCATGAAAATCTGCCGAGTAGTTTCAAAGGATTAGTCGCTACAAGTTTTTACTATATAACTGTATGTAAACAAAGATGGCCGCTGGCAGCCATGTTTAACGTTGAATCAAAACAATTTTTGACAAGGACCAACATCATGTCATGCTGATCATTTTACAAAAAGTCCAATATCAATATCACTTATAGTTTTCAAGTAGTAGTCGCTACAAACTTGTATTTTGAATTTCTATTTTTAGCCATGGCAGCCATCTTGAATTTCCGGGCGACCTGAAATTTTGCTAGGATCAATTAGACATTAAGAGCAACATTCCTGTGAAGTTTCATGAAAATCCGTCAAGTATTTTCAGAGGAGTAGTCGCTACAAGTTTTCATCATATAACTCTATGTAAACAAAGATGGCCACTGGCAGCCATGTTTAACGTCAAATCAAAATAATGTTTGACTCTGATAACCATCATGTCATGCTGATCATTTTCCAAAAAGTCCCATATCAATATCACTTATAGTTTTCAAGACGTAGTCGCTACAAACTTCTTTTTTAAAAATCTATTTTTAGCTGTGGCGGCCATCTTGAATTTCTGGCCGATCTGAAATTTTGCTAGGATCAATTAGACATTAAGAGCAACATTCCTGTAAAGTTTCATGAAAATCTGTCAAGTAGTTTCAAAGGAGTAGTCGCTACAAGTTTTTACTATATAACTGTATGTAAACAAAGATGGCCACTGGCAGCCATGTTTAACGTTGAATCAAAACGATTTTTGACAAGGACCAACATCATGTCATGCTGATCATTTTAGAAAAAGTCCCATATCAATATCACTTATAGTTTTCATGAAGAAGTCGCTACAAACTTGTTTTTTAAAAACCTATTTTTAGATCTGGCGGCCATCTTGGATTTCACATCAACATGAATTTTTGCTAGGATCAACTAGACTTCATGGGCAACATTTCTGTAAAGTTTCATGAAAATCCATTCAGTAGTTTCAGAGGAGAAGTCGCTACAAAAAAAAGTTTACGGACAGACAGACGGACGGACAAACAGACGGACAGACGGACGACGGACGCCGCACCACGGCATAAGCTCTGCTGATCTCTGATCAGTAGAGCTAAAAACATGAGTAAATAGTCTGAAATTTGATCACTTCAAGGTAAAATTGCTACTATTAATTCACCGTAACATCTAAAATACTTCACCGATTTCAATATACTAAGACTCATTTTCAAAGTCAAATTGTATCCAATCCAATGGCATGACAATTATACCAACTTTCTTAAAAGTTTTTTTTTCTTCAAAATATGGTAAACTGATAACAATCTAAAATACTTGACCGATTTTCAAAAACTACGGCTCATTTACTTAGACTATTTATATTTATATGATTTAAATTTGTTTTTAGCATTGAAAAATGAAGTTCTGCATGTGAAATATAACAATGAAATATAGCCGTGAGAAATAGCATTATATTTCACTGATAAATCTTGATACTTCATTATTTACCATTAAATACAAAATAATCATGTAATATAAAGATAATCATATGCCCTAATGGCTCTAATATCTCAACTGCATGTTGATGTGATCTGAGTCAGTTTAATTTGGAGACAGCATAGTTACCCGTATATCATATCCCATAGAATGCAACTGAATACAACACATGAGGTGATCAGAAAAATAAGCAAACTGCTTGCAAACTGAATAATACCTAAAATATAAAATAATAATGAAAATACAAATTTCATGCAATGCAATTTTAAGCTCAAAAGTGCAGCAAATAACAGAACTTTAACTAGAAAGGTGTTCCAAGGAACACTTGTTTCGCCTGCCATATGCTTATTTAAAGCTAAGGGCTAGGTCAGTTTGCAGGTTTATGTTTGATGAAAAGGGGCATAACTCTGCCAAAATTAAAATCAAGAGTTACTGGACATTTGTAGCAACATTCTTTGGGGTAAGATATTTATGAAGTTTCATGAAAATAGGTCAAATACTTTTCAAATTAGGCTTCATTAGATTTCATTTCTCATCATTTTACAGCATATTTGTACACAATAGAAGATTTTTTTAAATTGTCAAAGTTTATGACAATGGGCGTAATTCTGCACTGGATAATTGATGAGGAACTGTATAAAGTTTCATGACCAAAGAACTGGTCGATATTTTGCCAGGTTATGAGGTAGGTTAGGTTGAAATTAACGATTTATAACTCTGCCAAAATGAAAGTCAGAGTTATTGGACATGTCAACATTATGGAATAATTGATGAAGAAGAACTGTATAAAGTTTTATGAATATAGGTCAATATTTTGCCATGTTATGAGGCAGGTTTTGTTGCAGGTTAAAGTTTTATGAAAAGGGGCATAACTCTGCCAAAATGAAAGTCAGAGTTATTGGACATGTGTAACGACATTTCTTTGTATAAGATAAAGATGTGTGTGAAGTTTCTTCAACATGGCCAAACAATTTTAAACTAATGGCCAGTTATAAGCTCAGCTAGGTTGAAGGTTAAAGTTTTATGAAAAGGGGCATAACTATGCCAAAATGAAAGTCCGAGTTATTGGACATGTTTAACTACATTCCTTGAGGTAAGATGTGTGAAGTTTTATGAACATAGATCAACTACTTGTAAAGTTATGTCCACGATTAGGTTGAAGGTTAAAGTGTGATGAATGTTATGCAGGCGACACAAAAAGGGATTGTTAAAACAAAATTAAAATTCATATATATATTCTTTTCCTAGTCAAATAACGTCGCAGGTTAAAGACTGATGGACGGACAACGGTGGACAATGACAAACAATGACAGACATGGCCGACGACAACGACAGACAAAGTGATCCTAAGTGGCTGCCATGCTACGCAGGTGACAAAAAGGGATTAGAATCAAAGTAAAATAATTCTCCTAGACAAATTAAATTGCAGGTTAAAGTGTGACAGATGGACAACGACAGACGACAAAGTGATCCCTAAGTGTCTGCCATGCTACGCAGGCAACACAATTACAAAAAGTTGAAGAGATACCAAATACCAATAGGACTGTTGGAAAATTAACTGGTCCCTGCCTTGTCTTGCTGAGTATTTGCTGCTTTACACCCTTAAGGACATAAATATATTCAACATGGCTGCCAAGATGACTACTAAAATGTACTAGGAGGTACATCTCAGCTCCTACGGAGATGTGCGCCTTTGACATTTTCCATAAATGACTTTGACGCTGGTGGCAGAGATCTCAACTCTGGCTGGTTATCAAAATGACCCGGCAGGGCAGGACAATTTATTTCCGAGTTACTCGTCCTACAGAATATTTGAATGTCAAACTGATAAATTGTTAAAGAATTTATCTGAATTTCTACTCGCCCTGCATCAATGAGCACTCGTCATGGGGAGCGGACGGGTGGAATTTTCTTGTGCTTGGATAACCTTGCATACATAAGACATGTGGAGATACCTTCAAAATGTATTTCAAATTCATGAAACGAAAACAAAATCTATTAAAATAGACTTTGCTGTTGAATTTTATATTGGGCTGGTAAATTTTGAGCAGGTTTAATGATTTTACCCAACTACTAGACCAATGGCGGTCTAGTCAACTTTAAAATGTTTATTTCTAGCCTGTAATTTAAATGATAAAATTTGGTCACATTCACAGTATAAGATGTGACTGTCCTATAAGCACAGGGCTGTCTCTAATAGCCGGCAGTCGGCTATATTCGCCGTCTGTTTTGAAATTTGAGTCTGCTGTAACATTTTTTTTAATCGGTATTAAATATTATGGAATTAATATTATGGAATTATTTCATCACCTGAAAGAATCATGAAATAACTAACAATCCTGACCTTAATTAGCACCAAAAACAGTATGTAATTATAGACCCCATGCTTATCCGCGGGGGAAGAATGCCCACGGACTCCCTAACAACCTCTCTCGCTTTGCTCGATCACTAATGGTAGCCGCTTGTCAAATCAAGATAGCCACCTGTTTCAAAAATTAGAGACAGCCCTGAAGCATGATAAGGCAATAATATTCACTGCTCCCCAAGGTAAAAATTTTAAGCAATATTTGCACATAGTCGTGTAAACACAATGTACATACGGATGACGTAGCAATATTATACCTCATTTGCATATTTCCTTCTTTGCGCAATGTGAGGTCACCGGTCACTAATGAGAGAGTGACGGGCCCCATTCTGACGGGCCCAATTCCAAAAAATGTCAAATTTAAATAAAACATAAAATGTAATGTTTTAATGTTTTGGTCAGATTCGGTATAACAAATAATGTATGGTGCTTTGATCCATATGCAGTTTATGGACTGGGCAGTCAGACCTAGAATGTTACATGGACCTCAGCTTCGCCCAGTCTTGCATATAGACCTCAGCACCATACATTATTTGTAAAATATTTGCACAGTCGTAAACAATGTACATACAAATGAGTATAACCAGTTCCCAAGATATTAAAGGGAATGTAGCGACACAGCCAAACAAGCTATTTTATTGAGAGTTCTGAAAAGCTTGCAAAAAGGTGAAATAATTTTCAAAATCGGCTGATAAACAAGAAAGGTATGACCATTTGTAGGTTGTACTAAAATGGATATGGGAGTAGCCATTTTGAAAACTATTATGTCATAGTTCCATATGACCATATATGGAATATTGATAAATATCATTTAAATCAGAGCAAATCACTGCAACTGAATGCAAACTCCTTAACTGGGCATACAAAGCATCATTGCCATTAATTATATACATATTCTTTAACCAGTTACTTCAATTTCTTCCACTATAAATAAGTAAATTTGCATTTTTATCAATATTCCATATATGGTCATTTAGAACTGTGATGTCATAGCTCTAAAAATGGTGGCTTCCATATCCGTTTCAACAGAACCTTCAAACGATCATATCTTCTTTGTTTATCATCCGATTTTGATCATTCTTTCACCCTTTTCCAAGTTTTTCAGAACTCTCAATAATAAAGATTGTTTGGCTGTGTTGTATATTCCCTTTAATATGAAGCAATATTTGCACATAGTCGTGTAAACACAATGTACATAAGCAGTTCCCAAGATATTAATACGAAGCAATATTTGCACATAGTCGTGTAAACACAATGTACATAAGCAGTTCCCAAGATATTAATACGAAGCAATATTTGCACATAGTCGTGTAAACACAATGTACATAAGCAGTTCCCAAGATATTAATACGAAGCAATATTTGCACATAGTCGTGTAAACACAATGTACATAAGCAGTTCCCAAGATATTAATACGAAGCAATATTTGCACATAGTCGTGTAAACACAATGTACGGTGTAAACACAACGTACATACTGATGACTGATGACATATTTTAAAACAGTTGACTACTCACTCTAGCTAGCCAGCTCTCGTACAGTCGGTCCCACATCTCTAACACTTGCTTTTCTATATGCGTGTTATTGTCTGCAGGGCCGTTCACCAAGTCTCGGACCTACAATAATTATATAAAAGTCTGTTGGGTAGACAATGCGTATAATATTTAAGTCTGCAGGGTCGTTCACCAAGTCTCGGACCTACAATAATTATATAAGAGTCTGTTGGGTAGACAATGCGTATAATATTTAAGTCTGCAGGGCCGTTCACCAAGTCTCGGACCTACAATAATTATATAAAAGTCTGTTGGGTAGACAATGCGTATAATATTTAAGTCTGAAGGGCCATTCACCAAGTCTCGGACCTACAATAATTATATAAGAGTCTGTTGGGTAGACAATGCGTATAATATTTAAGTCTGCAGGGCCGTTCACCAAGTCAAGGACCTACAATATACAACAGACTGTTGGGTAGACAAATACATGGCCTTTTAACCAAATCTCGAACCTAAAATATATAACACAGTCTGTTGGGTAGACAAATGCAGAGCCATTCATCCAGCCATGGAAATACATTATATAACAGTACGTTGGGGTAGACAAATGCAAAGTATTTAAGTACAGGGCCATTCACCAAGTCACTGACCTACAATTTATAACATAGTCTATTGGGTAGACATATTCATAGTATTTAAGTCTGCAGGGTCATTCCCTAAGTCATCGACCTAAAACGTACAAGTTTGTCTGGTAGACATTTGATAGTATTTAACAATAACGTGTGATCTAGTTTATGTGTGTTGTCTGAAGCGCCATTCACCAAATCTTGAACCTGTAATATTACACAGCTTTACACAGCATATTTATAACATATATATGTATATTTTTATGTCTGTTGTTTCCAAGGCAAGCTGCCTTAAGTGCAAGGTCATGGGTATAAAAACGACCATACAACTGAGACATCCAGACATAATAGACAATCTGTCATCGTTATGTTTAAAGCTATTCGTCCGATATCCCCAACAGTCACAAGTTCTTATGCAATCCAGTTTTTACCAAACACCTATGTACCTGTCTTCCTAAACAATCGTAAGATCTTACCTTAGATGCAATCCAGTTCCTACCATAAAGGTAGGCATTTCCCACCATGGAGTCCATCGCTTTTTGAACGTCATCGTTGTTTGGAAGCCAGCTTTAAAATGAATTACAACTTATTTTAACTTGGTATGTTAAGTTGAGTGCTGGAGCTTGGAATTGTGAGAAATGGGTCAGTTGGCTATTAGAAAGGTAAACAGATTTAACTCTGTGACTTTAAACATGGCACTAGCTGATCGGCGAGTAGACATATAGTTCTAAACAAAGAAAAGAATCTTGAACCAGTATATAGCTCACTGCTGTTTGGAGAAGAATTTAATTTTTCATAAATGTGTGCACAAATTTTTAATTTGCCAAAATGACCCTAGACAAAAGAGGGTCCGATGACTGAGAGTTATTTTGTTTTTCATAAAATGTGTGCACAAAAGTTTAGAAGTTTAAATTTGTCAATATGACTCTAGATACTGAGAAGTAAATCCTACAAGCCTACTATTTTCCAGAGCGATATTATGCCCTACATCATCTACTATTTTCCAGTGTGATAGTACGCCCTATATCTTTTACTATTTTCCAGTGCGATATTACGCCCTATGTAATCTACTATTTTCCATTGCGATATTGCGCCCTATGTAATCTACTGTTTTCCAGTGCGATATTACGCCCTATGTCATCTACTATTTTCCAGTGTGAATTTACGCCTTATATCATCTACTATTTTCCAGTGCGATATTACGCCCTATGTCATCTACTATTTACCAGTGTGAGTTTACGCCTTATATCATCTACTATTTTCCAGTGCAATATTACGCCCTATGTCATCTACTATTTTCCAGTGCGAGTTTACGCCCTATATCATCTACTATTTTCCAGTGCAATATTACACCCTATGTCATCAACTATTTTCCAGTGTGATATTACGTGTTATGTCAACTACTATTTTCAAGTGATATATATTATGCTGTACTTACTTTGCCATTTCCGGATGCAGAGTATCGTTGAGAAGATTGCTTGTAGTTTGTACCAGGTACATGCTCTCTCGCTGAACCTAAATGTTATAAACTTAAAAGAATTTACTTATTGTTTATACAATAGCTGGGATTAAATATTTTATTCACCAATATCTTTAAATAAATGGTTGGAAGAGATGATTCTGATAAGAGACAACCAATCTTGGATAGTATGTGAGTGGTATTAGTCTGGTAATTTTGTTTTACAGGGACGCAGGAACGGGAGGCAGAAAACATAATTTCAGACCGTAAACAAACATAACCATCTAAATCTTAGTATGCTTATCTCAATTCTAATGCTTTTCCACTTATTCCACGTCCAGAGTGTACTGTACTTTATCTTAAAATATATTTTGCACCAACTTTGTCGTACCTGTACTGCGAAAATGATGCTGAACAGTGTGCTGCCAACCAGGAGCAGAAGTATGAACAGTATACTGGTGGTCTTGTCTAGGGAGGACTCGAGCAGCAAAATAATCTGTCGGAAGACATAGCATTATTATAATCATGGTGTACAAAACACTGAAATACATGAGTTAAACTTTAGATAAAATTAGAGATTCATGAGGTAAACTTAAGATAAAATTAGAGATCATGAGGTAAACTTTAGATAAAATTAGAGATCGATGAGGTAAGCTTCAGATAAAACAAGAGTTGCGCGCAACATGATGTCTCGCCTAAAGAAACATGTCCATCATACATGTTTCAAGCGACCTTCATCTTGACAAAATCGAGGGTTTATAGTAATTGTTAACAAAGTCAAGCAAGACTGTCAGTATATCGCACGGTAGCATTCATAGTTTTCAATAAATGAAGCTAAATGCAAATATTATTGGATGGACAAGCATTACCATTCTATACACCGGATTTTGATTTTGCAATCCTGCCCCAAAAAAACAGACTACACGTGTATGGTAGTTTATTGAACTTTAAAACCATATTCAATTTTAAAATACTTTTGTTAATATAGTTATGCGATAAACAAAAATATGAAAGCAAATGCAAATTCGTACAAAGCATTTTAGAACGTTCAACATTTATGTACCATTGTAGCAGTATATTAAATTGGCCCGTCTGTTTTAGTTTTTATTCTTATGAGGTTTATTTCCCATGTACAGTATTGGTTCTACCCAGGAAAAGTGGGTGGTCTACCTCCACCACAAAAAATACTTTATTATGTTTTAAATTAGACCTCAAAGCCTGATGTACTCGAGTTCCCTTTAATACCTGATAGCTATCTGCAGAACCTACACATTGGACTTGATGTAAAATTTAAGTAATTTGCCCACTTGTATTGTTTCAGGAACGGACATGTTAATTAATCTGCATGTATGATGTTTTATCAAGAAATGTCAACTCATATTAAAATTAATGTAATTCTGTTGCTGGTTTTAGAACATGGCAGTATGTTACAATGGTAATGGCAAATTGTATACATTCATTCATTTCATTATCTTAAAGGGACATATGGCAATCTTGAAGTGTTTATGAAGCATTGCAATTATTGTTTCGATTTATATATCCAGTATCATATTCTTAAACCTAGTTACTTGCATATAAATAAATTAAGTTTTCAATGTTTCTCACTGATTTTACCATAATTACATTATTGGTGCATTATTATCAACAGTTAATTATATGTAAATTAATTTACTTCATATTTATTTTAGTGTAATTAATATTAATGATTGAACAAATACAAGTTATGCAGAAATTTTAGTGTGACGTTGTGATTTTAAAACGTTCAGATTGTCATGTGTACCTTTAACATGTTTAAGAGAATTTATAATACAGATAAACTTTTACTGGAGTATCAAATTACCCAGCTGCAGACAATAAATTAAGCCGCAGTGATTGGTGGCTGTATACTGTAATTGCTTTAATTTTCACTTATCAGGGAAAATGTCTTTTATATATAATTAATGTAATACTGTTCTATACGGTTATGAAAGACGCATTTTTACTCAATTGTTATTAATTCTTAAACTTCCATAAATAGTAGCAATAACTGTTGCTTTCAACAGTCTAATCACCATGGCAAATGCTATCAAGACAGTATTTAAGGGAATTTGTAATTATATATTTTTTGAATTTAATAAATGAGTCAATAAGAGAAAGATTTGTTATTTGTTTAAACATATTTTTATCCAGAATATTTACAACCTTATACATGTTACACTGATTGGAATAAAAGTAAAAAGTTAACCTTCCAAAGCTACACACTTTTGAAAACTTTTGCTGGAGTATCAAATTACCCAGCTTGTTGCAGTAGCTACATAAAAAAGATAATGCAATTAAGTTCCTGTCAAACCTCATAAAACGCACATGAAAATTGGAATGTGTATGCATTTAAAATAGAAGAAAGCTATACAGATTATGGCTGGACAAGAACAATGAGTTTATGGCTGGACGAAAACAATGTCCAGTGAGTTTATATATGAGATTTTGAACACTGTACATTGCTGCAGTGCTGCGAAAACAATGTGAAATTTGGAGAATATACATTTATTAAAGTGACCCTGACCTTGACCAAGGGTCAGTTGGAGGGCTGGAAGTCGCTAAAATAAGAAGAACAATGACCAGTGAGGTTATATATGAAATTTGAACACTCATCTCCAAAGAGCAACAAAGTTATAATAATTTACATACTTTTAACACATTTCTTTTGGAGACGGTAGATGCATTTAAGTGGAAACTGACCTTGACACAGGGTCAGTTGGAGACTGATAGTTACTGGAATAAGAAGAACAATAACCAGTGAAGTTATATATGAAATTTGAACACTCTACACCAAAGGACAACAAAGTTATAAGAACTTTAAACAAAATTTTAACGCAAATTTTGACCAAAATTTTAACCAAAACTTTCACGCTGCCATATTGTATTATAACTTTTTTGTCCTTGAAAGTATAATGTTCAAATTTCATATATAACCTCCTGGTCATTGTCCGTCTTAATGCCAATAACTTCCAGCCCTCCAACTGACCGTGGGTCGGAGTTAAGGTCACTAAAATACATGTACCGTCAATATTTGTGTTAAAATGTGAAAATTTGAATTTCAGGGCTGGAAGTCGCTGAAATAAGAAGAACAATGACCAGTGAGGTTATATATGAAATTTGAACACTCTACTCCAAAGAACAACAAAGTTATAATAATTTAACGCACTTTAACACATTTTTTTTGGAGACGGTAGATGCATTTAAGAGGAAACTGACCTTGACACAGGGTCAGTTGGAGACTGATAGTTACTGGAATAAGAAGAACAATAACCAGTGAAGTTATATATGAAATTTGAACACTCTACTCCAAAGGACAACAAAGTTATAAGAACTTTAACCAAAATTTTAACCCAAATTTTGACCCAAATTTTAACCAAAACTTTCACGCTGACATAATGTATTACAACTTTTTTGTCCTTGGGAGTAGAATGTTCAAATTTCATATATAACCTCCTGGTCATTGTCCGTCTTAATGCCTATAACTTCCAGCCCTCCAACTGACCGTGGGTCGGAGTCAAGGTCACTAAAATACATGTACCGTCAATATTTGTGTTAAAATTTGCTGACGGTACATGTATTTAAGTGACCTTGACTCGGACCCACGGTCAGTTGCAGGCCGGAAGTTATGGCATTAAGACGGGCAATGACCAGGAGGTTATATATGAAATTTGAACATTCTACTCCCAAGGACAAAAAAGTTATAATACAATATGTTGACGCTGTCGAGCCCACCAACATTAGCGGCACCTATGTCTCGCATTTTTTCAAAAGGCGAGACAATTAGAGATCCATGAGGTAAACTTTAGATACAATTAGAGATCCATGAGGTAAACTTTAGATAAAATAAGAGATCCATGAGGTTAACTTTAGATAAAATTAGAGATACATGAGGTAAACTTTAGATAAAACTAGAGATCCATGAGGTAAACTTTAGATAAAATTAGAGATCCATGAGGTAAACTTTAGATAAAATTAGAGATTGATGAGGTAAACTTTAGATAAAATTAGAGATCCATGAGGTAAACTTTAGATAAAATTAGAGATCCATGAGGTAAACTTCAGATAAAATTTTCACTTAGACATTGTCAGAACTCAGCTTTAAACATTAGTTTTCTGTAAGTTAATAGATGTAAGCTCTGGCACATTTTTTTGCTCTTTGTGCACATAATTCAGATAATCGTTTCCATTGTATATGCGTAGTTCACAGATGTGAGCTTGTGCTTTCTTATTTATTTTTTGCGCTTTGTGTACGGAACAAAATTTAGCTTGAAAATGAGATAACATTGGAATAAAAGTGTGTTTTTTTTGCTTCATAAATCTAGTTTTATTTTATTTTTTGCTTAACATTATTTCGCTCTCTTAACTTTTTCAACATTATTATGTTTGGGATACATTTATAGAAGACTGTTTATCTAAAATGTACCTCTTTTGCATATTTGCACACCCAAATCTTCAATTTCTGCCTAATACACTGTTCCCCCTATATCTTGAAACCACATTATTTTTCCCCTTTAACTCTAAAAAAGAAACCATAAGCAAATTAGGTAGAAAACAATGCTTAAAAATATGCTAAAATCAAAATACCTTCTGGTCTCCTTTCATGGCTAACCTTGCGACCCCTCGAAGCCATTTGGGCATCAACACTTCCTTTCTGTCCCTTATCCAGTTTCCCAGAGCCTGTCTTACGACCTTCACCTTGTCACCTAAGGGTCCATCTGGACTGCCCAGTTTTACACCTGTAAACAAAGCATGTTTTTTTGTCATTCTAAGGATGACCAATATCAAACTTGTAAACAATTGTAGTCATGCATATAAAAGAAAAACAGGTAATCAATATACTGGTTTGGTTAAAGGCCAGGCTTAAGTATAAAACCCCAAAATGGTCCAAGAGAAACCTTTCTGATCATTTTATACAATATGCTACTCAGAGAAATATTTCTAAATAATACAGCATTCTTGCCCTGTGTGGTTTCGGGGCAACGAATAGGGCCTCTTCAGATCCCGTTAGAGGGTAAACAGAGTGGTAGAACTCCCCCCCCCCCCCCACCCCAAATTCTTGTTCTTTTTATAATTTTTTGTTCATGCTCATTAAAGCTGTTCATCATGACCCCTGCCTTGTTTTAGGTGTCATCTCGCTCACATCACTACAGCAGTGGCAGAAAAACAATAAACATGACTCCAGCATAAATGGAGTGTCTGCAATAGAATTTGCAGCAAGTCTGCAGTTCTGCAGGTGAGAAGGTTCTAGGCTCATTCCTGTTAGACGCCATATAACCTTTCATGTGTTGGTGCTCCTTAAAACCCCAATTCAATTCTTAAACCATAACATTTGGCATGTAAAAACACAAATCACTACTCTATACAGATATATCAAAACACTTATATATGTATTTACATGTATGTTCTATACTTTCTAGAACAAAACTATTATTCCCAACTGTCAAATTTTGATTTGCATCTATTAATAACTGTACCTGTAAAAATAAGATCACTGAGGCCATACTTAAACATTTAATGTTTGCCCTTTCCCGACCGACCCTAAAAAAGGGCCCTACCCAAACATTTTCCCCCCATTTTAAGAACTTTTTTTTTTAAATTGGCGGTCGCATCAAGATGTTACTCCCCAACTAAAGTATGATTTTGTTACGAAAAAAAATAGAAATAAATTGCCTACCTACCGACCCAACAATATTTTTAAGGGTGGCCTGATTGGTCAGAATTCTGAAAGCCTTATCTTGAAGTAAATTAACTGCAGTGTACCATGTGTATAATGGTAGTGGTTCCTACCGCCCATTGAGGTTTAATTACTTAAAGACTTCATAAGACGGAACCAGTTAATAAGCATGAACCTTGCATTATAAATATATAAAGGCATGACTTAAATGTCATAACACAACAAAGAGTAATAACTGAATTGAATGTTGTTTAACGGCTCGTCAACACAGTATAGGTTATTTAGAGCCGCCCCAGAGAGAGGGGAAGGATACATAGGAATCTGGGAACCTGCCCTACTCTTATTATCGAATAGATTCCTATGGTTCTTTAACATGCTCGGAGGATAGACCAATACACGGGACCGCCCGGTTTACGTCCCCATCCGACGGACGAGGCTAAGGAAAAGTGTCTTTCCCAAGAATAAAGAGTAATAAAGATGCCCTTCAACTCTGTGCGCAATCAGGCTTGCTTCATCGATATCCGTCCCCGTTAAAACAAAAATACAAGATTATGCAATGCGCGAGGCAGTTAAAAATGCCATTGACCATGCACTTGTGTCAGATATTTTATATATATACTGATATACCCATAATATAACATGCATAATGTAATGGCGCTTACACAGCTTTTTGATCAACCAGATGCCCACAGGTATGGGCAGTAGGACACTGGCCAGCCAGATATGCATCCAGACCCGGGTCAGCACCAGCGCCCACAGCAGGGCAATAAAACACTGGTCACTCAGGGATCTCTGCTTGGGCATAGTTGGCTCCGTGGGAGACTGCAGCTTGATTGTGGGGCGCCTGGTGACATGGTCTGGCTGGAAGTTGAGAGTTGTGGGCTTAGAAATATCAGTCTGGGCAAGTCCGGGAGCTTTGTCACTTTTCCCTGAAAGCAGAAGAAACGCATGATTTGAATACATATTAAATTAAAAGGAAATCCACAATTTTAGACTGATATTATGAGTTTATTTTACAGTGTTGAGTACAATACTGAATTCTATTGGATGAGTACCCATCAGACAGAATCCATATTTGGACGAGGCGAAGTCGAGTCTGGATTCTGTCTGCTGGGTACGAGTCCAATAGAATTCAGTATTGTACTCAACACTGTAAAATGACCTCTTTATTTCATACCTCTATAATACTAACCAAACATAGTATTTGTAGTCTACATTTTCATTCAAACTTGATGTTTCCATTAATGAGCTGTTAAGAGTTATCTTCCTTTAATACCAAATACGACTTGTCGAGTCCAAATATGGATCACGCGATTCTGCAGTTCAAAATTTAATATGGATCATGATATATGGAATGTGGAGTACAAATATGGAATACAGGTCAGGGCTTTCCCCAGGATTTTTTTAAGGAGTGGTGGCATTTTTTGCGTACAAAGGGGGATGGGTGTGGGAAAGGGGGTGGTACCCCCTTCCCGCGTCAAATTTTTTTTTTAATGGCAGTTGAAAAGAAGAGATTTGGCGTATATCTGGTATCAGAAAGAATGAATGAAATAATAAAAAAACATATTTTATTATATTTTTATTTCAAAATCTTTTAATAAAAAATGCTATTTTATTACCAAATGCAATTGGTGGCAACCTTAATTATTTAATAAAGAAAAAAATATATCATTACAAAATCTTCACTGAACTTCAATAAGCAAACTGACGATTTCTCTTTAAAGTTCCCGAAAATATCGATTAATTAGCGTAACTATCAAGATAAAAAATCAGTTAAATATGCTAACTTAATTACTTGATTGAGTTATTATTAAATAATTACAAAATATCTACCTCATTCATTATACTTACCGACAAAGCTGACGATTGAAACATTGATTAGTGTTCGTAAATTCATCCTACTAATACACGATAAACGTACTTTCAATTAAATTATCCATAAACCCTCATTTAGCCCCATGCGTTACAAATACCAATCAACGATACTGCTCTCCTTTAATCATGACCAATTTGGGCAATAAACCAAATTTAATTAGCGGCACTCACTCCCCTAATCATCTTTTGTTTACTTAACACTTAGCATATAACCTGCCAGGCATAACACAAGCCCTGTGTATTGAGTACCACGTGACCGCCTTTACTGCATCAACACGCGTCATAGCTTCAGGCAGTTTACACACAGCCAGGTAATCAGCTGTTCAGTAAGGGAAAATTGTATATTGATAGGATTAAGGGATCGCGGCAAGGGATTTAAAGCATCGCGGCTACATTAAGGCGTGGCGGTAAGTCACTTTCTGAGTTGAAGGCATCGCGGCACCGCCACGCCATAAATGGCTGGGGAAAGCCCTGCAGGTGTGTGCGTATTAAAGCCACTGTCTTCAGTACAATAGTGAAAATCTTGGATTGTCACATGGTTAATAAAGACTGAAAGAGATTGGCAAGAATTATAGAGGTGTGAAATAAAACTTTTTATTAGTATTGTAACAAGCCTTTTAATTCCGTATACAGTATGTGTAATTAATTCTCAATCACTCTATGGATGTCAATCTCTCTACAGATGTGTGAACTCTTATGAATAATTTCGTTTTTATTCATAAATGCTTAGGCTACAAAAAATTAATTACCTGGTTCTCAGGCCACTTTTTCTGCGAAGAGATGCGGGCGGGCGCATTTCTTTACAATTTTACAGTGGTCAACAGACACGCAGGCGATTTTTTTTTATCCAAACTTTTAATTCCAATACATGTATTGATGCAAAATATCTCGAAATACATGTGCAATAACCAGTTGGATCAGCTCATCTCTATTGTCGATCATTACCTTATCATTTCTTCCCGACTTATGCTTCTTTCAATCACAATAACTTTGTATATTTGTATTAGATCACGCATGAACTTCAATCGACTCGATGACACCGCTATTATTGCATGTTGTTGTGAGACTTTGTCGATTAGACGCTTGAATAAATCGCCTGTTCTGTAGCACCTACTAGTTCCAAGCGTCTCAACGTCTGACTCTCCTAGATTGGTACCCGTACGACTGCAACACTCACAAGCTAGCAAGCAGAGCGGCAGATAGTTGGCCGCGCACCAGTCACAAGGGGATTCCCCTGAGGTAGTTGCATGTAAAAACCTGAACGAACTTGGATGCGGAACTTTTTTTTCGAAATTTCGGTAGCGCATTTCCAATTTTTATTTTATTACTTTTGAGATAAAATTGGCAATGCGGCACCAAAAAAAGACATGCGGGCGGGCCTGAGAACCAGGTAATTAATTTTTTATGGCCTTAGCCATGTGTCAAGTTTGTTTGTTTATTTAGACGAGATAAAATACAAAGGTAGATCATTTTTACAGTGCTATAATCAGCAGTATTAATGTTCCATCATAACTTATGTGTTTTGAATGCAGGGTTAATACAAAAAGCATGCCATATAAACCTTACACTATTGTCATCACCAACATTTCATGTCTGTAACATTACCCTTTATTCATCAAGCAGTCAACACGATTTCAAAAGGTTTTAGACTTGATAATCTATATGAGACGGCTTCTTCGGTTACCCACGGGCGATATTACGTTATACCCCATTCGTCGGATACCCACGGGTGATATTACTTTTTAACGACAATGGAGTGTAACGTAATGTCGCCCGTGGGTATCCGACGATGGAGTATAATGTAATATCACCCTTGGGTATCCGACGATGGAGTATAATGTAATATCGCCCGTGGGTATCCGACGATGTAGTATAATGTAATATCACCCGTGGGTATCCGACGATGGAGTATAACGTAATATCACCCGTGGGCATCCGACGATGTAGTATAATGTAATATCACCCATGGGTATCCGACGATGTAGTATAATGTAATATCACCCTTGGGTATCCGACGATGTAGTATAATGTAATATCACCCGTGGGTATCCGACGATGAAGTATAACGTAATATCATCCGTGGGTATCCGACGATGGAGTATAACGTAATATCACCCTTGGGTATCCGACGATCGAGTATAATGTAATATCACCCTTGGGTATCCGACGATATAGTATAACGTAATATCACCCTTGGGTATCCGACGGTGGAGAATAACGTAATATCACCCTTGGGTATCCGACGGTGGAGAATAACGTAATATCACACGTGGGTATCCGACGATGGAGTATAACGTAATATCGCCCGTGGGTGTATAACGGAATATCGCCCGTGGGTGGAGTATAACGTAATATCGCCCGTGGGTATCCGACGATGGTGAGATCGTTGAATAGAACAATATTTCTGTATTTGAAATACCGTAAATACCACATACCTTAAGTTCTATCTTAACTCCGTGTCATATAAGCATTTATTTATCCTCGCTGTACTGCACTCGGCATTTTAGCAGAAGACAAGTTTTTAATCTAAATTCAGTCCCGACTGGGACAGATCACGATCCCTGGATTATACCAACCACTACACGATTTTAAGTACAACATACCTATAGTCTCAACTTCTGGTGTTTCTTCCTCAGTAATTGAACTGCTTTCTTTTGATTGGTCAGTCTGATCTTGTGACTCAGTGGTCGGAGACTCTCCCATCAATATTGCCAGGCCAAATTCGAAAACTGACTTTCTGTTGGCCTCTATAAAGAAACGGTATACAGCTTACAGGCATATAAACATTTACATGTGAAACAAAATGTTCTTATGAAGATGAAATGGTAAATAATGCAGTTTAAATAAAATATGATTTAAGCTTTATTTTTAGGGGTTAAACAAATAATCTGTTTCTCTCAAATATAAGTGAGATTTTTTTTGTATCAAGGTATTTGAACGTCAAATTATACCACAATGTTAAACAGAACAAAGTTGTCATTATATAAACAGATGACAAATTATACCACAATTAGAACAGTCCAATGTAACAGAAAAAATCGCATCAATATAAATATATGACAGCTGAACATGCTGAACAATCCAATGTAAAAGAAAAAGTAGCAAGTAGTATAAGCATGTATTTATCCTCGCTGTACTGCACCCGGCATTTTAGCAGAAAAAAATTCATATCAAAGTCATTAGTTAATATGTAATCTTTTTATTCATAATTTTCCAATGCAGAGATGTTGAGATTGTATCTTATTTTCAGTTGGTGATAAAATTTGTGTTACTCGGTTTTTATCCTTAGGTTCTATAGTAAAATAAAAATCTTTGGCAGAGTGAAAAGATTACAATTTTCAAGATTTTGATTTTGAAAGATACATATATTGAATCAATTTGCATGACTGTGCATGAAATATGCAGGGTTTTAAAAAAATCACACTGTACATACCTTAATTTTAACAGTAAACTTGGTTGAACATCAGGGATAAATACCGAGTTTATCACCTACCAGAATGTATTGATATGCTCTTATTTCTGGTCACTGATTGGTCATTTTTTTTGATGATGCTCTATCAAAATTATGAATAGGCAGATAAACTACACAATATAATATTTATGCATGTATTTTAAATACACTATTGTTGTAGTATACTCTATAATAGCAACTGATCTTTTCCTACTTTCTGTTCTAGGATGATAACTGTACTCTGTTTATTTCTGTACTAGCTTGTTTATACAGTTTTTCCTAATAAAGAATTCAATTGAATTGAATTGAATAAACATAACATCATATACCATATGTGTAGTATGCATTTCTCTTTGCTGTTGCACTGTAACTACCTCCTATATATTATGAAGATCGAAAAACCTCTTGTAAAAGTGTTTGGTATAATTTCCACACATGTGAATAAACAGAAAACTAGGCATTTTAATAGAACATAATATATTTTAAGTTTGACTATTCTATGCTAAAAGGGGTTTACAAACAAAAACAGCATCAAATTTAAGCCAACTGAGCTATGTCTCAGTGATAATATATCTTGGAACTGTCAAATAGTTCATTACTAACAGGGTTTATACACTAGAAGGATGTACAGACTTCCATGGAACACCTGTGTCGCCTACCATGTGCTGGCTAGATCAGGTTGCAGGTAAAGTTTTATGAAAAGGGAAACAACTCTGTCGAAATAAAGTCAGAGTTATAAGACACGTGTTATGACATTTCTTGGGGTAAGATGAAGATGTGTGTGTGAAGTTTTATGAATATAGGCCAAATACTTTTTCAAGTTAAGGCCAAGGTCACGTTTCAGGTTAAAATGTGACTGACGGATGACGACGGACAACAATGTCCTAAGTGTCTGCCATACTACGCAGACAAAACAAAAAGTATAGATATGTTGGACATCTTATTGAGAGGTTAACACAATGTATGACGTCATTGAGGTTTAGCCCTATTAGTGGTAAAACACACTTAAAACTAGTTTAATTAGGTATGTATAAGTGTGGGAGTTTCTCCACAGCCAAACCAGAATGACGTCATCCAACCATTGAGAATATTAGTCTTGTTTAATTTTTGTCTGAAATATAATTAAACAAGTGGTCAATGACCTTGAAGCTCTACTGATTGATTTTGATTTCAGGAAGTAGTCGCTACAGACTTGTTTTTCGAAAAATTATTTTTAGCCGTGGCGGCAATCTTG
The DNA here is from genome assembly GCA_037043455.1 of Cyrtodaria siliqua. Lineage (NCBI taxonomy): Eukaryota > Metazoa > Mollusca > Bivalvia > Adapedonta > Hiatellidae > Cyrtodaria > Cyrtodaria siliqua. Next base: position 45,343 of record JAWPHD010003840.1, read on the forward strand.
AATTTTCGGCCGACCTGAAATTTTGCTAGGATCAATTAGACACCAAGAGCAACATTCCTGTAAAGTTTCATGAAAATCCGTCGAGTAGTTTCAGAGGAGTAGTCGCTACAAGTTTTCATTATATAACTCTATGTAAACAAAGATGGCCGCTGAGAGCCATGTTTAACATCGAATCAAAACGTTTTTTGACAAGGACCAACATCATGTCATGCTGATCATTTTAGAAAAAGTCCCCTATCAATATCACTTATAGTTTTCAAGAAGTAGTCGCTACAAACTTGTATTTTGAAAATCTATTTTAAGCCATGGCGGCCATCTTGAATTTTCGGCCCACCTGAAATTTTGCTAGGATCAATAAGACATTAAGAGCAACATTCGTGTGAAATTTCATGAAAATCCATCAAGTAGTTTCAGAGGAGTAATCGCTACAAGTTTTCATTATATAACTCTATGTAAACAAAGATGGCCACTGGCAGCCATGTTTACCGTCGAATCAAAATAATGTTCGTCTCAGATAACCATCATGTCATGTTGATCATTTTAAAAAAAGTCCCATATCAATATCACTTATAGTTTTTAAGAAGTAATTGCTACCGGTACCCATTCAATTGGGAAAATTTGCATGATTTTGTCTTAAATTCTGAATTTTTCTCTATCATAAAAAAGCAATAGTGTTTGCTAAAAATACTTTGCAAAGACTTACCATTTATACATTCTTTTGTTTTATTTCATTACTTTCTCCTAAAAGTATATATTTTCCCCCTTTTTCTGTTTAAAGTTTGCCTATAAAATTTTCAATTGGGATTCTTTCTTCACTCCAATTGGGGAAAAAAACATACTTTTTTTTCATTGGGAATGGTATCGATTTTTAAGGAAAGAAACACGGCTATTAAGGCACACTGCTACGAACGCATTGATTAAATACTGCCCAACAAAAAGAGGCCCGTATCCACAGTCAGTTTTATAGATTTGACTTTCTACATCCCGTAGACACATTTCATTATTAAAAGACCCGTCTCACAGAAAAATGTGTAAAAGGTCATATTGCAGATATGTGTTAAATACTAAATGGTTTAACATTAAATAACAGACACTCACAACTATCATGACAATTTATCTTAACCCTTAACCCGGAATTTACGCTTTATATTGTATATACTGCACACTTAATTCCATATATATTCCAAGAAAATCTCAAGATGTTTTGTAAAAAAAAAAGTTGCAGTTAGTTAAAGGACACAACTGTGGTGTTGTAGACATTTTAATCACAGTACACGTTGTAACAAGGAATTCATAAATGCTGAAGTTCCGCTTTGAAAAATTGAGCCAGTTCAGTACTGTATTTAAAGTAAAGAGTTTGCAAACTTTTGCATCCTAAGTTTGCGCCAAACGCGTACTCTGTCAATAATGAAACTTTGCAGGAATACTATTTGCTGTGTTACGTTTTGTTTTAGTTATTTTTTCCGAAAGGAAAGATCTTAAGTAGCCATGTACCATACAATATATAGCAGAAATTCCCCCGTCGCATTTCTTTTTCCTTTCAGTATATAATGGATTGTTCTTTCTTTGAATTAAGACCATTCTATTTATGTGACAAAGGGATGTTTTGGGGAAAATGACTGATCAGCAGCTGGACATTGTAAACTCTGATCAGCCTGCGAGTTAAGGGTAAAAAGTTGTTTACTTTATACACACGTAAGTACTGAATGATGGTATTTGTCCAATTGCCAAGACATACATGCATTATGGCCGTTACTTTCATCTGTACCTGTCCATAAATTCACACAACTTAGAAATTTGGTAGTTTATTAAAACGATATTATTGTTAATTCAAGGACTTAGAAAGACACATGCATACATGTAAGAGTAAAAAAACATTTGTCCCTTATTTAATGAATAAAATACTGATCCTGAACTCTTTCTATATTGTTTTTAGCAGGCCACGAAAATACCACTCGTCCGATCGCCATGACGAGTGCTCATTGATGCACGACGAGTAGAAATTTTAATAAATAAGTTCTTTAACCATTTATCAATTTGACCATTCAAATAATACATAGGACCAGTAAATCAGGAACAAATTATCCTGCCCTGGTTAGGACCTCTATTTTTTCTCCGTAAACATACTGAAATAGGCTACTTCATGATTTTGAAAGAATAACTGTAGTGTCAAAGTACCGTTATCTTTAGGTCTTTAACCCTTAACCCGCTACATATATATATATATATATATAATGGACTGTTCTTTCTTTGAATTAAAACAATTCCATTTGTGCGAGTTACTCACAGGCTGATCTGGGTTTACAATGGTTGCAAAGGCTATTATAGTCATGCTTAGCAAGTTAAGGATTAATACAGTTTGAGATAATAAAAGATACTTAAATCCAAGATGGAAATTGAAATTCTTGTTGTCAAATGTTAGCAATGTTGGTAGACTCAATGCTCTTTATTATTTCGAGTCCATTATTCATACAATTCATAAATAATCGAGAAAATCAGTATAATTTTTTTTTTACCAGGTCCGCCTTCCTCCTTCTGCCGTCTAACAGTCTCATTTTGTTCCGCTATGAAGCCCACAGTTATTCCTACCCCCATCAGTATGAACAGGGGCACACGCAGTATACCTGAAAATATCATCCAATTCAACAGTTTATAAAGAAATTTCAGTAAATGCTCCTTTAAATTTATTTAAAAGTTGACCAGACGTATAATTTTTATTAAAATTTAGGCCACCACTAAAAAATTGTTTGTTTGCAGTTTCCGACCCATGGCTTTTAGGGGTGGGTCGGTAGGTAGGGATATATATTTTTTTTTAAAACATTTTTATTATTAACGCATGCCCATCGACGGCATGCAAATATCGTGTGCTTAACTAGTATTATCCATAGAGTTTTTTTTTAAAAAGGGTTTAGTTAAATATTAACAGAACATGCAAGAAAAAAGAAACAAAAAAACTTGAGAAAAAAAAAAATTAAAAAAAAAAATTAAAAAATAAAAATAAAAATAAAAAATTAAAAAAATTGTTTGGGTCGGCTGATTTGCCGTGGGTCGGTCGCAAACTGCAAACAAACAATATTTTAATTTAGGCCTTATCTTTAAAAACATCAATTATGTAGAGTAGAGTACCCGTACGGGAGGTAATTCTGGTTCTTTGCATAGAAAATAATAAAGTAACACAATTTTTGAAAATCACATCCTTACCATGCTTAGATTTCTAACAATTGTTCTTGTTCTTCAAACAATTATATCAATGTTCATACGTTTAATCAATGTCCAAGAAAACATTGTGCTAAATTTTTTTTGTTCAGTATATACGGACTGACACCAAGCACTTTTCCAGATCACTGCCAGCCCCTTATAACCCTTAACCAGCTACATACCATATAATCCCTAATAAACGCCCCTCCCCTAATAAACGCTCCTCCAACCCATCTTCCATCATTTTTTCAGATTTTTTTTTTTTAAAACTTACCAAAAGATGCAAGTTTTAAAATCTGTTTCATTCACAATGGAGGTTACATTGCACCATTGCATTTGTGCTTCTGAAGTGTATAGTCAAATAGTGCCTAATAAAAACGTTTCCCTGCCTTACTAGTGATACAAAATGCATACTTTTGATTGCTTTTTGTTATTATTACCTACAATTCAGCCAAATGATGTATTGTGAACATTGATTAGTGTTTGTTTGAGATATTTAATTATAATTGACATAGACAGTAAAGCGAAAGTAGAAATGGGTAAATCTATCTGTGACGTGTCAAAATAGAACGTGACGTCATTCAACAGATTGGCTTGTTCTTACATGATACATGACCACCTGTTTTTATTGCATTTTTATTTTGGCGGACGCTCGATCGTTTGATTGATATGTGTTTTAAAATTTTCTATGGAGAAAAATGCGCATTTCTTGATATACATTCGTCCTATATAAAACAAAGAAGGAAAATCAATGGTGCAATATAACCTAAAGAAAGCTAAATGGCATAAATCGATGTCTCTTGGATTCGTACTTAGTCGAATTTCAGATGAAACCTAGTAAACAGAGCTCTTAAACAGAGTGTGCATGTGCTTTTATGTCGTTTTTTAGTATATTTAGTCAGTTTTCGTGTCTATAACAGCCGTAATTTTGAGTTCCACCTTTTTTGGGTCTTAAAATGGCGTGCCTGGGCTACTTCTTTAATTGAAGTTTAATTCTTTGGTATGGAAATGTAGGCTGCTGTTTGTGGAACATGTTTTCAAAACTTTATCTTCAAAAAAAAAAGTTAAGTAGGTTTGCCACCACTAAATCTTTCCCCTACCCCCCAAAAATAGGATATTGTGAACAGTTTTAGAAGGGTTTAACTTGTAAAATATTATTAATATACATAAAAACACCGACTTTGTAGCATACGGCTATTATCAATCTTGATTTTAGTGGAATTTTTGGCATGTTTGAGCGTGTATACTCAACTAAAAATAGATAATATGCCGCAAATTGATGGAATTTTACTAAGAAAACACGATTTGGTGTGCAAATCTGAATATTGTACATATGCAAAGTCATGCTGGGTACTAAAATGTGTGTTTTATTGATGTTTATTGAATTATTGTGATAATTTATCACATTTGTCAAGTTTATTGCCAAGAAATGTTATTTCATATGACAATTCAAATAGTGTAAAACTAAAGAAAAAAGTCTTTGAATTTGGTAAATTTCAACTTTTTCTATGTATCTTCAAATGTCCATATCTCGGTCAATGCTTATTCGATTTGCACAAATTATGCATTTTTGAGTGTGATATATAGCTGAGAATAATATGAAAACTTTACATTTAAAAATTATGAACTTTGTGTGGTTCTCTTTAAGGTTACATTGCACCATTGCATTTGTGCTTCCGTGGTGTATAGTCAAATAGTGCCTAATAAAAAACGTTTCCCGCCTTACTAGTGATACAAAATGCATACTTTTGATTGCTTTTTGTTATCATTACCTATAATTCAGCCAAATGATGTATTGTGAACATTGATTAGTGTTTGTTTGAGATATTTAATTATAATTGACATAGACAGTAAAGCGAAAGTAGAAATGGGGTAAACCTATCTGTGACATGTCAAAATAGAATGTGACGTCATTCAACAGATTAGCTTGTTCTTACATGATACTTGACCCCCTGTTTTTATTGCATTTTTATATTGGCGGACGCTCGATCGTTTGATTGATATGTGTTTTAAAATTGTCTACGGAGAAAAATACACATTTTTTATCTCATGATATACATTCGTCCTATATAAAACAAACAAGGAAAATCAATGGTGCAATATAACCGGGAACACACAAAATTACTAGAAATCTGATGCATTAATAGACTGATTGACATGCAGACTTTTGTTTTCTTAAGAAAGTCATTAAATAATGTCCGATTTAAAATTTAAATTATGTATTTTTGGTCTCAAATAAATTCCCGTTTCAAAAATGTTACGCCCCTGAGAGTTACTCGCAGGCTGATCTTGGTTTACAACGGCTATTATAGTCGTACTTAGCGGGTTCAGGGTCAACTTTGTCTCTAGCGCAGGTTTACATCATATTACTCCATTTCTATGGATGAAAGACTGGGATTTCTCTGTGAAAGAAAATTCATAATCACTCGTGGAGGGGAAAATATCAAACCTATCACAAAAATAACTGTGGCTTTGAGTTTTGATGTTAATAAAGTGGAGAGGACATCAATGTAATATGCCAAAAATGTTCAACAAAATACAATATTTTTAAAATGTAATATAAAGACTATTTAACTGCTCACTGTGCTCAATTACATGTATAAGGAAATCCTTCGCTTAAGACGGGTTTTGTATTTTCACTTACTCGCATCTGCTCGATCGTGAAAACAACAAAACACTTCCTTCCAATGGAGGATTTCCTTATAATCGTACCCAGCAGTTAGATAGTCTCTATATCTTGGTCTCTTATTTAAGGTTTACATTTGCATTCCTACCTGCATTGGCAGCCACATGGAGTATTACCAACAGCCATACTGGTATGGACATATAGCGCAGCAACGTACGAGATTCAGGTTTCCAAAAACATATAATCGCAATAAGATAGGCAACCGCCAATGTCCAGATCTGAAATAATATTGGGTATAAATATATGCAAATACACATAAAACTGTTTGAAAAATATTTTATTGGCTTATGTTTAATATAAACATTCTAATAAGTTTGGTCAAAATTGGATAACACTTGTTGCATATACCAGCAGTCACACAGGAAACATAAGCAGACATGGACTGATGGAGAGGCAGTGCCATACCATAATACCATAACATGTCCCCAACCCCCACACAGCCTTTCAGTGTCACAGTTATCCACTAGATTCGTGTTCTTGAAACTATTCAGCAATGTATGCTTCTCTACTAAGTACAATAGCCTTGAACTGATTCAAAGATACCTGCAGTTAACGATTTCTTGTTAACTCTGCATGCTATGCTCATAATGTTGCTATGGTAACTTCTGATGAAATAATCATGAAATAGTTTTCCCAAGAGAATATATAGTGTATAATGATATAGGCTAATTAAAGGATGCTATATATAGATGCAAGAAATGAACTAGCTAAAATCAGAATGTATTTCCCCCAAAATGTGTGAGTCCAAATAAATGTGAATTTAAAATGTTGAACATTACTGCTTAAAAAAACACAGATGTTGTGAATGTGGCTGCTACTTATTCAAAATCAAACGCAGCAATTAACATGACAAGACCTATTCTACTACTAGTACACACAGATTCTAATGACCAATACATACCGTAATCATATGCAATATTTACATCCAAATTATGATCTACCAAATTGTTTTACATATTACTAACTGTTGATTATTTATACCGATAATATAGTTAAATCTATGGTAGAATAACTTCAATAAGAAGAACAAATGAAAACTAGTCGGGTTTGTTTTTGTTTTTCCCCCCATAATCTATGAATTGAATGTTGTTTAACGGCTCATCAACACAGTATAGGTTATTTAGAGCCGCCCCAGAGAGAGGGGAAGGATACATAGGAATCCGGGAACCTGCCCTACTCTTATTATCAAATAGATTCCTATGGTTCTTTAACGTGCTCGGAGGATAGACCGATACACGGGACCGCCCGGTTTACGTCCGACGGACGAGGCTAAGGAAAATTGTCTTGCCCAAGAACACACCGACGGAACCATAATCTATGAACCAACCTGGCTGAAAGTTGCGCTCTGCAAGTCGTCTTGATATGGTGAACATTTGTGCCAAGTTATTTCAAAATCCCTCAAGCGGTTCAAGAGATATGGAGCGAACACGAAATATAGTGCATATAACCTTTGACCTCTAAGTGTGACCTTGACCCTAAAAGGACATTGCTGAAAGTTGCGCTCTGCACGTCATCTCGATATGGCATGTTGTCTCGATATGGTGAACATTTGTGCCAAGTTATTTCCAAATCCCTCAAGCGGTTCAAGAGATATAGATCGAGAGGACACGAAATATAGTGGAATATAATGCACGTGACCTTCGACCTCTAAGTGTGACCTTGACCTTGAACGAACATGGCTGGAAGTTGCACTCTGAAAGTCGTCTCGATATGGTGAACATTTGTGGGAAGTTATTTCCAAATCCCTGAAGCAGTTCATGAGATATTCTGGACGTGTATGGAAGTTGCGTTGTGCACGTAGTCTCAATATGGTGAACATTTGTGCCAAGTTATTTCAAAATCCCTCAAGCGGTTCAAGAGATATGGCGGAGACGTGAAATATAGTGTATATGACCTTCGACCTCTAAGAGTGACCTTGACCTTGAACGGACATGGCTGGAATTTGCGCTCTGCACGTCGTGTCGATATGGTGAACATTTGTGGCAAGTTATTTCCAAATCCCTCTAGCAGTTCATGAGATATTCAGAAGAGACGAAATGTAGTGCATATGACCTTCGACCTCTAAGTGTGACTTTGACCGGACGTGGCTGGAGGTTGCGCTCTGCATGTCGTCTGGATATGGTGAACATTTGTGGCAAGTTATTTTAAATCCCTCAAGCGGTTCAAGCGATATGGAGAAGACACGACTTGTGACAAAATGCAGTGAAATATAGTGCATTTGACCTTCGACCTCTAAGTGTGACCTTGACCGGACGTGTATGGAAGTTGCGTTGTGCACGTAGTCTCAATATGGTGAACATTTGTGCCAAGTTATTTCAAAATCCCTCAAGCGGTTCAAGAGATATGGCGGAGACGTGAAATATAGTGTATATGACCTTCGACCTCTAAGTGTGACCTTGACCTTGAACGGACATGGCTGGAATTTGCGCTCTGCACGTCGTGTCGATATGGTGAACATTTGTGGCAAGTTATTTCCAAATCCCTCTAGCAGTTCATGAGATATTCAGAAGAGACGAAATGTAGTGCATATGACCTTTGACCTCTAAGTGTGACTTTGACCGGACGTGGCTGGAGGTTGCGCTCTGCATGTCGTCTGGATATGGTGAACATTTGTGGCAAGTTATTTTAAATCCCTCAAGCGGTTCAAGCGATATGGAGAAGACACGACTTGTGACAAAATGCAGTGAAATATAGTGCATTTGACCTTCGACCTCTAAGTGTGACCTTGACCGGACGTGTATGGAAGTTGCGTTGTGCATGTAGTCTCAATATGGTGAACATTTGTGCCAAGTTATTTCAAAATCCCTCAAGCGGTACAAGAGATATGGCGGAGACATGAAATATAGTGTATATGACCTTCGACCTCTAAGTGTGACCTTGACCTTGAACGGACATGGCTGGAATTTGCGCTCTGCACGTCGTGTCGATATGGTGAACATTTGTGGCAAGTTATTTCCAAATCCCTCTAGCAGTTGAAGAGATATGGAGGAGACACGACTTTTGACGGACAGAGATCCAGACAGGCAGACATCCAAGCTAAAAAGAATGTCTCCCAGGTAAGTGAGTTGACATAACTCATTATTTTATTTAACTGGTTTAACATCAAAATGATACTGGATAATAAATCGAGATGTAAATTTTAATGCTTACTTAAAATTTCATGATTGCCATGTGTCCCTTTAAAGATGAATTCCACATATATATACATGTCATGTTTTTTACTAAACCATTTACATTTTTGTTTCAATACTCAATGAACATGGTGAACAATAACTGAATCCTCTTTTTCGTTATATATACAGTACCCGGTATGTTATATATTTCAAGTCTCGAGACCAATGATGCTGAATTTTCTTCTTTTTTGGTGCTAACACCTTCATGGTCCTTTAAAGTTCCAGTAGCTGGTGAGGTTTATGGACCATTTTTGTTTGATTCTATGCAATAAGTGTACTTGATAGCTTTTTATTTATTATTTATTGGAATTGTGTAACCTTCTCAGCAATTCTATAATTATAACATCAATTACAATTAGCTAAAGAGCACAAGAGGAATCAATAAAAATCTACTGAACTGCTATTAGTATTAATACAGTCAAACCTGTCTTAAGCAGCCACTCAATGGAAATACCAATAATGACCTCTAGGTCTAAGGCAGGTGGCTGCTTAATAAAGGTTGATTTACATTAACATTGTTTAAATGGTATATAGAAAATGTGGCTGCTTAAGACAGGTGGTTGCTTAATAGAGGTGATTAATACAGGTTTGACTGTGTTGTGAAATAACAGAATAAATGTGTGTCATAAATTATCGTTTGTTTATTTTAACCCTTAACCCCATACATATATATAATGGACCGTCTTTCTTTGAATTAAGACCATTCCATTTATCTGACAAAGGGGTGTTTTGGAAGAAATGACTGATCAGCAGCCAGACTTTGTAAAACCTGATCAGCCTGCGAGTTACTCTGGGTTTACAATGGACGCAAAGGCTATTATAGTCGTGCTTAGCAGGTTAAGGGTTAATAAATACTAATCATTTGATCATCGATTTAATAGCTCAATGTTTATGTATCTTAGGATGCACCTGTCCTAAGCAAAAATGTGCATCCTTGTCAGAAGCGGGACCCAAGGATACCAAAAGATCAAACAAGACTCAATAAAGACTCTGACCAAGTCAGGTCCAGACTTCACTTATTGTGTTGCTGAGAGCCTAAGAGTTTTAGGCACCTGTGGGTGACAGTTAATAAGCTAAGGTCTCCAGGTGATGTTTCTGACTTGTTCTCAATACACTCAAGACTAACACATGTATGCAATTAACCACAATCTTGATGATGATGAACCATGATTGCATGTTAATAAAAGTGTGTACATAGTCATTTTTATAACTGTATACACAGACACAGGCTTTAAACTCTCAGAATAACCCACATACCATAACAATATATGTCTTAGAACCCTCACACTCAAGTCCCAAACCACTGGACCCCTAAACCCCATAAGTACATGATTTTATAGAATATATCTTAGAATTAATTAACATCCACAGAAATTCATTGATGGAGTTCTGTTGTGTCTACTCATTTTGGAGTATTATTTTACCAGTACCGCTGTGGAACTCGCTTCCAGCCACCGCGGCTGAGCGTCTCCCTCCTTGGTATTCTTCAAGAGGGAGCTTTCCACTATCTCCTACTAAGTCAGGGCCCTTTCCAGTTGCCAAGTAGGCCATCGAGCTAGAGCTATGCCAGCAGGGACATGTGGGCCCTGGTATTGCCACGGAAGCCGGATTGGTTTAGTACTCGATGGGTGAAAAGCGATTGGGAACAATTTCTTCTTTCTTTCTTTTTATTACGTTACGTTTACCCCACCCCAAATCATATTTATTAATATTGAATTTATTACAAATTTGTTAAACCCTCTATATGGTCCGTGTCTTATTTATTTATTTTACTTCTATCTATCTATCATCTCTTTTATTTCATCTTCTTAGCATTACTAGTGAAGTCATTTCCATTGAGTTATGGTCAAAGAGGACAGTTCAACGTACACATGTAGATGTACAAGATGTACTGAAAAAATAAAATATACATACATGTACATGAATAAGTTAGTGAAACAATTGTGCCTCAACCTGGACTCTAACCCAGGGTCTATGGCATACCATGTCAGTGCTCTAACCTTCAAGCTATCAAGGACATACACTGGCAATGGATTATTCCCCATTTACCTGTTAGGTTACATACCCCATACTGAATTAAAATTCGTCCCTGAATTTCTTTTTCTACAAAAGAAACACTGCTGCCCCCGAATGAACATTGATTTTGAAAAAATTGTGCCTCAACAGGGAATCGAACCCAGATTTTCTGGCTTACCATGATTGTGCTATTTAACCTCTTAGCTATCAAGAACATATGGATGTCAATCAATGATCACCGACCATTTACCTGTATCTGGTTTAATACATGACAGTCCACCTCATCAAAATGGATATATACCTAACAGTCGACAGTTGTCTTTATATAGCCTCGACAAATTACTGCATTATACTCACCCAAAAAGAACTAAAATATCCAATCAGATCATATGTGAAGAAAAACAGTCCTTGAACAACAGACAGTATACTTTGCAGTGGTCCAAAGTGCCACAGTAGGTACACAGCTAAAGTACCAGAACTAAGTCCAACTACAAGTTTGATCTTCTGAATAATGAAATTGCACCCAGTATCTATTGCACTGTCCACGATTTTAATTGGTGTAATAACTAGACCAACAATAAACGGCGTCTCTGACATACGGATGCCGTTTAGCCAGCTTCGAAGTCCACTTGACAGAAAACTCTTGAACGGGTTTAAAAATGCACCACACAAAACTGCCCATAGTAGCGGTCGTAGGAACACTTCGAGGATAAAATAGACTGCGACCGCGGCGGCACATGCAAATAAAACGAAAATGTTCGCTGCGGTGTTATAAAATGCCTGCTTTATAGCCTTCTCGTGCTCCTTGGGGACAATTTTTAAAAGTTTTAGCGGAGAACGCGTCTCCATATGCGGAGTTGACGCCATCTTTATTGTTTACGGAAGTAGACGTCAAAATAGACGCATTTTTGGGGAAACACTTCCGGGGAACTCCTGTTTTCTATTTATAGTAACCCAAAACAAAATTGAGCACAAGGAAACAACTAAAGCCAAATGATACACAATTGAGAGCAATGAGTAAATATTCTATATTGAGAATGTTAACCTGATAAGATGGATCCATGTAACAGGCTGCCATAATTCTTCTTCTTTTCATTTTATTATAATGGGGTACGCTCAAAACTGAACATGATAGCCATGCGTGGGGTTTAAAACAGAGATAAGAGGTTGACTGCCTTCCTAGCTACTCAATCCACCAGGAGATGGCAACTTGAAGTGAAAAGCAATGACCTAATGTATGCTTAAATGTGCCCAATACTTCGTGAAAAGAGATTAGTGCAGTGCAATTAAAGATAAAAACATCATATATTATTTACGGTAGTTTGTGCCATGCAGCAAGTGCTGACCTAAATCCTTCGATTGAGTCAGCACCTACTGCATGTGCAGGTAGGGAGTTCCAGGCGGGTATTGTTCTCGGGAAGGACAACTTGTAGTAGTCAGCAGGTGTACTAGGTCTCTGATAGGCCAGATGGTGGCAGTGCTTGGATGGTCTGGTTATGGGTATCAATGTATTGAGCTGGATCAATGGCAACATGGTTGTGTACTATTTTGAAGAAGACTGGCAGTCGTATATTCTCTCTCCTCTGTTCCAGCGTGTTCCATCCCAGATTTGTCATAAGGCTGGTCATAGTGCCTGGCGTCTTAGCATACTCGTTGCAGATGGAACGTGCTGCTCGCTTCTGGACTGCTCCAAGTTTATTGTCATAACCTTTGCTTCTTCTAGTGGTAGTATCTCAAAACGGAGTACTTGATCGAGAGCAGTAGGGACATTTTAGAACATGTTTTCATCCGACCGATGAGACTAGGGAGCGTCTTTAAATACCTAAGGACACACTAAGTAACTGAATCACGCCAATGAGACAAAAACTAGTTTGTATGAAAGGATAGTTTCAGCTGATACCAGAATTGAATTGAACTGGGGTTTTACGGCGCACCAACACAAGAAGTTATATGGCGCCAAACAGGGATGAACATGCCAGGCTCATCCTCCATTTACATCTAGATAAAATATGCAGAATGGGCCTAGAACCTTCTAACCTGCAGAACTGCAGAGCTGCTGCAAATTCTATTGTAGACACTCCATTTACGATGGAACCACATTTCCAGAATTGCATAATTGTGCGGTGTCATGAAGAAAACCTTAATGAGCATGATAAAAAAATGACAAAATGAACACGAAGGCAGGACCCTACCCCTCTGCCTCTAGCGGGATTTGCAGTGGTTGTATTCTATCCCCGGCAAACACACGGGGAAGCTGGTGCCAGAGTGTCTATGGTCTGTATAAAGACAATGTTACGGTATATAGAGCCCTGCTTAAACTAGACATTTTGGAATATTTCTTTCACAAAAGGAAGCTGCTAGAGAATGGGCGGGTTGAACTATCACTGATTAGAATTTTTAAAGAAATAGTTTCTTGAACTTATTTCCATAAAATTCTAATAAATGATCTATAACCTACACAGGTATACATTTAATTGGCAGTTTTTGCACACAATATCACCTATTTATGTGTCGAAGTGCTGTTAAATACGATTCATTCATTCAATTGGCCATTCCAAACATACTATCCTGTCACATACTAACACACACCAAAACCACATTATTCTTTTAAAATGGAATTACTCATCGTAAACAAAAGACAAATTCAAATCTGAACGTGACTATAAGTTGTATTTACAGTTTCAAAGTAACAATTCACTCAAACAATTAATTATAGTTCAGTTGATATTATTCTTCGTTTCTTACAATCTCAAACATTTAAATATGATCAACACATGCCACAACATCTATGAATAAAGAATTAGATAAAAATAAGCAAAATTAGACAATCATACAATGAAGAAGTAAACAAGCTGTAACTATGCCAGTGAATTAAATTTAATTGGATTTTATAGTCGCACCAACAGCTAAGGTCATATGGCGACTTTCCAGCTTCCATTGGTGGAGGAAGACCCCAGGTGCCCCTCTGGGCAATTTTCGTGCACGGGCGGGCACCTGGGTAGAACCACTGACGTTCCGCAAGCCAGCTGGATAGCTTCCTCACATAAAGATTCCTAGGCCCCTGAGGGATCGAACCTACAGCAGTGAGGGGCAAGTGATTTCAAGTCAGCGACGTTAACCACTCGGCCACGGACGCCCCTATGCCAGTGAAGAAAGTACATTATTTTGTAAAACTGTGAGAGCCGTTAAAAAAGTATTAAAGTACCAGTGAAGATGTACTTCATTTTGTAGACAAACTATAAAAATACTCTTTTATTTAACTTGACTGAATTGAATTGAGTTTTAAGGCTCACCAACACCTGAAAGGTTATATGGTGCCTAACAGGAATGAACGTGCCAGGCTCATCCTCCATTTACATCAAGATAAATTATGGAGAATGGGCCTAGAACCTTCTGACCTTGTAGAACTGCAGAGTTGCTGCAAATCCATAGAAGATACTCCATTTTTTTAAAACAAGCCGTAAAAGTACAACTGTATTAATCTTGACCATCAGATTTGCCAAAACAAGACAAAGTAATAACATTTTGCTAATGATAAAATAAACTTAGAAGAAATTATTTCTATTGTTTATAATAATCCATATTTCTGCAAATTATTTAATTATTAAACATTTTTTACCAAATTTTAGACCTAACAATATAAAGTAACAATTACTCAATAATATCTATCAAAACACGTTTATACTCAGGTCCACAGAACAACGTAGAAACCAAATCAAAAGTTAATAGTTACTATATTTATACATTTAAATATACGGACATTTCTACACTTCAGATCACTTATTAGAATTAATTATAAACAAGAACGACAAAATTCATTCCAACTAAACCATGGTAATTGAATTGAATTGGTTTTTTTTAAGGCGCACCAACACATGAAAAGGTTATATGGCGCCTAACAGGCATGAACATCCCAGGCTCATCTTCCATGTACATCGAGATAAAATATGGAAAATGGGCCCAGAACCTTCTCACCCTGAACTGCAGAGTTGCTGCAAATTCTATTGTAGAAACTCCATTTAAGCTGGAGCCTTGTTTATTGTTTTTCTGCTACTGCTCTTTTGATGCGAGCGAGATAGCACCTGAAACAATGCAGGGATCATGATGAAGACCTTTAATGAACATGAACAAAAAATGATAAAATGAACATGAATTTGGGGGGATTCTACCCCTCTGCCTACCCCCTCCAAAGGGATCTCCAGTGGCCCTATTCTTTGCCCCGTGACCAAACGGGGGCCCCCGGGAACCACACACCATGGTAAAAACACTCTTACTGATTATTTACACTTCATTTAAATTTCAAGTTACTGTATCACTTTAATATCACGTTCATGTAAAGAGTTCATGCTAAAATTAGTAGCAAAAGTAACTGAAATACCGACTGACCTAGCTTTCAGGATTGACATACTATCGGTGGTCATGTGTCATTCAAAACTTTAACCAATCAGAGAAGAAGAATTTTGTCGCTGTAATATAGTTTATTACTTGCTATAATGTCGGTATTAATCTTGGTCAGAAATAACATGTGAATAAATCAAGAATGAGTGCATTCATGGTTCTCCCATCGGTTCCCGAAAGTGCCTTCGGTAGCCATCGGTTAGTTGTTGGTTTCTGATGGGTAAGATGCGCGTAACCAATCTTGCCGCGACTCTACACCTAGGGTAATCCCAATCAAAACACCAGTGATTTATAAGAAGTACCATGTCTACAAACTCAAAGTATAACAAGAGGTCAATGACCTTGAAGCTCTACTGATTGATTTTGATTTCAGGAAGTAGTCGCTACAGACTTGTTTTTTGAAAATCTATTTTTAACCGTTGCGGCCATCTTGAATTTCCGGCCGACCTGAAATTTTGCTAAGATCAATAAGACATTAAGAGCAACATTCCTGTGAAGTTTCATGAAAATCCGTCAGGTAGTTTCAAAGAAGTAGTCGCTACAAGTTTTCATTATATAATGTTTCATGTAAACAAAGCAGCCATGTTTAAGGTCAAATCAAAACGATTTTCGACAAGGACCAACATCATGTCATACTGATCATTTTAGAAAAAGTCCCATATCAATATCTCTTATTGTTTTGAAGAAGTAGTCGCTACAAACTTATTTATTTTAAATCTATTTTTAGCTGTGGCGGCCATCTTGAATTTCCGGCCACCCTGAAATTTTTCTAGGATCAACTAGACATCAAGAGCAACATTCCTGTGAAGTTTCATGAACATCCGTCAAGTAGTTTCAGAGGAGTAGTCGCTACAAGTTTTTACTATATAACTCTATGTAACCAAAGATGGCCACTGGCAGCCATGTTTAACGTCGAATCAAAATAATTTTCCACAAGGATCTACATCATGTCATGCTGATCATTTTAGAAAAAGTCCCATATCAATATCACTTATAGTTTTCAAGAAGTAGTCGCTACAAACTTATTTTTTAAAAATCTATTTTTAGCTGTGACGGCCATCTTGAATTTCCGGCCGACCTGAAATTTTGATAGGATCAATTAGACATCAAGAGCAACATTCCTGTAAAGTTTCATGACAATCCGCCAAGTAGTTTCAGAGGAGTAGTCGCTACAAGTTTTTACTATATAACTCTATGTAAACAAAGATAGCCGCTGGCAGCCATGTTTAACGTTGAATCAAAACGATTTTTGACTAGGATCAACATCATGTAATGCTGATCATTTTAGAAAAAGTCCCATATCAATATCACTTATAGTTTTCAAGAAGTAGTCGCTACAAACTTTATTTTTTAAAAATCTATTTTTAGCTGTGACGGCCATCTTGAATTTCCGGCCGACCTGAAATTTTTCTAGGATCAATCAGACATCAAGAGCAACATTCCTGTAAAGTTTCATGACAATCCGCCAAGTAGTTTCAGAGAAGTAGTTGCTACAAGTTTTTACTATATAACTCTATGTAAACAAAGATGGCCGCTGGCAGCCATGTTTAACGTTGAATCAAAACGATTTTTGACTAGGATCAACATCATGTCATGCTGATCATTTTAGAAAAAGTCCCATATCAATATCACTTATAGTTTTCAAGAAGTAGTCGCTACAAACTTGTATTTTAAAACTCTATTTTTAGCTGTGACGGCCATCTTGAATTTCCGGCCGACCTGAAATTTTTCTAGGATCAATTAGACATCAAGAGCAACATTCCTGTAAAGTTTCATGACAATCCGCCAAGTAGTTTCAGAGAAGTAGTCGCTACAAGTTTTTACTATATAACTCTATGTAAACAAAGATGGCCGCTGGCAGCCATGTTTAACGTTGAATCAAAACGATTTTTGACTAGGATCAACATCATGTCATGCTGATCATTTTAGAAAAAGTCCCATATCAATATCACTTATAGTTTTCAAGA
This sequence comes from Cyrtodaria siliqua, assembly GCA_037043455.1. Taxonomy (NCBI): domain Eukaryota; kingdom Metazoa; phylum Mollusca; class Bivalvia; order Adapedonta; family Hiatellidae; genus Cyrtodaria; species Cyrtodaria siliqua. The sequence goes on from JAWPHD010003840.1 coordinate 62,781, forward strand.
AGAAGTCGCTACAAACTTGTATTTTAAAACTCTATTTTTAGCTTTGGCGGCCATCTTGGATTTCACATCAACATGAATTTTTGCTAGGATCAACTAGACTTTATGGGCAACATTTCTGTAAAGTTTCATGAATATCCATCCAGTAGTTTCAGCTGTGAAGTCGCTACAAATAAAAGTTTACGGACAGACAGACGGACAGACGGACAGACGGACGGACGGACGACGGACACCGCACCACGGCATAAGCTCCGCTGATCTCTGATCAGTTGAGCTAAAAATGGCAGGTATCCCCTACCTTGCCATTTTATTACATTGGTAGCCAATGGTAACCTTGCTCTGCCGTTGGTACCATAATTATACTACCCATATCCGTTCAGAGTTTATTGGTTACCAGTCGTAACATTGGTACCCAACAGTAACCATATATTGCCATCGATGGCTGTTGCTAACCCATGGTTGCCATCCCTGAACCCACTCAATGTTGAAACATTACTGAAATAGCAGAATTCTAAGTTACTTATACTCATTTCTGACTATGTCTAGAATCTACATTGAATAGAATTACAAATTATATAGTAAACTTGATTATTACCTAACTAATAAATAAACATGTATTTAAATGAAAATGCAAAGTATATAATATATTAAGCCCCCATTCTTTGAAACGTTATTCAGTGTAAATTCGGGTATTAAAAGGAAGCATAATAATTATGATACTGATACATACAAAATGAAAACAACAGAGTAATTTCTTTTATAAACACAAGTATTGTATTCAATGAATACTAGTCATTGCTTTATAGGCGCCTGTTCTTTGAGTCAGACTGAAGTGGATATGTGTGATACAAAATATTTTAGAGTTAACTGTAATGAAACTTTGAATTTTACAACGTTAAACAAATGATATACCGTTGCAAAAGTCAAAATGTCAATACTAGTTTCTATAGTCTTTTATTATTTTTGAACGCATTGAAATAAAACAAAATGACGACTCATTTTTGACTGTTTAACATCACATGACTGAATTACATTGCCCACAATGCAAGTCAAGTTATGAAGTGTCATCCCTCTTCGATAATTAATATGCAGCATAGGGCAATCCTCGACAAATGGAATTATCTATTTTCAAAACTGGAAAACGTCCTATGTTATTAAGGGACCACACGGCAATCATGAAAATTTGATAAGGGAAATTTATTAAACCTTATAAATGTCCAATCTCGATTTATTAATCCAGTAACCTCTACCATATCAGCCCTTATTTGTAAATAGTTTTATCTTTATGTATTTACATTAATTTTTAATTACTACTTCATTTCTTCATCTTTCATCAGTTTTTGCGCACAATATGACCTATTTATGTGTCGACGTGCCGTAAAACCCCATTCATTTAACTTCGAACTTTGAGTTTTTGTGTGCAGTATTCTACCGTAGGTTCAATGTATTAATGGTGCAGAATAAGCATATATGCAGTTTAGTAATATGCAAAAACAATTTGCTTTCAACTATTCTAATAATTAATATTAATGATTAGCAAATATGTACAGAACAATAATTATTGGGACGCCCTAAAGTTTTAAAGAATTCAAGATTGCCACGTATCCCTTTAAAAGCATTTTACAGCAATACTTGTCAAATTCTACATGACGACCTATAATTCTACATGACGACCTATAATTTACTTGTTTTATAATGATATGATATGTGCATTATGGAATAACTGTTGTGTGTTGGTGCATAACATTTTTATATGAGCTTTCCATGAACCTTAAGAATACAACAATATAAATAACACATCGCATTTGGACAAGCACATAAATATAAATTAACACACATTGTACAAGTAGAAGCAGTATATAGTTCTGATCTATCGATCCAGCTTGTATCAACCGGAAATTTGAGCTAATTGTAAGTACAATATGTATTTACACATGCAAGAAAAGTGTGTGTAGTCCTACAAAACAACGCTAAATGTTCAATGTTTGTGGAAACTTGATCCATGGACAGATATAAAGAGGGTGGAGGTATAAATGGGTGTCGGAACTACCAAGGATGTGCTACTGGTGGCCTTGAATGTTACAGTTGTATCAAGTATTACTTAAACTAACCATACACCCCTGTTTAAGCGCCCTCAGAAGCATTGCATTTTACAAAAGGGGCGCATTTATTTGAGACCCTAAAAAACGTATAGATATATTTACTTTTTTACAGCCCCACTTCAGGATAAACAAGAGGTCAATGACCTTGAAGCTCTACAGATTGATTTTGATTTCAGGAAGTAGTCGCTACAGACTTGTTTTTTGAAAATCTATTTTTAACCGTGGCGGCCATCTTGAATTTCCGGCCGACCTGAAATTTTGCTAAGATCAATAAGACATTAAGAGCAACATTCCTGTGAAGTTTCATGAAAATCCGTCAAATAGTTGCAAAGAAGTAGTCGCTACAAGTTTTCATTATATAACTCTATGTAAACAAAGCAGCCATGTTTAAGGTCAAATCAAAACGATTTTCGACAAGGACCAACATCATGTCATACTGATCATTTTAGAAAAAGTCCCATATCAATATCTCTTATTGTTTTGAAGAAGTAGTCGCTACAAACTTATTTATTTTAAATCTATTTTTAGCTGTGGCGGCCATCTTGAATTTCCGGCCGACCTGAAATTTTTCTAGGATCAACTAGACATCAAGAGCAACATTCCTGTGAAGTTTCATGAACATCCGTCAAGTAGTTTCAGAGGAGTAGCCGCTACAAGTTTTTACTATATAACTCTATGTAACCAAAGATGGCCACTGGCAGCCATGTTTAACGTCGAATCAAAATAATTTTCCACAAGGATCTACATCATGTCATGCTGATCATTTTAGAAAAAGTCCCATATCAATATCACTTATAGTTTTCAAGAAGTAGTGGCTACAAACTTATTTTTTAAAAATCTATTTTTAGCTGTGACGGCCATCTTGAATTTCCGGCCGACCTGAAATTTTGATAGGATCAATTAGACATCAAGAGCAACATTCCTGTAAAGTTTCATGACAATCCGCCAAGTAGTTTCAGAGGAGTAGTCGCTACAAGTTTTTACTATATAACTCTATGTAAACAAAGATGGCCGCTGGCAGCCATGTTTAACGTTGAATCAAAACGATTTTTGACTAGGATCAACATCATGTAATGCTGATCATTTTAGAAAAAGTCCCATATCAATATCACTTATAGTTTTCAAGAAGTAGTCGCTACAAACTTATTTTTTAAAAATCAATTTTTAGCTGTGACGGCCATCTTGAATTTCCGGCCGACCTGAAATTTTTCTAGGATCAATAAGACATCAAGAGCAACATTCCTGTAAAGTTTCATGACAATCCGCCAAGTAGTTTCAGAGAAGTAGTCGCTACAAGTTTTTACTATATAACTCTATGTAAACAAAGATGGCCGCTGGCAGCCATGTTTAACGTTGAATCAAAACGATTTTTGACTAGGATCAACATTATGTCATGCTGATCATTTTAGAAAAAATCCCATATCAATATCACTTATAGTTTTCAAGATGAAGTCGCTACAAACTTGTATTTTAAAACTCTATTTTTAGCTTTGGCGGCCATCTTGAATTTCACATCAACATGAATTTTTGCTAGGATCAACTAGACTTTATGGGCAACATTTCTGTAAAGTTTCATGAATATCCATCCAGTAGTTTCAGCTGTGAAGTCGCTACAAATAAAAGTTTACGGACGGACAGACGGACGGACGGACGACGGACGCCGCACCATGGCATAAGCTCTGCTGATCTCTGATCAGTAGAGCTAAAAACAGGGCAGCAAGGCATTTATTGAGTGGGAGCGATTACACAGGGGTATATTGTAGACTAATGATTTGATATCACCAGTTTAACAAGATTAAATCAGCTACAATTAACCAAAATTGCGTTTGTTGTATGCCATTACCGGTATACATGTATAACGTCATTTCATATCTTTGCTATAATCACATGTGTTATAATACCAGATGATGTTGCCCTACCCTCGGTCACCCGGCTGGCTTCTGATTTCTATGCCATACTATGCTATGCGGATTCAGACCCAGAGACTGGGGGAAAACGGAAGTTTTAAAACACCCCTCAAGCTGGTGCGTTTTTGGCGAGACTTCGAGATATCCTATGAAACTTAGCAAAAAACAACATACTTTCAAGTTAATGAAATGGTATTTCTTACTTGTATCTTTTGAAAAGCAGCAAGTGATTTCAAAAAATGTAACTGGTGCATCAACAATTGACGTTGTATGTTTATTTACAACATGACATAACGCAAATGTCAACTTCAAGTTATGTGCATGAATAAACGCTGAAATAAATTCGGCTAATCGCTAGTGGGCGCTTTAATCGGCCTAATCTGCCCAGACCTAAATCTGCAAGTAAAATATATGCATATTTGGCAGGCCGAGACTTATGTTGCCCTATTGTATTTGTGAAATGGGAATGTTCCATGTTAATCCCTATTTTTCAGTCATTAACTCGAACAAATGATGTCATATGATCAAAAGAATCTTAGTATATTCGTGTGTTTCATATGATCAAATATTATAAAACTCAATGAATAATCTAAATATTTTTACTTACTATAAAGGCTCGTAAAATATAAAAAAAAAAATAATGAAAAAATGAAACAAACACTTAATATGGAAGATCCTTTTTCATAGTTGGCTAGCTGGCTGTACTTCCATAACAATTTAAATATTTCTAGGATATACAATAAAGTTAGTTTTAATAGAATTCTAGATCAAAAAGTTTACAATAGGTCATTCCCCATCCTTTACCCATAACCATATTACATAAACATTCCAATTGTGTGTTCAAAAGCTAGAAAAACACAGTATTGCTTAAAAACCCTTAACCCGCTCAGCACAACTATATTAGCCTTTGCATCAGCCTGCGAATAACATTACTCGCAGGCTGATCTGGGTTTACAATGTTTGGCTGCTGATCAGTCATTTCCCCCAAAACACCCCTTTGTCACATTAATGGAATGGTCTTAATTAAAAAAAAAGAACAGTCCACTACATACATGTAGTGGGTTAAAGGTTAACTTACTAGAAAACACACATTTCATATTTGAACTTTACATCATTTTCATCAAATATGGAAAAAAATCTAAAAATCTAAATTTAACAATAATACATATGAGCCGCAACATGCGAAAACGTCCCTTTGAACGTTTAGACAACGTCATAAAGTAACAATTTATGACGTCGGCCGGTAATAAATTAATTACTAATCAAATGTCTCGTCACTTTCGCGTTTTACCTAAGTATTATATCATAGTGAATATGTTTTTCTTAATATAAATAGTTCATGCTAAAGAAAATGGTAACTCATTACGTTTTTTGTTGTTGTTTATTCAACGACGTTGTCCAAGACGCCGACGTCAACGTGAAAATTAATGGCGAGTACAATCTTTAATTTTCAAATTGGGATAACATCATTTTTAGTTAAGATAACAATATAAAATAAAGAGATTTGTAAAGAGAAAGTCACCGTGTTTCATAAACATCAACAAACATAACATGCCAGAATTTTGTCTGAAGGGTCGTTTTTGCGTGTTTCGGCTCATATATGCCCATTTGATTTTGTGTGTGGTTTTTTATTAAAAGAAATATGTGAGAAATAAACAACAGTAATTAAATTTCCGAAGTTGTCTTGAGGCAAGGCGAAACAGGCAAACTTTCAGATCCTTACATATGAACATCCATTCAACAATTAGTCACAGTGTTTAAGTAAACCAGACAAAAATATCTGTACATCCTTTAAGAGAGTACATCTGACATGCCTTTTCTAGAAAATCACATTTTTTAAAAAATGTTCCAATTTATGATAAAATCTCAAATCAATCAAAATCTTGTGTTTGTACTGCTTTGTTTAGGTCAAAATTTGAGTTCACCACAAAAATGGAATGAAATTCAGGTAAAATACTTTAATAAATTTACCATTGCAAGTAACCTAGGATAGCACATATTACCTATCAAAATAAATTTTATTGTAAATAAGGGTTATTTTTTATGCTAATTAATTATGTTTACGCCCTTTAGAATAGAAAATATCATTATTTGTCAATTTTAAGTCAAGACCCCTAGACCCCAACGAAAAGCCTGCTGTGCGCACTTTAATATGGTATTAAAAAAGAGACCAGTAGGGTGAAGAGCCTTAACTCTACCAAGTATAGCTATGTCCAGGAAAAGCCCAGATCAACTTCTTTTTTTTATCTGAGATCTGAGTATTTAAGTATAAATTCCATTAAGTTTCATTTATATTTTCAAAATGATAGACGTTTCGCACGAGACTTTTATATGCAAATGTAAATGAGGTATGCAGAATATCTACAAGCTGATTTAATACTCTTCGACCCTAGAATAGGATAGAGGTTATGAAGAGAAATCTTTACTATTAAGAAACCAAAAGGGATGATGTGTAAATATCTTCATAGCCTCTATCCGGCTCAAGTGTTTACCACAGGTTTATCGACAGTCTCTATATAGGTCACACTCTTAATTATGAAGTGCTGGTAATAAAATCTTTATGAATAACTGGTGCAAACATTTGAAAATCGGAGGGTCAGGCAACTGATTGTTTGTAGAAATAGGGTAAACACTAATTGTTGATGTCAGAGTATATGGATACATGGACAAATGGGTGGAAATAATAGAGTATTATAATAAGTTGCCTGTGCTAATGTTTGTTGAATAAGGGAGGTACCATATGATAAAGATTTGGTCGAAATGGATTTTGATTAACAACTGGCATAATGTCAATTGTTCTTGTCTGACTTAAACATTTCATTGTAAGTGAGGAAGTGTTGATTCTTATGGATGGCGGGAGGTGTACAGTAATGGTTCTACCCAGGAAAAGTGGGTTGTCTGCCTCCACCACAAAAAATCGACTGTCAAATATAAACTTACATGTGTTGAAAATGACTTTAAACACCATACAAACAAACAAACATTTCATTAAGAAACAAATCAGTGTTTTTTTCCCCCTTATATAAATGGTAATAAGGGTATAAAGGGTACCATTCCCAATGTTAAATGTAGAGTTCCTTCCTAAACTAGATTGTCAAAATTCCCAATCCCCAAAAATCCAATCCCGATTTTTAAAAAAAAAAAATCTAGATGAGAATTTCTAACAGAAAAAAGGGAAAATATATACTTTTAGGGAAGGAGAGGGCCAAAAACGGCCAAATGAGTGCCTAGAGTATGTAATGTTTTCACCCTACTGGTCCATTCCTGTGTGACGGACTAGAAATTTAATCAAACAAGTGCTCAATGAGATGAAAAAGTGCAACTAACAGTCCACAAAAATATCGAGACAAAGGTAACGAAGTACCCACAAACTTTTAACACTTATTTTTCATTAATAATTTCATTAAACAAAATTATGTCCTTTAATAAGATAAATTTCTGCTTAACGATGTGAAATAGTATTTATTAATCTACATCCTTTTCTATTTTCGGCTTGTTGCTATGGATACAATCACTATGACGACTGCACATCCTGGTAACCATGGAGACTATCACTATGACAACAGGCAGCCATTCTTCTCTTGTACATTCCCTGATGCTCTCTCTATAGACATGACTATTTGCTCAAACACCTTGACAACACTCTGAAATGGAGAAATATTAACAATCAATGCTGTCGTTGAACAGTCATGTCAGTCATTAATGTTGATAAGTAACGATACTATGCCATAAAACATGCACTTTTTTTAGAGTTACTTCACTTTACTGTAATCTATTATTAAAGTGCTTATAGAACTGTCATCCAGTTTTACTTGTTTGTTCTTTTATTTTGGTTGTCAACTGGTTTTTAAAAGTTATACATGCCCCTCACCCTCACCCTAAAAATTGGAGAAGTTATGAAAAAATTTCATGTAAAAAAAATAATTCAGTGGCCCTAGAGAGGGGAAGAATACATAGAAATTCGGGAACTTTCCCTACTCTTTCTATCGAAAAGATTTCTGTAGTTCTTTAACGTGCTGGGAGAATCAACACTGATACAAGTGACTGGTGTACGTCCCCATCTAAGGACAGTGTTTTTTTCCTTATGTAAGCGGTACACATAACAGGTACCAATTGCTAAAGTAATTTTTTCCCCAAATGGAGTGTTAAAATGCCCAAACTAAAATTATTTTCTTAATTTACATATTTTAGAGGTGAATTTTAAAAATAAGACAAAATAGACACTTTTTGGAGTGGGGAACCAGCGCCTAATTTTGGGGGCCACAGTATGACTCAGTTAGCACAATGTGTGCCCTGTATAATATCATATAATGTATGAAAATTTCCAGTTTTGGTGAAAATGGCGTAACTTTTCCCAATTCAACCTGTACCGGAAACATTCCCAAAGTTGTGAAAAGAGTCACTAAAAGACGAGGCTTAGGGAAGTGTCTTGCAGAGAAGACAACTTGAAGAAATCTAGTGAGATTGGAACTTGTGACCTCTGGATTCTAAGTCCAACATGATATGCACAGGGCTGCCGCAGCACCACAAGTCAGGTATACTAGGACAATCAACATTAGGGACCATAAGATGATTAATTGAACTGTTCCTTCAGAAGGTCAAGTTGAAGGTGAGTACATGAAAGTATGAAATTACCAATTTAAAACGGGAAATAGTTCATAGACATGAAAGGTTATATGGCGCCTAACAGGCATGAACATGCCAGGCTCATCCTCCATGTACATCAAGATAAAATATGGAAAATGGGCCTAGAACCTGAACTGCAGAGTTGATGCAAATTCTATCGTAGAAACTCCATTTAGTATGATTTATGCAGGAGCCACGTTTATTGTTTTTCTGCCACTGCTCTTTTGATGTGAGCGAGATGGCACCTGAAACAATGCAGGGATCATGATGAAGACCTTAAATGAACATGAACAAAAATGATAAAATGAACATGAATTTGGGGGGATTCTACCCCTCTGCCTACCCCCTCCAAAGGGATCTGCAGTGGCCCTATTCTTTGCCCCGTGACCAAACGGGGCCCCCGGGAACCACACGGGGCTATGAATATTGAACAAGGAGATCTATGATAATATTAATAAGTAGGCGAACACTTCCTTGCTTTTAAGTTGAAATTGACGTCAGAAAAAATCACGGAGCACTAAAATGTTAATAGAATATTAAATAATATGAACTTTTAATCAAACAAAATATTTAAAACAACAAGAGGTCAATGACCTTGAAGCTCTACTGATAGATTTTGATAGCTAGATCAGCATTCCTGTGAAGTTTTATCAAAATCTGTCAAGTAGTTTCGGAGGAGTAGTCGCTACAAGTTGAAGTTTTTACTATATAACTCTAGGTAAACAAAGATGGCCACTGGCAGCCATGTTTAATGTCTAATCAAAATAATTTTCGACAAGGATCAACATCTTGTCATGCTGATCATTTCAGAAAAAGTCCCATATCAATATCACTTACAGTTTTCAAGAAGTAGTCGCTACAAACTTGTTTTTAAAAATCTATGTTTAGCCGTGGTGGCCATCTTGAATTTCCGGCCGACCTTAACTTTTGCTAGGATCAACTAGACATCAAGAGCAACATTCCTTTGAAGTTTCATGAAAATCCGCCAAGTATTTTCAGAGGGGTAGGCGCTACAAATCTTTACTATACAAACTCTATGTAAACAAAGATGGCCAGTGGCGCCCATGTTTAATATCGAATCAAAATAATTTTTGACAAGGATCAACACCAGGTCATGCTGATCATTTTAGAAAAAGTCCCATATCAATATCACTTACAGTTTTCAAGAAGTAGTCGCAACAAACTTATTTTTTAAAAATCTATTTTTAGCTGTGGCGGCCATCTTGAATTTCTGGCCGACCTGAAATTTTGCTAGGATCAATTAGACCTCAAGAGCAACATTCCTGTAAAGTTTCATGAAAATCCGCCAAGTAGTTCCAGAGGAGTAGTCGCTACAAGTTTTTGCTATATAACTCTATGTAAACAAAGATGGCCACTGGCAGCCATGTTTAATGTCGAATCAAAACGATTTTTGACAAGGACCAACATCATGTCATGCTGATCATTTTAGAAAAAGTCCCATATCGATATCACTTATAGTTTTCAAGAAGTAGTCGCTACAAACTTGTATTTTAAAAATCTATTTTTAGCTTTGGCGGCCATCTTGGATTTCACATCAACATGAATTTTAAAATACAAATAAAAGTTTACGGACAAGCGGACAGACAACGGACGCCACACCATGGCATAAGCTCTGCTGATCTCTGATCAGTCGAGCTAAAAATGAAATACAAAAAAAAACATAACATTTTAAAATCTTACATAGTATGTTCAATATTTTTTAAAGCTGTGGTATACATGTACTTATAAAACATGTTTAAATCCAACAATGATCTAAATTATTTATTTAATACAAACCATGAATAAGAACAAGAGGTCAATGACCTTGAAGCTCTACTGATTGATTTTGATTTCAGGAAGTAGTCGCTACAAACTTGTTTTTTGAAAAATTATTTTTAGCCGTGGCGGCCATCTTGAATTTCCGGCCGACCTGATATTTTGCTAGGATCAATTAGACATCAAGAGCAACATTCCTGTGAAGTTCATGAAAATCCGTCAAGAAGTTTCAGAGGAGTAGTCGCTACAAGTTTTCATTATATAATTCTATGTAAACAAAGATGGCCGCTGACAGCCATGTTTAACATCTAATCAAAATGATTTTTGACAAGGACCAACATTATGTAATGCTGATCATTTTAGAAAAAGTCCCATATCAATATCACTTATAGTTTTAAGAAGTAGTCGCTACAAACTTGCATTTTGAAAATCTATTTTTAGCCATGGCGGCCATCTTGAATTTCCGGCCGACCTGAAATTTTGCTAGGATCAATTAGACATCAAGAGCAACAGTTCTGTGAAGTTTCATGAAAATCCGTCAAGTAGTTTCAGAGGAGTAGTCGCTACAAGTTTTCATTATATAACTCTATGTAAACAAAGATGGCCACTGGCAGCCATGTTTAATGTCGAATCAAAATAATGTTCGACTCGGATAACCATCATGTCATGCTGATCATTTTAGAAAAAGTCCCATATCAATATCACTTATAGTTTTCAAGAAGTAGTCGCTACAAACTTGTATTTTGAAAATCTATTTTTAGCCATGGCGGCCATCTTGAATTTCCCGCCGACCTGAAATTTTGCTAGGATCAATTAGAGATTAAGAGCAACATTCCTGTAAAGTTTCATGAAAATCCGCCACGTAGTTTCAGAGGAGTAGTCGCTACAAGTTTTTACTATATAACTCTATGTACACAAAGATGGCCGCTGGCAGCCACGTTTAACGTCGAATCAAAACGATTGTTGATAAGGACCAACATCATGTCATGCTGATCATTTTAGAAAAAGTCCCATATCAATATCACTTATAGTTTTCAAGAAGTAGTCGCTACAAACTTGTATTTTGAAAATTTATTTTTAGCCGTGGCGGCCATCTTGAATTTCCGGCCGACCTGAAATTTTGCTAGGATCATTAAGACATCAAAAGCAACATTCCTGTGAAGTTTCATGAAAATCCGTCAAGTAGTTTCAGAGGAGTAGTCGCTACAAGTTTTCATTATATAACTCTATGTAAACAAAGATGGCCGCTGGCAGCCATGTTTAACGTCAAATCAAAACGATTTTCGACAAGGACCAACATCATGTCATGCTGATCATTTTAGAAAAAGTCCCATATCAATATCACTTATAGTTTTCAAGAAGTAGTCGCTACAAACTTGAATTTTAAAAATCTATTTTTAGCATTGGCGGCCATCTTGGATTTCACATCAACATGAATTTTTGCTAGGATCAACTAGACTTCATGGGCAACATTTCTGTAAAGTTTTATGAATATCCATCCAGTAGTTTCAGAGGAGTAGTCGCTACAAATAAAAGTTAACGGACGGACAGACGGACGGACGGACGGACGCCGCACCACGGCATAAGCTCTGCTGATCTCTGATCAGTAGAGCTAATAATATAAAAATGTAATTAAATAACAATTGCGTTTGTTATTTCTAGCATGTTTCATCATTTATAACGTTAGGAAGTTGTTGATTTTCAAAGCGACGCCATAGCACACAAATGACGTGCTCCGTTGCAGCTACAGCGAAGTTGTAAAAACTCAAATTTCTTGAAATCTGTTTCAAATAATTGTATAATATTTACTTATATGAAAGTGAATATATACACCTTTACTGCCAAATAATTTAATTTACTTGATTTATAAAAGTGTAATACCTATTAAAAATGTTCACGTATTATCTTAACGGCCCTCGTAGTTTCAGAGGAGTAGTCGCTACAAGTTTTTATTATATAACTCTATGTAAACAAAGATGGCCACTGACGGCCTTGTTAAATGTTGAATCAAAATAATTTCTGACAAGGACCAACATCATGTCATGCTGATCATTTTAGAAAAAGTCCCATATCAATATCACTTATAGTTTTCAAGAAGGAGTCGATACAAACTTGTTTTTTTTAAATCTAGTTTTAGCTGTGGCGGCTATCTTGAATTTCCGCCCGACCTGAAATTCTGCTAGGATCAATTAGACATCAAGAGCAACATTCCTGAGAAGTTTCATGAAAATCCAAAAAGTAGTTTCAGAGGAATAGTCGCTACTATATAACCCTATTTAAACAAAGATGGCCGCTGGCGGCCATGTTTAATGTCGAATCAAAACAATTTTTGACAAGGATCAACATCATGTCATGCTGATCATTTTAGAAAAAGTCCCATATCAATATCACTTTTTTTCAGGAAGTAGTCGCTACAAACTTGTTTTTAAGTCTATTTTTAGCTTTGGTGGCCATCTTGGATTATACATCAACATAAATTTTTGCCAGGATCAACTAGACTTCATGGGTAACATTTCTGTAAAGTTTCATGAAAATCCATCCTTTCAGAGGAGTAATCGCTACAAAAAAAGTTTACGGACGGACACCGCACCACGGCATAAAAACCAATCCTGATTTACTTCACACGCTAGAGAACAATATGCAGATGTCAACATAAAAAACTTCACAAAGTACATAATATGCAGGAAAGTTAAGGGTAATGCTAAAGGTAAAGTAACTTGGATACCTGATTTTCTTTGGCAGATGTTTCCAGGAAAGGTACCTTCCACTTCTCAGCTATTCGCTTACCAGATTCCAAAGTTACTTCTCTGCAATATACACCAAATTAACATGGTGATAGTTAGTTTTGCCTTTCTCTGATCATCAGCATCTTTTACTTTTTTTAAAATATCAACAAAATCAGTTGCAATAAGGACCGCTCAGTAATAATGAGGAACACTCAGTCACAATGATATCCACTTGGTTACCACTCAGTTACAAAGAAGACCACTTGGTTATGATGAGAACCACTCAGTTAATACAATGTGGACCACTTGGTTATGATGAGAACCACTCGGTTACAATGAGGACCACTGATTATGATGAGAACCACTTGGTTATGATGAAAACCACTCAGCTACAATGAAGACCACTCAGTTACAATGAACACCACTCAGTTACTATGGGGACCACTTGGTTATGATGAGAACCACTCAGTTACAATGAGGACCACTTGGTTATGATGAGAACCACTCAGTTACAATGAACATCACTTAGTTACTATGGGGACCACTTGGTTATGATGAGAACCACCCAGTTACAATGAACACCACTCAGTTACAATGAGGACCACTTGGTTATGATGAGAACCACTCAGTTACAATGAACATCACTCAGTTACTATGGGGACCACTTGGTTATGATGAGAACTACTCAGTTACAATGAGGACCACTTGGTTATGATGAAAACCATTCAGTTACAATGAACACCACTCAGTTACAATGAACATCACTCAGTTACTATGGGGACCACTTGGTTATGATGAGAACTACTCAGTTACAATGAGGACCACTTGGTTATGATGAAAACCATTCAGTTACTATAAGGACCACTTGGTTATGATGAGAACCATTCAGTTACTATGAGGACCACTTGGTTATGATGAGAACCATTCAGTTACTATGAGGACCACTTGGTTATGATGAGAACCATTTAGTTACAATGAGGACCACTTGGTTATGATGAGAACTACTCAGTTACAATGAGGACCACTTGGTTATGATGAGAACTACTCAGTTACTATGAGGACCACTTGGTTATGATGAGAACCATTTAGTTACAATGAGGACCACTTGGTTATGATGAGAACTACTCAGTTACAATGAGGACCACTTGGTTATGATGAGAACTACTCAGTTACAATGAGGACCACTTGGTTATGATGAGAACTACTCAGTTACTATGAGGACCACTTGGTTATGATGAGAACTAATCAGTTACAACGAGGACCACTTGGTTATGATGAAAACCATTCAGTTACAATGAACACCACTCAGTTATGATGAGAACCATTCAGTTACAATGAGGACCACTTTGTTATGATGAGAACTACTCAGTTACTATGAGGACCACTTGGTTATGATGAGAACCATTTAGTTACAATGAGGACCTCTTGGTTATGATGAGAACCATTTAGTTACAATGAGAACCATTTGGTTATGATGAGAACTACTCAGTTACAATGAGGACCACTTGGTTATGATGAGAACTACTCAGTTACTATGAGGACCACTTGGTTATGATGAGAACCATTTAGTTACAATGAGGACCACTTGGTTATGATGAGAACCATTCAGTTACTATGAGGACCACTTGGTTATGATGAGAACCATTCAGTTACTATGAGGACCACTAGGTTATGATGAGAACTACTCAGTTACAATGAGGACCATTTGGTTATGATGAAAACCATTCAGTTACAATGAACACCACTCAGTTATGATGAGAACCACTCAGTTACAATGAGGACCACTTGGTTATGATGAGAACCATTCAGTTACAATGAGGACCACTTGGTTATGATGAGAACTACTCAGTTACAATGATGACCATTCGGTTACAGTGGGTACCATTCAGTTACAATGAGGACCACTTGGTTATGATGAGAACCATTAAGTTACAATGAGGACCACTTGGTTATGATGAGAACCATTTAGTTACAATGAGAACCACTTGGTTATGATGAGAACTACTCAGTTACAATGAGGAACACTTGGTTATGATGAGAACTACTCAGTTACAATGAGGACCATTTGGTTATGATGAAAACCATTCAGTTACAATGAACACCACTCAGTTATGATGAGAACCACTCAGTTACAATGAGGACCACTTGGTTATGATGAGAACCATTCAGTTACTATGAGGACCATTTGGTTATGATGAGAACCATTCAGTTACAATGAGGACCACTTGGTTATGATGAGAACTACTCAGTTACAATGAGAACCACTTGGTTATGATGAGAACCACCCAGTTACAATGAACACCACTCAGTTACAATGAGGACCACTTGGTTATGATGAAAACCATTCAGTTACTATGGGGACCACTCAGTTACAATGAGGACCACTTGGTTATGATGAGAACCATTCAGTTACAATGATGACCATTCGGTTACAGTGGGTACCATTCAGTTACAAAGAAGATCACTCTGTACCAATGAGGAACACTCAATTACAACGAGAACCATTCAGTTACTATGAGGACCACTTGGTTATGATGAGAACTACTCAGTTACAATGAGGACCACTTGGTTATGATGAGAACCATTCAGTTACAATGATGACCATTCGGTTACAGTGGGTACCATTCAGTTACAAAGAAGATCACTCAGTACCAATGAGAAACACTCAATTACAACGAGAACCATTCAGTTACAATTAGGATCACTCAGTTACAATGATAACCACTTGGATAAGATAAGAACCACTCAGTTACAATGAGGACCACTCAGTTACATGTACACTGAGGAAAACTTAGTTACAATAAGGACCACCCAATACCAATTAGGACCACTCAGTTACAATGAGGAACATTTAGTTATAATGAGGAACACTCAGTTACAATGAGGACCGTTGAGTTACAAAGGGGCTACTCAGTTACAATGATGATCACTTGGTTATGATTATAACCACTCAGTTACAATGATGATCACTTGGTTATGATGAGAACCACTCAGTTGCAATGAAGACAATTCAGTTACAATGAATGCCACTCAGTTACAATGAGGACCACTCAGTTACAATGAGGATCAGTCAATTGCAATGATAACCACTTGGTTATGATGTGGACCATTCAGTTACAGTGAGGACCACTCAGTTATAATGATGACACTCAGATAAAATGAAGACCACTCAGTAACAATGAAGATCACTCAGTTAGTTAGGAACACTCAGTTACAATAAGGACCACACGGTTATAATAAGGACCACTCAGTTACAATGAGAACCACTCATTACAATTAAGACTTTTGTCTAATTAATCAATTACCATTGTTCATGTATAAGTTGTATATAAGTCACTTACAGCAAAGAACACTCAGTACCAATGAGGACCACTCAGTTACAATGAGAACCATTGAGTTACAATCAATGAGGACCACTCAGTTACAATGAGGACCACACAGTTACAATGAGGACCACTCAGTTACAATGAGGAACACTCAGTTACAACAAGGACCACTCAGTTACAATGATAACCACTCAGTTACAATTAAGATTTTTTTTCTAATTAATCAATTACAATTTTTCATATAAGTCAGTTACAGTAAAGACCACTCAGTTAGAGAAAAGACCACATAGATACTAAGGTGCACAGAAGATGGGTGAAGAAAGATGTTTACCTTTCTATAGCCAGATCACACTTATTGCCTACCAACACCACGGGTATACTGCCGATGTTTCCCTTCATGTCTAGGAGCTTGTCATATACAAACTT
Organism: Cyrtodaria siliqua; assembly: GCA_037043455.1. Taxonomy (NCBI): domain Eukaryota; kingdom Metazoa; phylum Mollusca; class Bivalvia; order Adapedonta; family Hiatellidae; genus Cyrtodaria; species Cyrtodaria siliqua. The sequence continues at coordinate 79,667 of JAWPHD010003840.1, forward strand.
TATCACATCAAAACTGAAAAAAACAAAACGTATCTATTAATACTGTGGTAATAATACCGAATATTCATATAAGTGGTTTTTATACAATTACACCTCATCATCCAATCCTAAGGCAACAAAACCTGCCACAGTGACATGTTTATTAGATCTGTAAAATGAGTTTACGAACACAATCAGAATAGGCATTAGTACTCTGCCAACATTATTGACTCTTCTGTGTAAACCAAGGATAAAAGGAAGCATCCACAAATGTCCCTATCTCTACTGTAGTGTAATGGTGTATACAAGAATGTATTTGTCAATGTACTTAATTATATAATATCCATTTTAAGAGACAACCAAATAACAGTACATTATGATAACCTCGTTAATACCTCCAGTATTCCTTAACGAGTTTACCTCTTTTGTGACGTAACTGAGTGAATAAACAAGAATGTATTCATCAATGTGCCTACCTCTTTTGTGAGTTAACCGAGTATACTAGAATATATCCGTCAATGTTCATGAAATACGATTGAGGTAGTATGGAGTATTCGTCCTGAAATATTAAACAATATTTAGATTAATGTGTTAGTTTAGGCAGAGAAAATGCCATTGGAAATAATCTAACGCAGCAAGAAAAGATGGTGACTTTCCAGCTTCCATTGTTGGAGATTCCAAGTGCTCCACTGGGCAATTTTCGTGTATGGGTGGGAACCTGGGAATGTAACCACTAATATTTTGCATGCCAGCTGGATAGCTTCCTCACATAAAGATTCATGGTCACATAAGGGCTCAAACCCGCAGCCGTGAAGGGCAAGTGATTTCAAGTCAGACACTAACTACTCAGCCACCGACACCCCAGGTATACACAGGAAAACTATCTAGGCATGAAATTCATGTTTTACATATGCGCCACACACCTTTTTTCAAGAAAAAGTGGGGATCATGTATTCCTGTCCATCCGTCCGTCCGTATGTAATGTTGCGTAACTCATTCTAAACCACTAGGCGGAATTCAACCTAATTTAGTGAATGACTTCCCCACATCATGACAACGTGCAAGACCAACATTATTTTTGACTCCGCCCCAGGGTCAAAAGGTCAAATACACTATTATTTTTTATTATTTTTACATACAAATTGGTATTTATACCCATCTATATAAGATACACAACATATCAAACAGGTTTTTTATTTCAAACTCCGATGTGCGACTGGGGGTTGGGCGAATGTCATTGGAGGGGGGTGGGGTGGTCAAACCTTCTTTTTTTTTAGTATGTCATAAATTCAACCAAACTTTGCGTAGTACTTCACATCATAACGACGTGCAAGAGCAACATTATTTTTGACTCCGCCCCGAGGGGGCCCATCCCAGGGTTCAAAAGGTCAAATACACTAAAAATTCAACTAATTAACACTTTGCAGAATTCAACCATATTTAGTGTATGACTTTCCCACATCATGACAAACTGCAAGAGCAAATTATTTTTGAATCCTCCCCAAGGGTCAAAATGTCAAATACACTAAAAATTCTTTTCCGACTACTGTTCTAGGGAGCTATGGTATTGTTTTATCATGATGTATGGCAGAAACAAACTTTGGGGGTTGACTGGCATATTGCCAAGGATGTGCATGAGACTTTTGAGAAATCTTGATTCAATGTCGGAAAACGGAGCTAGGGGAGATAATCCATGCATCTCTGACTTGCACTTCAAAAAGGTGGGGATCTGCGATGGCTCACCATCGACTACATCTAGTTACAAATACATAAATATTGAAGGGTCAATGCAAAACTACTGTATCTTATTCTTTATATCTATATAGTTACTACAGTTTTGTATTCACCTCTCGATATACAATAGTAACATACCTGTCCCGCGGTATCAATAAGCTGTAGTGCATATTCTTGGCCACTGATCTTGACAGTTTTCTGGAAAGCTGAAATTACATGAATTGTTTAATACTTAATTCGAATCTCTGTCAGTTTAAACATATTCCTTTTACATCAATTGTATTAATCACTCTCGGTGGCTTCCTGGGTAGAACCAGCACCAAACAATGTGGATCATTAATTATCTTGCTCACTACAAAGATCAAACCCACAACCTTTCAACCTGGAGTCTGAAGCTCTACCACTTGACCACTTGACCACAAATCTCCCTTTTGTAAGATATTTCAGATAAACAAGTACATCTGGCCTTGAATTCACCAACCATTCTTGAGAATATTCTTAGACTTAAGTCCAAGTATGCAAAGTTTCAAGTGTAAATGTTCACAACAAGCTGCTATGTATAAATATGACTAATACTAATAAATAGCAAGTCATGGGAATATTTATGAAGGTCCTTAGGAAATATGAGTGCTTGAGCTCGAGTCTAAGAATAGTTTGAAGAATGGTTGGTGAATTCCAGGCCAGGCTTTTCATGGGGGTCTACGGTTCGGACTTAAAATTGACAAAGACTGATATTTTCTATAATGAACTACTCAGTCTAGCTTAAAATTAACTTGTGTTTTAAAAGGTAATTCATTCTACTAATTAATAAGTGCGATTCAGGTTATGCACCAGGGCATTTAAGGCCGATTTCATTCAAAATCAAATTTAGACCCGACAACAATATGGTGCTGACACTGTTAAACGTAGTAAATGTAGTAGAACACAATTGTTCATATTTCTTCCGAAGAATTTTAACAGTGAACTACATGTATATAACTATTGAGACAACAGACAGTCATGGCATTATTATTTCATAAACATAAATTACTTGCATGCTTACATGCACAGGGGGTCGGCACGGTGTTGGGATGGTGTTTAAATGGTTTGGTATAGAGTCCTAAAACCCCGAATATCGAAAACCCATATTACTTAGTATACATATTAACAAGGGGTCCGGCTCCCAAAATGCCATTCTGTGCAGAGAACATGTATAACTGGCCAGAAAATAAAGGATTAACATGATAATCCATTCACATAGGGCTCTATTTCAAGCAATAACACATATATATCTAAAAACCATATTCATTTGTTCATAAGATGTACCACCTTTTCACACCAGACCACCGAAACGACTAATTTACCCCAAAATATCTAAGTAGGAAGAGATCGCGTAACACCACGCCACCTCACTAAAACGAGCTTCCCGCTAACGGTGCAGTCAAAAACGCAACAGCCGACTTAAGATAAACATTAAATGTTTCGCAAACCTTTGTTCTTCAACTCGTGGAAGTCCACATGCTCTACAGCAAGACATTTTTTGATTGTCACAAACGAATTTCTACGATGACTTCCATATTGCTGTTGTTGTTGTTTTCTATACTAGATAATCTAGACGTTTGTTCATTTGTGAAGAAAATGAATAAACGTCTAGATGATCTAGTCTAAATAACAACAACAACAATATGGCAGTGGCCTTGGGATTTCGTTCGGTAAAATAAAAAAATGACTCGCTATAGAACAGTTGGACTTTCGCGAGTTGAAGCACAAAGGTTTGTGAAACATTTTATGTTTGTTTTCAATCGGCTGAAGCGTTTTTGCATGCTGCCTTCTCGGGAAGCTCGTTTTAGTGAGGTGGCGTGGTGTTACGCGATCTTTTCCTACTTAGATATTTTTGGGTAAATTAGTCGTTTCGGTGGTCTGGTGTGAAAAGGTGGTACATCTTATGAACAAATGAATATGATTTTTAGATACACACGTTATATAACTTGAAATAGAGCCCTATGTGAATGGTTTATCATGTTAATCCTTTATTTTCTGGCCAGTTATACATGTTCTCTGCACAGAATGGCATTTTGGGAGCCGGACCCCTTGTTAATATGTATACTTAGTAATATGGGTTTTCGATATTTGGGGTTTTAGGACTCTATACCAAACCATTTAAACACCATCCCAACACCGTGCCGACCCCCTGTGCTTACATGTATATAAGAAATTAAAATAAAAACACAACTTACTGTTTTCAATAGTAGGATCATATGAGTCAACAAACTGATTTTCAACAAACTGTATCGTCAAACTGGATTTTCCTGAAATGTAAGAAATTTAGTTGAATTGGGGTGTTATGGCCTCTAAAACAAAAAGTTTATATGGAACGAGATTAGATAAAAATTCTTTCTTTGGTTTTTGATTGAGAATATAGTTTGCCGACTAGCTGAATGGAGAACAGGCAAATGGCAAAGTAATTTGACAATCTTTAATTGATAAAGGCATTTACATGTGCTAAAAATATATTTTACAGCTTAAAGGGACACATGGCAATCTTGACCGCCGTGAGTTTTTCTACATAACTTGGCAAGTTGCATGTGTTTAATCGTTAATATTAATTATAAGAATAGTAAAACTGATTTTGCATATTATTACCTTCCGATTATGTTGCGCCAATAATATATTTAAACTTGTGGTAGAATAATACGAAAAAAGGAAAAATTAACGTTTTTATTTATTTATATGCAAGCAGGTTCGAAGTAAATGATACTGGATAAATAAATCAGAACACTTATATCAATGCTTGATAAAAACTTCAAGAAGTCCAAACTGGTAAAATATAAAAATATACTGGTGAATATTGCCTTGGAGGCTTAAAAAATACCATGTCATTTTTTAATCCTGGGCTTTTCCATTATAAAACTCACAATAAGTGATTTCACATTATAACATCGCTGGATACGATGGTGATTTATATTTTTATAAAATTTCAAGCTGCAAACTGCATATATTTTTATTATATATCAAGGCTTTATATGAAGGGACTGGTCTCCCACTTTTAAACCGAATAACTTGTCTTCCGGTTCCGCCATTTTGGAAATTTACTGCAAATGCGAAGAATACAGAGAAAAGTCAAGGTAAGAAAATCGGCTAACATCGATGCATTTTTAATAATTATAGGTTAATCCTTAGTGAAATCTTAAACATAAACTGTTTCTCTTTAATTGTATGTAATTTTGTTTTTGAATCGATATTGATTTAGGTGTTAATTGACGGGAGTTTGTTTGCTAGTAACGGGTTCTTTTGTTTACATTACCGTGTAATGGCGTCTGAAATCGCTGAAGTGGCAAAGTGTTACACATCTGTGTTACACATCTATAGGTACCTTTACAAGCGATATACTACAATATTTTGATGAAACAGGGTTTAAATTAAAGTTTGCGTTGATTCATATTTCTGTAAACAGTTAACTTGACTGTTTTTTAGTCCGATGAAAAAACAAGTTTTTGTTAAAAACGTACGAAACAAGATGGCGACAAATCTTGCAAGTGTTATATAATACACATTTTCATGCACTTATATTAAATACTTTTTTCTATTTATTTCTGGCAAATGAATGCTGGTGTAGTAAAGATAGGTCTAAATGAGTTTTTGATGGGTTGCATTGGTTTTATATGGGGAAAAAACGATCACAAATATTCTGTATTTTCATATTATTTTTTTTCATTTTCAGAAATACCATAATATATCCGGAGGAATCTGTAGTCTACCGTTAAAAGCAAAGTATATGTAGTTACATGTACTATATGTGCAGGGGTGAACATGGCGTAGATTAATTCCGGATTGATCAACTAATACCACCTGATGCAGGTGTAACATAGTGCACTTATACACCTGAATATACTGAAAGGAAGAAAAAAACGCGACACGGGAATTTCTAATATATATAATGCACACTTAATTTCTAATATATTCCAAGAAAATCCCAAGATGGTTTGTACTAAAAAAGTGTAGAGAAAGGACGCAACTATGATGCTGTAGACGTTTTAATCACAGTACACGTTGTAACAAGAAATTCATAAATGTTGAAGTTCCTCTTTAAAAAATTGAGCCAGTTCAGTACTGTATTTAACGTAAAGAGTTTGCAACATGTTGCATCCCAAGTTTGCGCCAAACGCGTTATCTGTCAATAATGAAACTGCAGGAATACTATTTGCTGTGTGACAAGTTGTTTTAGTCTTTTTTCCGAAAGGAAAGATCTTAATTAGCCATGTACCATTCGATTAACTGCAGCATATTGTACATACAATATATAGCGGAAATTCTTGTGTGGCGTTTCTTTTTCCTTTCAGTATATTTCAAGGTGTAATTCAATGGTAAAACTACAAACCAATTAAACAAAACATGTTCTATGGCTCCTTACAATTATGTAGGTTAATAACTGGAATCTGCTTTACATTGTCCGGACTAGTAAAAACAACAACAGTTGTGTACGTACCTCGCGCGTCCTGCTTTCCGTGTTTTGATCTTAGATGTCCCCTTATTCCAGAAATTGAAGCATAACTTTTGTCGCATTCATCGCACATATAAGTTTTTGGTTTAGGTGGTTTTGAAGCACCTTTAAGCAAAGTGGGTTGTTTTATAGAACATGAACTGACAGTTGCCATATCATCGTCCGACATTTCAAATTCACTCGCGGTAAACTCGCCTGACAACATATCCAGCTCTAGATCACCAAAATTAACAAAATCGCTTTTCCCGTATGCCATATTTGAATGCGAACACACATGTGAACGAGCAACTTTGAAATGAGAGCATTTTACAATAATTGCATTTCGATTTTGTCAACAATTGTAGCTGATTAAAAGACAATCAGCCGACTTTAAAACCGAGAAGAAAACAAGCATTAATAATGTGTTGTTAGAATTATCATTAATTACCACGTTTGCCGGTCTTACTTCTTTTATTGATAAATGTGTGTTTGTTAATTACTCGATCGATTGTTATGCCAATAGAATACATTAATCACAAGATTCTTAATTGTTCACACAATGCAATCGAGGTTTTAACAGTTGTTGTTAACAAACATCTATAGAAAAAATAGAAAGATAATTTAATTTTGCTCACTTAAATCATTTAAATATACTGTATTGTTATCCCCATAAGCATTATTTAGACAACAAATGAACCGCCTGTTGATTGCGGCAACGCTTTTATTTTTAGATCTCCTCGTCCATTTTAACCTTTGAAGAAATTGTTCAAAATAACAAATCAATAGAAATATTATTTAATTGGCTTTCGAACCATGCATGTTATTTAAATATGTAGTAAATAATAAACTTTAAGAAAAGTTTGATGACCAAACCAATAAACACACGGTGATGTGCGAAAACACTTTAAGAAAAGAAAAAATGCGATATATTTCAGTTCCAACTCGAGATGTTGCCTATTTATTTAACCGTTATTTGAAATAAAATTACACCATTAAAAATGTTATTTATTTGGCTTTCTAATCATGCATCTTATTTAAATATGTATTAAACAGTAAATGTTTGATGACCAACCCAATAAACGCACGGTGATGTGCGAAAACACTTTAAGAAATGAAAAAATGCGATATATTTCAGTTCCTACTCGAGATTTTGCCTATTTATTTCACCGTTATTTGGAATAAAATTACACCATTAAAAAGTTTATTTATTTGGCTTTCTAACCATGCATCTTATTTAAATATGTATTAAACAATAAATGTTTGATGACCAAACCAATAAACACACGGTGATATGTGAAAACACTTTAAGAAACGAAAAAATGCGATATATTTCAGTTCCAACTCGAGATTTTGCCTATTTATTTAACAGTTATTTGGAATAATATTACACCATTAGAAAGGTTATTTATTTGGCTTTCTGGCAATATAAAATATATAATAATTTAGTAAAACATGGATACATCATTTCCGTTTGCAATGTAGATGGGTGGTATGTACAATGAGGCCTCTCGCATACTGCCACGATAAGCCACGATAAGCGTAGTAAAAAATCGATAAATGTAGCGCATAATCAATAAACTTACCTTGACGACAAGTGTTTCAGTTGAAAACAGCTTTTGTACTGTCGTGTCATATCCCTGTCATATAAAGCCCTGTATATATGGAGGAAACATCAAGTAAATGCAGCCTGATTTTTTTTTAAAGCAGTTAAAACAATTTGTTGTGTGAATTTTTAAAGAAAATTAAAAAATGTGCATGATGCGTAGTCGAGTTCGAAAGTTGGCATAAACCCAAAATCAAATTCCATGAAAAAAACAATCCCCCACCCACTGACTCTTGGTATGACTTACCTACGGATCTAAATCCCATTAGGGCGATCCTTCTTTGTTTAGCCGGCATTCTTATGATGTTTTCTGGGTGTTTATTCCATGTTTGTACATACAAATCATACAAATAATAAATAATGTATAAACAAACTTGATATAAAGCGTGTTTACAAATTTAACATCCGGTTATTTGGTGATCGTTAGAATAACACAAGCATAATAATTTGTCTTAGCGTTTTATCGCATGGCCATTCTATACATACACCGGCTACGTCACAACTGACGATAGGCCAGAAGCGCAGCGAACCTGGCGGACACAATGATCGCATGGCGGGTTTATTTTAAGTAAGTATTAGATAGAGTATGTTTTCAATGAGTTGGTTAAAAATTTAAACATCGAGATGGGCGTAGTCCATCGAGGTGTTTAAATTAACCAACGAGATAAAACCATACTCTATTTGTTTTGTAGCATGTCCATTTCAGCTCCATGCCATACTCTTAACTTGTTATTCTGACATGTGTTATTTTCAATTAAACGATTTACACTCGTGCTATTACAAAGAGAATTTTCAGTAACCATGCTACAATGACAGTTAGAGTAAGCACAACTAGAGTATGCCATCAGCATTTGGGTACCCCACATGAAGTCCAACATCGACAAACTTGAAAAAAAGTCCAACACCGAGCAGCAAGGTGGACGTTAAACGACTACTCCAGCTACTCGAGTGTTACTGGTATGTTGGAGAGGTTTGGATGGAAGTAGTTAGAGCAACGTCGAGCAGATGCGCGCCTTTGCGTTTTCTATAACATAGTGCCTGATATGGTAGCTGTCCCTATCCACAACACTTCAAACCCAACCATAGGTTTTCGAGGTATTGTTACTCCATGACTTAAGACAGATCCATACAGGAGTTGACTACTATAAATACTCATTCTTTCCTCTAACTGTTGTCCAATGGAATTCACTCCTAGCTTATGTCGTGCTGCAGAATGATTTTGACTCGTTCAAACCTACTGTCAGCCGCATCCACCACGACAGAGTGCAACTGTTACTCATGCATTCAAAAACGGCGACAAATCCAACCCTGCAAACTACCGACGTATCTCCCTCACATGCATTCTCTGTAAAAACTCTCGAACATATTGTCGCCTCCTCCATCGTTTAACACTTCAATATATGGAATATTTTATGAACTACAACATGGTTTCCACGAAAGACGGTCATGCAGCTCATAATGATTATCGGTGAACTATTCAAAGGTGTTCACGCTAAGAAACTAATAGACTTGATTCTACTTGATTTCTGCAAAGCATTTGATAAGGTCTCAAGCTGAGCGAATATGGGATCAGAGGGAATACTCTCATATGGATAAAGTCATTCTTAGACAAGCGCACACAGAGTGTGGTTGTCAACGGATCCAGGTCATCATCAATACATATTTCTTCTGGAGTGCCACAAGGATCCATCCTCGGTCCAATACCGTTTCTTGCACATATAAATGACCTCCCAAATAGATGTCAATTCCCGGGTTAGGTTATTTGCAGATGACACTGCCATTTACATTACAATCCTTTCAGAAAAACAATCAGAAACACTACAAAATGATCTAACCAAACTTGAAAAATGGGAAACAAAATGGGATATGGAATTTAATTCCTTTAAATGCCAAGTCATCCAAATCACCAAGTAGACACTTCATATATACTACCTCCATAATACAAAACTCAAAGCAACAACATCAGCAAAATATCTTGGCGTTGACATTTCAGACGATCTAACGTGGAACACACACATAGACAGAATCACCAAAAAAGAAAATTAAACATTAGGATTATTTGGCAGAAACATCAAAGTACACTCTGAACCACTTAAGTCTATGGCCTACAAAACGTTAGTCCGACCGCAACTCGAGCACTGCTCAACTGTCTGGTCTCCCAACAATGAATGCTACATTCACCAGATCGAAGCTGCCCAACTCAGGCAGCTCGCTTGGCAAAGCATGACTATGGACAAACCTGAAGCGTCACAGAGATGCTCCACTCCTTGAAATGACCAGCGACATACAGATAGTAGGCTCTCCCTTTGCTACAAGATCACCAACTATTTGTTTTGTAGCATTTCCATTTCAGCTTCCTGCCATACTCTAACTTGTTATTCTAACTGTTATTCTGACAGGTGTTATTTACAATTAAACGATTTGCACCTGTGCTATTACAAAGAGAATTTTCAGTGACCATGCTACAAGCGAACTTGTGCCATGCCCGGGATAAAATCTTATATGAGATCAACAATAAAATTAGATTGACTGTCTGCTTTGGGAGTTTTTATATATCCTTAGAGACATATTATAGACAGACTAATCAACACATGTTCTTCTATCTAACTTCAAAATCATGCCGGTGGAGACAAAAAAACTCTCTACCTCCTAACACCACCCCACCATCATACAAACGCTTACACAACTCAAAATTCATAATTCTACTTGTGTAGTTACTAAAAGTACATACATAATTGTGGATTGGGGTCCTCATTCATGAATGTCTGAGAATGCTGCTATATATCTGAGAACTTTCTTTATGGTGTTTCTCGCACATCAGTTGCCAACTTCAAAAATCTGTGGGTATTTCAGGGACGTAATCGTTATACCACACATAGACGTAATAAGCCATAAGTTCGCATTTGTAACTCTATAATAACTGTCATTTCTGTAAAGAAAAGTCTGCAAAGCAAATGGTCTCAAATTAGGACAAATTACATGCTTAGAATGCAATGTAATTTTTAAAATAGTTTTGTTTTCTTTTTAAACTATTTCTGTTTTCTTAAATGTCGACAAGTATTGTTTAAAAAGGGGATTCACAAGTGTAGACATGTAAAATACCCTTTTTGGTTTTGCATGCGTTACCTGATAATTGTACATGTCCACAGTATAAAAGTACAGCGTTTACACGTATAGATGTGAAGATTATACACGTTTGGAATTGCACGTGTTGGTTTACACGTGTACATATGAACATTATACACGTCTGCAGTTTGCAAGTGTTGTTTTACACGTGTGCATATGTTCATTATGCAAGTCTAGTTTGCAAGTGTTGTTTTATACGCGTACATGTGAACATTATGCAAGTCTGGAGTTTGCACGTGTTGGATTACAATGTCTGACTGAATTTTTTGCGTTAACGCTCTTTCATAAAAAAAAGTCCTACAACATCATAATATATATACATAGACTACAACAATATCTATTCTCCTCTCTAACCTTCTTACTCTACCGAAATTAAAAAAGGTCTGTGACTTTACAGGGAAACATGGCAATCTTGATTATTTCAAAACTCACAGCGTTCTCTTAGTTTAGGCCAGTAAGGCTCATGCCATGGTATTTTGTCCGTCCGTCCGTTAACTTTTTTAATATCAACACTCTAGCACCTTCATTTTTCATCCGGTCTTTACCAATTTTACCAGGTTAAATCTCGGACGAGTTTGCAAACCAACCAGATCGGACCAATAACACCGGAGTTATTGCCCTTGAATTAACGAAAATTGCTATGTTTCGTCTTGCCAACACTCTAGCGCCTCCATTTTTCATCTGATCTTTACCAAACTTTACCAGATTATTCACATCAATGAATGCTCGGAAGAATTTGAAAACCAGTTAGTTCGGATCAGTAACACCGGAGTTATTGACCTTGAATTAACAAAAAACGCTATATTTTGTCTTGTCAACACTCTAGCGCCTCCATTTTTCACCCGATCTTTACCAAACTTTACCAGATGTTTAATATCAACGAAAACTCGGACGAGTTTGAAAACCAGCTATATCAGAAAAGCAACACCGGAGTTACTTCCCTTGAATTAACGAAATTTGCTATATATTGTCTTGTGAACACTCTAGCGCCTCCATTTTGTATCCTACCTTTACCAAACCTTACCAGCTTATTGATATTGATAAAAGCTCGGTCAAGTTCTAAAACCACCCAAATTAGACTAGTAACACGGAAGTTATGGCCCTTGAATTATTGAAACATGTGTTAACTTTTTTATGTCAACACTCTAGCACCTTCATTTTTCATTCGATCATTACCAAACTTTTCCAAATTGGTAATATCTATGAAAGCTCGGACGAGTTAAAAATAACACCAGCCAAATCGGACCAGTAGCACTGGAGTTATTGCCCTTGAATTAACAAAAAAGTGCTATAGTGTATTGTCGACGCTCTAGCGCCTCCAATTTGCAACCTATCTTTACCAAACTTAGCAAGATTGTTGAAATTGATGAAAGCTTGCTCAAGTTCGAAAACCAGCCAGATCGGATCAGTAACACCGAAGTTATGGCCCTTGAATTATTGAAAAATGTGTTAACACTCCAGCACCTTAATTTTTCATCCGATCTTTACCAAACTTTACCAGATTGTTATGATAAGGCCTTCATTTTGTCGTGTTTCAACAACAACTTTGCAGGGATGATCAGTACCAAGCCTAGGTGTGAATATTGTCAGCTTGTTCCGGCTGAATGATATTTGGCGGAGTTATGGCTCTGTACAGGTTTTAATACACACACACTTCGTCCGGACTAGTGCTGCTGAACCCCTGGCCGAATTTCAACGAAACTTGGCCTTGGATGATCGGTATCAAGCCTAGATTTTTAGAAACCATGTAAAACTTTACTAGTTAAACATTTTTATTACTTGTTTATGGCAAGAGAAAATGCAATTTTAACAAAATTCACTGAAAATTTGAATCTTATTTTTTTTCTTTCGAAAAAACAAACAAATAGCCTTTTTGTTTTAGCTAATATTCAATATTATTTTGTTTTTATGTTTTAAATGTACTGGTTCCGACCTTTATTGTATTGCTACCAAATTATACCATACATATATCATTACGTGTACCAGCCTTAATTTCATTAAGCGATGAGTATGATTTTATAACGGTTATTTCGAAAATAAAACATGTTTAAAAAAAAAAAAGTACTGAAAAATATTGCGATAACGTGTTTAAAATTACCCAATACATGTTTAAATTTTACAATATGCAATTTTTTAAGTCAAAATTAAAGTTTTATTTCATACCTCAGCCAACCCCGTTTTCGCTTATTGGAGAAGGGGATGGATAGGGTATGAAAGTTAATACTCGGACCACGTAATGTATAATCATTGTATTTTCATACCAAAGTCTTGAAACAAGTATAGCTGATAGCAATACCACAGTGGCAGTAGTTAAATTGTATGAGTTTTATTAATGTCGGAATAGTGAAATAAATTCATTTATTTTCATTCAAATGCATACCAATATCTTTATTCACATGTACATAAACATTTAAAATATATTTCCCTTGTTATCTTCTATAAAGGTGTGCCCTTTGTTGTAGTTCCACCATTTACATATTTTGGTCATTTGTTTAGAAACCCAGAAAAAAAAATGTATAAAACGGAGACTTTTTTTTTTAACAGAATAGGTGTAAAACCATGTTTGTTGTACTAATTAATACTAGATGTTGATAGTATTGTATATAATTATTCACGATATCAGAGAATGCTTACCTCTGAAGTGAACTTATTTTATTCTGACAAATAACAGTATTGGTAGCAGCTGCCCCAGTATCAACTTAATCGTTTAAAGGGGGTAACATTGAGGGTAACATTGACATTTAATGATATTTCCTATTCTAAAGTCCCTAAACATAATGAATGAGCCTAAAATGACCCCTGATTTACAAGAAATTAATTTTGCATAGCAGTAGTGCTATCCTTGGTGACACACCAGAGTTAAATTTAAAATATTGCGCCCGAATCCATTCAAACTATAGAGTATATTATTATTTCTTTTTTTTTTCCATTTCCTTCTTATGAAATTTCATATGGGTACATTTGAACCGTAATCTAAAATTACTGCAAAATAATTTTGTTCGATTTCTTTGATTCGGTATTTTCAAGCCTGGTGCATGCACAACACGATTTATTCAATAAAATCATTGATGTTTATGCAAAATCGATTGAAATTCGAATTTTCTGCTACTGGGCGTTAGCAGTTCCTATTAATAAACTAACGTTGATGGAGTGATTGTCGCAGTTGGGGGCCCACTTGTATGCTCATGGTTCATTTCTTTACTTATGCACACTTATTGCGTTATATATTAAACTGGTATCAAACATTTGCTAATCCTTAACCATATATGTTTTTCCTATGGTCGCTCAACATTCAAACATATATGAGAGACTTACCTATACGCATTCATACAAACGCAAGTGAGGACACCGGTACAACGATCAATTCGGACGTACTGCCACCCTATGTTTTGGAGTCAAGTCTTGGTTTGTATTTACCGGTTCATAAATAGACGACCAATGACATTCTATTATACAGTCACATTTAACAGAGAACTGAACATAAGAAGCTTATGTATTATTTAAATACGTTGTTAGGGTTGTTTTGAAACCTCTATTGATCTGGCATGATTCTAGAGACCGACTAACTGTCTATATCATATATGCTTCCCTTGCAGAAAGTACAATAACAACGTACATATCATATATGATAAACAATAATTTTTATACACTAGTAACACATAATGCACTATTGACACTAGCTAATGGTAACACATACCATTTATTTACAGAACTAACACTCTTGTCCATCTCAAAAGGGCAGACTAGCTACTGAACCAGCTGTTCTCAGTTACATGGTAAGTGGTGGTTGTTCAGTGCAAGCAGGACCACATAATCCTATTGGAAGTATACCATTAGACCAAGTAGTAGAGAAAACACCCAGACTGTCGGAGGCACAAACGGATAAACCCGGGGATGTTTGCCGTTATTATTATATTATCCCAGAGTGAGTTCATAACCACCTATTCAAATGTTAGAAATGCTGGTGCCCAGAACAAATATCTTCAAACGACAAAACAATACAAACGACAAGACTTTTTAAGAGCGATCTAAAAGCTGTAAACGTGCTCACTGAAAACAAATGAGTAAATCTGTTCAATGGGGATCACGGTACTATAGTTAGCTAACATCAACGGGAAAGATGGCACATTCTGATATAGAAACCAATTTGCTAGACTCACAGAAAACTGGACAAGATAGTCATTGAAAGGTTCGAAAAGTTAAAAGTGACACACAGTATCACAAGCAAAGTTGCAAGACACAATGAGTAAGCTTAATTTTAAATATTAAGTCCATTGAGCAAAAATATAACTTCAAACAAAGCAGGAAATATATAGTTCTGGAAGTTAAATCGTAAACTTAGTGCACAGCTGATAATAGTAGCATAAAGTAGGCTACCAATGAAAATGTGCTAAGACATACACATTGACCTGCTTTTCGGCACCACTGGGTTGCTTTGGTGAGTCCTGAGGCAACTCTAGCATCATCCATAGGATGCGGACGTAAACCGGGCGGTCCTTTGTATCGGAGTACGTCCTTCGAGTACGTTAAAGAACGATATGTCCTCGGAGTACGTTAAAGAACGATATGTCCTCGTAGTACGTTAAAGAACCATACATATCTACACAAAATATAGTAGGGCATGGTTCCAGATTGCTATGTCTCTCCTCCTGTCTCTAAATCAGCTCGATATAAAATTAAATGTGTCGATAAGGCATTAGAACAATTAAATTCCTTGGTCTCTCATGATTGGAGAGGGATTCCTGAGAAAAACAAGCAACTGGAGCAACATTTTAGACTGGAGAAAAATGTCAAAGATGCTGAAACCATTCCTGATCAATCAGCATACAGTATTGATGGTATGAATGAGCTTAGTGTAGGAGACATGGGGAGACCATACAATATATTATACTATAAAGACAGCAAGAAGAACGAAGACGATATTTCCGCTATTATACTTGCACATGAACTTGTAAGCAAATTATTTCTACGATTCTTACGGATGGCGGGAAGTGTACAGTACTGGTTATACCCAGTAAACGTCGGTGGTCTGCCTCCACCCCCAAAAAACGACGTCATATATAACCTTACACGTGTTGAAAATGACGTAAAACACCATACAAACAAACAAACAAACAAACAAATTAACAAACAAATGCTTTCTAAAATAATACAATCATAATGAGGAAACAGACATGGTAGACAGAGGCTTTTAACATAACTTTTCAAACACAAGTTTACTTTGAAATGCACCCATTATTCTTTAGAAAAAGATTCCACTTTTCAGCGATTGTTGTTAAGTTTATCTTGTTTCCCCCAACATATTGTAAACTAATAAAACTAATATAATAACTAAGAAATGTAAGGACGTTGTAAACAGAAGCATACGACATGAGTTTGAAATGAAATTAAACTTTGAAATGAATCCATTGCTTGTAAGAAACAAAATTCCAGTTTTTAGAGAATTGTGTTCAAGTTTGTGTTGTTTTATACCATAAATGGGAGGCAAAGTAATAGCTGTATTCACATAAAACTTTATCAGTTTGTAAAAGGAAGCACATTTAGCAATTTAAAAATGAAACTGTATTTGAACATTATTCGGATTATATTTTAAAAATGTATTCCACTTTTCAGTGATTTTTGTCTATTTTTAACGCTTTTTTATCCAAAATATTGAAAAATATTCAAAATATAACTATGAAATTGATATTCGTAAACATGTGTATTTTATGAATATTTTCATCAAAGTTTAATATTGAAATGAATCCATTGATTTTTTAAAAACATATTCCAGTTTTCAGTACTTTTTGTTTAATTTTGACATATTTGGCCCAAAAACATGGAATAAGCTGGGAATCACGTTGAAGTAATATGTTTAGGCATCAATGATTTCAAAAATAGTTTTTAGAATTTGCCGTCTCAGATGGTACCGACCAACCTCTTGGCCCATGGACTACATGTGTTAGACTAGCGAAAAAATAAATAATTGAACAGAGCTTTTCTTAAACAATGTTTGAGGTTTTTAAGCACACTTCACTGAATACTAAATATTCCTTTAAACAGTTTCACATTTTCTCAAGCAATACTCCTTTATGGATGCTATGGAAACCTTTCAAAAAAACACTTTTGTTTGGGCTATTGGTGGAGGTCGATCAATTATTCTATATACCTCATTTATAATTTCCTGTTTTGCTGTCTATATAATAAGGGAAAGGAAAACGGGTACTTTTTTTTTTTGCTTAGTATATGATTGATAACTGCTTCAAGATTTACATGTTTCTTTAAAGATGAATGGCCACCCTTTTTGTAGTACTATCAATTAACAAATTTTACTCTTTAATATCATATGAACATTTCTTGATAGTCTCGGAGAAAACCGCTACTAAGTTGTATGTAAAAATAAGTATTATTTGCATGACGTAGATACTCCATTTACCTAAGCGTGACTGCACGGGGAAATGCAGTAAATCTGAATTGTATAGCTGCACAACTATTGCCATATAATTGATAAATACATTTACCTGTGGACTACTTTACCCGTTTAAAGTTTTCTACGTCATCAAATAAAATCTTAATCTCGCTTTTCACAGATATTGCAATGTGTGAATTGTAAATATCTATTGTTGTGTATTGATTTCGATTTAAATAAACATAAACATGTTCATGAAACAAAACATGGCCGGAGAACTTTAACAGTAAAATCATAAAAGCGTTTGTCGCCTTTATACTCTGACTTACATTTACTGTATGTTTTATGCATTCAGAGTTTTTTTAAATAAATTTATATTTTGCTTTATCATGTTACGTGATTTGATGTCTTTGAAACCGCGTTCAAACTTAAAAGGTGCACACACACTATTTCATTTTATAGTGTGCCATAAATGAATTACCAAACATAGTTTCAATAGCCGAACTTAAATTAAATATGCAACCACTGCGACTAAAGAATTCTATAATAAGTATACATATAATTATATCATTGCATCTAACTAGTTTTCATGATAGCATAATATATTCAAGGGACACATGGCACATCTTGACGTGATTATCAAGCATTGAAAAAAGCCTCTCGATTTATTTAGCCATTATCGTTTTGACTTTAAACCTGCTTGCATATAATAAAACACAATTTTGAGTTTTCAGTTTTGCATCTTATTCTACTATAGATTTAAATACATCATTGGTGCAATATTACTAACATTTAATAATACCAAAAAAAAAAAATAAAAAAAAAAAATAAAAAAAAATATATATATATATATATATATAAGGGTGAGAAAATACATACATCTACAAAATACCTTTCAAAAAGCACTGGATCCCCGAAGGGATACGAAACTGTTGGAACAAATTAATAGATGGGGAAAAAAACATTTATACAGTGCTACAGTCTATAAAAACCCAAGCGCTTTCGGCTTTACGCCTTCATCAGGGATACACAAACACGAAAATAACAAAAAAACACTAAAATACACGGCAGTTTAAATAAAACCCTTTGAAAAAAAAAACTTATCGTTGTGCCGTGTTGCAGAAACTGGTTATTTTGAATAGACACTCTGGAGCCAAATGTGATACTAATAAAAGAACATATCTGGTTGGATGAGGGTAAATATATCATATATATATATACAATAAGAATAAAAATAACAACAGAAAAATAAAAAAATGAATACATAAAAATAAATAAAAAAATAAATAAAATAATCAGTGAGCGAGTGAGCGAGCGAGCGAGCGTGAGTGAGTGAGTGAGTGAGTGAGTGAGTGAGTGAGTGAGTGAGTGAGTGAGTGAGGGAGGGAGGGAGGGAGGGAGGGAGGGAGGGAGGGAGGGAGTGAATAAATAAACAAACAAACAAACAAACAAATAAACAAATAAACAAACAAATAAACAAACAAACAAACAAACAAACAAACAAACAAACAAACAAAACAAACAAACAAAACAAACAAACAAATAAATAACAATACTTTATAATATTTTTATAACTAATATTAATGATTGAACAAATGCAAGTTATATATTAAAATTAACGGAACGCCGAGAGTTTAAAACTGCATTGCATTTTGATGTCACTGCTTTGCATTTTGATGTCACTGCTTTGCATTTTGATGTCACTGCTTTGCATTTCCCACGCTTGATTATACTGTTGCCTTTGATAAACCTGTTTGGCAAATCGTGACTTTAATATAAGACATCGCAAGGTATTTAAATTAAGTATATAATGACTAAAAGCAGGAAGTGTGAATTAATTAAACTCGCAGTAAGGACATTCATTAAATAAGGAAGTTATATTTTTTAATATCTCGCTATATAAAGTATGCGCGACCATATATATATACTTTGTGTTTACCTTTAATCTCCAAGATCGATTGCATAATTCCAATTTTACTTCTTTCAATACATGAATTTGATCGTCACTAGATTTATAGGGAATGTGGATAATTTCTAACATGTACATAACACTACAATCGACCTTGGAAATAAACACAAAATAGAAAAACTTGCACATATATGTACGGAAACGTATCCTGACCCCCCTTATTTGTTTCATAACTATTTGATTTGTTGATTGCTTTATATATTACAGGTCGAAAAATATGTATAAACAATGTTAGAGATATTTATTTATTTTATAAATAAGTTACAAGATATTTTACCATATACATATATGAAATATTTTAAAAAGTAAAGCAATTGCATGGTAAATATATTGTTTAAATAAAGTAACACGTATTAACATGTTTATATATTTGCCGAATGTTTATTCCAAGTTGGTCTATTACTTATTAATCATGTCTTTGAAGTTGGCTCTGTGTTCGGGGTTTGAATGTGTTCCGGGTTCGACATTCAAACCACGCTCTGTATTTAACATACTGAGCCAGTTTGGGGTTCAACATTCAAACCCAGTTCGGTATTCAACAATTTAAAATCAGTTCGGCATTCGGGCTCAATTTGGGGTTCAACATCAAGTATTCAACATTCGGATCCAGTTTGATATTCAACATTTGGACCCGGTTTGGGGTTCATCATTCACACCCAGCTCGGTATTCAACATTTGAGCCCATTTTGGAGTTCAACATACGGACCCAGTTCGGTATTTAACATTTGGACCCAGTCCTGGGTTCAACATTCAAACCCAGTTCGGTATTCGACATTCAGACCAAGTTCGGGCTTTACATTTAAACCCAGTTCGGTATTAAACATTGGGACCCAGTTCAGGACAACATTCAGACCCAGTTCGGAGTTCACCATTCAGAGCCAGTTCGGGGTTCAACATTCGAACCCAGTTCGGAATTCAACATTCGGACTCAGTTCGGGGTTCAACATTCGTACCCTGTCCGGTGTTTAACTTTCAAACCCATTTCGGTATTAAACATTCAGTTCAGTATTAAACATTCAAAACCACTTCGGCGTTCAACATTTGATTTCAGTTCGGGGTTCAAATTCGGACCCAGTGCGGTATTCAACATTCGAACCCAGTTTGAACTGGACCCACATTTTGAATACCGAACTGGGCTTGAATGTTGAACTCCGAACTGGGTCCGAATGTTGAAAACAGAACCGGGTTTAATTGTTGATAACCATGCTGGGTTTGAATGTTGAACAACGAACTGGGTCCGAATGTTGAATGCCGAAAAGCATTCGAAGACTGGGTCCGAATGTGGTATACCCAGTTCGGGGTTCAACATTCAAACACCTTTCGATATTCAACATTCAGACCCAGTTCGGGGCTCGACATTTAAACCAATTTCGGTATTCAACATTCAGACTCAGTTCATTATTCAACTTTCGGGTCCAGTTCGGGGTTCGACATTCAAGCCCAGTTTGGGAGTTAATATTCGCACCCACTTGACTGTGCGTCCAGTTTACAATTTTATGTAATGAGCACACGTGTTCACCATCAGGGACGTATCCAGACGACAGTATTTTCACAGTATTTTAATAATAATAATAACAAGTGTGTGCACGGAATCAATAACTAACACGTAATCGACAATATTGCGGCATTCAAGCCCTGACCGTGGTCAACTACTATGAAACTGCACGAAAAATAACGGAGAACTCATTTCTAGAGTAAACGCCACAAAGGCTCTGCTTCGTCACTAATTTTAGCAGAATCGGACTTCCACATTTTCAAGGCTCTGCCTACGTGCCTAACCATAATAAGATGTCATAAACCCATTAATTTTAGCCGAATAGGGCTTCTACATTTTCAATGCATAATATGTCGTATGACAAACCCAGGTCAGTAACAAAGAGATAAAGGTCACATGGTTCAGGTGAAACTTAAAGAGGATTTTGTCTCCGTAACCGATATAATAAATACACTGCGTCGAGAACGTTTCTCCTCGACTCTTCACCATTGAGGGTTCGAATCCCACTGGGAGCTCGATTTGTGAAGTGAGAAAGTGTCGATTATTACGGATGGCCGGAGTTATACAGTACGGGTTCTACCCAGGACACATGGGGTGGTCTGCTTCTACACAAAAGATCGACCGTCATATATGGCCTTACATGTACTAAACTTACGTAAAACACCATTCAAGAAAAACAAACCAACAAACAAACGCATTCTTTTCTTGGCAGAAAGTTTTACTACAGCGGCAAAAGTATGCCCAACGAAAAGCGTTGGAAAGAGGAACGAACAATCCTCGTATTTATTATCAGACTCTGTAAAAAATACTTTTATCATTTAGATATTTTTCAGTAATCCAGCTCGACCTACTGTGAACTACTTCGACTACATTGAAATTATGCAAATTAAGAATGACGGACTCGCAACAAGCCTACTGGCTGGTGCTGAACCCGTGAAATTAACTGATTTTTAATCTCGCCTCGCGCGTGCGTGCGTGTGTGTGTGCGTGCGTGTGCGTAAAGCTGTGATAATTTAACCTCGCACCGTAATATGTAAGCGTTTTATATTTCCTGTCAATATAGTGTGTTGAACCAACTATACTTATATATATTTTCCATGTAAAGATAATTCGTTAATTGTTAGTTATTTGAGTTTTCAATATAAAACATGTTGTTTTCAAAATGTTCAGTTTTAGATTATGAATATATCTTTTCATTTAACATCTGTTATATCAATAAAACAATCTATAAGTATGAAGTAATGTATAGTTAAATATACTGTTCATTGATTTAGTATCCAACAAAATATATCTATATATTTAAATATGATAATTAAATAAATTTCTGGAAATTATTTGTGTGATATACATTAGAAATATATATAATCACCTATATTAGTAAAAATATATCATTTCGATATATAACACACGTTACAGCGATCACTTATGAAACAAATAAGGGGGGTCAGTATACGTTTCCGTATATATGTGAGGCGCCATACTTGACTATATGTTGTAATATAAATATATACGTTGCGTGTAAAATATATATATACTGAATACAAAATATATATGATACAGACAAATATATACGTTACTCCGAAATATATATATTGAACACAAAATATATATGATACAGACAAATATATACGTTACTCCGAAATATATATATTCTGTCCAAAAATATATATCACACAAATATATATGTTACTCCTAGAAATACATATTCTGAAAAATACATATTCTGTTTTTAAATATATATTGTAGACGCAAATATATACGTTACTCTGAATATTTTTTTCCTAATGTATATATTGTAGATGCACACATTTATATGTTATACCGGAAAATATATTCGGTTTATAAAAATATATTGTCAGTCTTAATATATTGAAGATGAAAATATTTGAGATGTTATGTTAATGTGCGATAATATCGTCTCCCTATATTTCTTTTAGAATGGTGTTTACAAGTCATGTTTTATTTATAAAATAATTTATATATGTATGTATATGTGATTGTAAACAATGAGACGCAAATAAACTATTAATCTTAAACCGCATGACTATAAACTAAGAAAGACGGGTGAAGAAAACAGAAGACAGTTAAAGAAAATGAAAGGATAAACCGACCTACTACCCTACTGCGGTTTTGCCTTAGTGGAAATAGACCCATTTTGTTTGCCTCACGACTGTTCTTTTCCTTGAAATACATTTCATTTCCGGAGGTTAGACTCGAGCACACGAGAGCTCTCTGTTAACGTCCCATTCCGAAGAATTAGTCGGTTGAATGGTGTTTTACATACTTTCCAAACACATGTTAGGCTATATATGACGGTGGACTTTTTTCTTGGTGGAGGCAGACCACCCACTATTTTCCTGAGTAGAACCAGTACTGTATACTTCCCACCATCGTTTAGAATCTACACTTTCTCAATTACAAGTCGAACTCTCAGTTGAATTCGAACCTGCAGGAGAGAGGCGTGAAGATTGCTCACTGCTGCGGGGAAAGAGTAAGAGATTTGCTCAAAGTTCCATTGCGACTTGTCGACTATGCTACCTTCGGTTACGAAACATTCGTACAACTCGACCAAGGCACAATGTACTAGACCACGGCGTACCACTAGACTACGGCGCACCACTACTGACTAGCCCACGGCGCATTGTTAGACCATGGCACACCATTAGACCACGGCTCACCTTTAGACCAGAACGTACTAATAGATAACGGCACACTGCTAGATCACGGCGTACTACTAGACCACGGAGCACTACTAGACCACGGCGCACCAAGTAACTACGGCGAACCATTAGACCAAAGTGTACTACTAGACCCCGGCTCAACACTAGACCACGGTGTCCTACGAGACCACGGTGCACTACTAGACCACGATGCACTACTAGAAATCGATGCACTACTAGACAACGATGTACCACTAGACCATGACGCACTACTAAACAACGGTGAACCACTAGACAACGACGTCCTACCTCGACAACATCGCACCACTAGACCACGACGCACCTGTATACCATGACGCATCACTAGACCACGTTGCACTACTAGACCTCGACGTACCACTAGACCATGACGCACCACTAAACCATAGCGCACTACTAGACCACTGTATACCACTAGACCACGCTGCACACCTAGGCCATATCAAACCACTAGACCACGGCGCACCATTAGACCACAACACGCTACTAGACAATGGCGAACAAATAAACCACTACGCATCACTAGACCACGGTGCGACTCTAGACCACGTCGAACACTCGTACCACTAGACCACGACGCACCATTAGACCACAATACGCTACTAGACGATGGCGAACAACTAGACCACTAAGCATCACTAGACCACGGCGCATATATAGACCATCTATAGACTAGACCACGACAAACCACTTAACCATAGCGCACTACTAGACCACTGTATATCACTAGACCACCGTGCACACCTAGGCCACATCGCACCACTAAACCACGGCGCACCATTAGACCACAACACGCTACTAGACAATGGCGAACAAATAGACCACTACGCATCACTAGACCACGGTACGACTCTAGACCACGTCGCACACTCGCACCACTAGACCACGACGCACCTCTAGATCACGATACACTACTAGACCACAACGTATTACTAGACCATGACGCATCACTAAACCACGACGCACTACTAGACCACGATGCACTACTAGACATAGATGCACTACTAGACCACGACGTAGCATTAGACAATGACGCACCACTAAACAACGGTGAACCACTAGACAACGACGTCCTACCCAGACAACATCGCACCACTAGACCACGACGCACCTCTATACCACGACGCACCACCAAACCACGGAGCATCACAAGAACAGGTTGCACTACTAGACCTCCACGTACCATTAGACCACGACACACCACTTAACCATAGCGCACTACTAGACCACTGTATATCACTAGACCACGGTGCACACCTAGGCCACATCGCAACTCTAGACCACGGAGCACCATTAGACCACAACACGCTACTAGACAATGGCGAACAAATAGACCACTTCGCATCACTAGACCACGACGCACCTCTAGATCACGATGCACTACTAGACCACGACGTATTACTAGACCATGACGCATCACTAAACCACGACGCACTACTAGACCACTGTGTATAACTAGACCACGACGCACACCTAGACAGCGATGCACTACTGGACCATGAAGTATCACTAGACCATGATGCACCACTAAACCACGGCGCACTACTAGGCCACGGTATACCACTAGACCACAGAGCACACATAGACCACGATACACTATAATAGACCACGATGCACCTCTATACCACGACGCACCACTAGAACACAATGCAGTACTTGACAACGATGCACCACTAGACCACGACGCACAACTAGACCACTACGCAACACTAGACCACGACGTACTGCTAGACCACGGCGCACTACTAGACTACGTTGCACTCCTAGATATCGATGCACTACTAGACCACGACATACCACTAGACAACGACGTCCTACCTAGACAAAATCGCAACGCTAGACCACGACGCACCTGTATACCACGACGCACCACTAGACCACGGTGCACACCTAGACCACATCGCACCACTAGACAACGGCGCACCATTAAACCACGACACGCTACTAGACAATGGCGAACAACTAGACCACTACGCATCACTAGACCACGGAGCACTTCTATACCATGTCGCACACTCGCACTACTAGACCAAGACACACCTCTATACCACGTTGAACTACTAGACCACGACGTACCAATATACCATGACGCGTCACTTAACCACGACGCACTTCTAGACCACGGTGTATCACTAGACCACGACGCACACCTAGATCATGATACACTACTATAGACCACGACGCACCTCTAAATCACGACGCACCGCTAGACCACGACGCAACACAAGACCACGACGCACTACTATACGAAGACGCACTACTAGACCACGACGCACCTCTAGACGACGACGCACCACTAGATCACGACACAACACAAGACGACGACGCACCTTTAGACCACGACACACTACTACACAATGGCGAACAACTAGACCACTACGCATCACTAGACCACGACTCACCTCTAGACCACGACGCACTACTAGACCACGACGCACAGCTAGACCACGACAGAACACTAGACCATGACGCACCTTTAGACCACGACACACTACTAGACAATTGTGAACAACTAGACCACTACGCATCACTAGACCACGGTGCACCTCTAGACCATGGCGCTCACTCGACCACTAGACAACGACGCAGCTCTAGACAACAATGCACTACTAGATCACGACGTACTACTAGACCATGACACACCACTAAACCACGACGCACTACTAGACCACGGTGTATCACTAGACCACTACGCACACCTATACCACGGTGCACTACTATAGACCACGACGCATCTCCATACCACGACGCATCACTAGACCACGACACAACACTTGACTACGACGAACTACTAGACCACGACGCACTACTAGACCACGATGCACTACTAGACCACGACGCACCACTTGACCACGACGAAACACTAGACCACGACGCACTACTTGACCACGGTGCACCACCAGACCACGACGACGCACCACTTGATCACGACGCACGACTGAAGGTGCACCACTAGACCCTGGCGTACTACTAGACCACGATGCACCACTAGACCACGGCACACTGATAGACCACGACGCATTACTAGAACAGTCGCACCACTAGACCACGGCGCACTACTAGACCATGAAACACTACTAGTCCACGATGTACTACTAGACGACGGCGCACTTCTAAACAACGGCCCACTACTTGACCACGACTCACCACTAAACAACGGTGAACCACTAGACCATGACGTCCTACTAAACCACGACGCACCACTAAACCACGGTGCACTACCAGACCACGACGCACAACTAGATCACGATGCATAGCTAGACCATGTCGCACCAGTAGGCCACTGAGACTAGACCACAGCGCACTGTTTGACCATTGGACACTACAGACCACTGCGCACCAGGTTGTGAAATAAAGTGCTTTACATGTTCTGGATCTGACCTGATGATTATCTAGTTGTGATTTTACAGTGGCTGTTTTAAAACTGAGTACATATACTAAAAGGTTAAAAAAACGCAAAAACAAAAAATTGCCTATACTACACTATTATTTTCACCTAATTCCGCGTAATATTCCAAATATATCTCAACGTAATTACAGAATGGACAACTCTGTCATGTAGTAGACCTTTTAATCAAAGTAGTCTTTGTTACACGAAATTTATAAATGTTGAAGTTTCGCTTGAAAAAATCAAGCCATTTTAGTAATGTGTTTAATGTTAAGAGATTGCAACGTTTAAAGTCTAAGTTTCTCACATGCTTGAGCCAAATGCTCATTCTGTCAATAATGCCACTTTAAAGGGGTAACCATTGGTGTGTTCTGTGCTGATTAAACCTTCGTTCCGAAAGGACAGGCATAATGTCGCCCTGTACTATTCGATTAGCAGTAGAATATTAAACATAAAAAATATAGCGGAAATACCCATTAATATGCGTTTCTTTTTTCTTTTCAGTATATAACCGTATATATCGACAATATCCATGTATCAGAAATTCTAAAGTAACAAATCACATCACCTTTGAAATAATTAATATTTATGAGTAAACATGCGCTATTTATAGATGTTATACAGCTTTAAGGCAAATTTATGTTCACATGATTAATGAGCACTTTGAACGCATCCAGTTTTCTGATTGAAGTGGCAATGGGAAACTGATTCCATTGTACAACTGTTTTGTGATTGATGGAGTATTCGTTTAAATCTTCGTGGGTCTGAACATTTGTCTGCTGACTGTGCAGTGGATCCGGAGATCAGTGGTTCGAGCCTTACTGGTGCCACTGGGTTACTTCCTTAGACACGTCCGTCGTGTGGGGACTTACATATGGCATTCCTTCGACCAATTTAACGAACAATAGGAATCTATTCGAAAGTAAAACGTAAAAGTAGGGCAAGTCCCCGGATTCCTATATACCAATCCCCTCTCTTTCAGGCAGCTCGAAATAACAGAAGCAATGTTTTGATGCGCCTTTAAACAACACTTCAGTTCTCAAACAAGGAGCGAAATAAAATCACCAATCAAGCGTCCCAGCCAGCAAGATCACATGGGGCCGAAATCCGACTGATATTGTATATAACATCGGCGCGTGGTCAGTGCGTGCTCCGTGAACCACATCGGGCAGAGAGACCTAGCTATTTTGCAAAGAAGCTCAACAAATTGACCCTACATAGTTTCTTACGTCGGCCTGACCTCGGTCGGATACCAGTCCGATTGATACAGTTATTTTTTCTTTCTGTCATGCCTCCATGAATAAACTTGTAACATTTAAATCATCATTATATTGAAAGTCTCTAACACTATTTTATTTTCACCTTGAATGTTATCTGATATATATTTTGTCAAAAGTGTCGATCATATCACAGACATATTAATATGTTATTAGGTCTGTGATCATATCGATACAATTAAATGAACTTCTCTCATTATAAAGACTACCTGTTTAATAGTTTTTTGATGATTTTTATCCAAAATATATTTGTTTATAATAAGAACACGCCCTTTAATTAGATGTGTTTATATCTTCTTTGATAAATATTTTTCTTTTAATTTAGGTGTTACATCCGATCGGGCCGACATTGATCCGATGAAGCACGTTTAGTCGCTTCATTTCGATGTTAAACAGTCTAGATCGTCTTCGACGCTTGCTTATTTTTAAGTCAAACATCTAGAAAAAGATTGAAGAGGTAGCCATTTTACCGAGATTTTGATATCGTTTCTGATTTGCTGAAACAGACCCACCAGACCCACCAGGCAGAAAGACAATATACCGTTTTTTGTGTTTTTTATTTTATAAATAAAAAAAGAGGAACATTTCATCCACATATCGACGAACTAAATGTGGATAGTGAAGCATACTTTAATAATAATTTAAGAAAATAATAATTACAGAGATGTGGTTCCAATTTCATTTTTTTACTGCACACGTTTGTATTTAAAACCAAGCGTCGAAGATGATCTAGAATAAAACCAAGCGTCGAAGATGATCTAGAATAATTTTAAATGCTTATGAGATTTAACTAATATATTTTGAGTTTTGGAAATATTGACAATATTTTAAACGTTTGTATGATGACGTCGTATGTATTCTCCGATTTACTTCATTTGAAAATGTATTTCACTAGTTTAATATGATACAGATATGATGGTTTTATTAACACTCCCACACCGCAGGTTAGGTGATAAAGTCATTTGTTTATCCTAACCCCTACTGTGCATATGCGTCGAATATGAATCGAGATTATTTTTTTATTACTTTTTATATGTTTTCATACCTGATATGATTGAAAAGAATGAAAACGGACGCTCCTGAATCTGTTTTCAATCTTCGCGTAGCCATCATCTAAGCTTCGCAAAAACAAAAAAATCATGTAATTTTATTGACAGTCAAAAACCAAAATGGTGACGTCGGAAGATTCCATTTTTATAGGGTAGGGTGACTTAAAAAATCAGTTGAACAACAATGATGTAAATTACAAATTATAACCGCAGTATACTACTTACCTACCCTTTATGTGCTAGATGGTTTTCATTTCAAAATAAAGGATAAGTATGATTGATTGCCGGAGGACAACAACACCACCCTGCATAACCTACGTTTAAATTGGGGAATGATGTAAAGTTAAGTCGTTAATTCGTCTTGGTCGACCATCATACACATGTAGATTACTAGTAATTAATATAGAATCAGTCTGTATCTGACTAGCATTCTTGGAGGAACGAAAGCCCTTAGGTGTAAGGATGATACGGAAGAGTACACTAACACGAAGCGGAGCAATCTCTTCATTACTCATGACCTTACCAAGGATGAACGGGTTAAAAATATGGAGCTGAGGTTAGACTTAGAAAGAAGAAAAGGGGAAGAAAAACAATCCTAACGTAGTAACATTCAGGGGGAATATTGTGGATATAACTGAAGACAGAGGAGGGGTCCTGTAGGCGGAGCTCCCTTACGCAGGAGAAACATTGTGGAGAAAACTGTAGACAGGGGAGGAGCTCCATTAGGCTGGGCGCCCCTGTGATAGGGGAATGGTCAGCTGGTGTCGATACTGTAAATATAGTTATAGTTTTAGTTCAGTTTTTCTCAGAGTTATTTTTTTACATTTAAGTTGTTTTTATGTTTTTAAATATATATCTAGTCATATATTCAGTCTATTTTTCAGAACTCGTCGAGTGATGTTGTTTTTGTAGCTAGTCATGAAGGTTCATAAAATGATCAAATGGAAATATATGGAATCAGATAAACCAAATGTGATAAAATAAGATGTTTATATACAAATGCAGACCAATTAAGATATTGAAAAGCCACAATTTGTATTTGATACTAAAGTTCTACCAAAGTGCCATATAAATGAGATATCGTTTACATCAGTTATATATCAAATTGATGGATATGGGCCATTGTCATGGTCAGATGATGGTATATGTGTGATATATATATGCAAGCTCTGACCTTAATGTCTCAGCAAGTGATTACTTGAACTCATTATATAGTGATGCATCGTGGTGCAATTGGCAAATTGATAATAAAACAGTTGTTAACTATTTACAGAAGTCCTTCTAGTCAAGAAAACAGCGAAACAATAAACATTCTTCTTAGTGAAGCAGCTAAACTATTCGGGTCATTTGGCAAAAGGAGCACTTGTTGATAACTTGGGACTTTAACACGACTGAAAAACGTAATTTCGAAAAATTAATCACCTCTATGGCGAAGAAGGAACCAAAGACATTTTGGAGCCTAATGGAGGTATGTTACGAGAAAAACTAAAACCAAATCTACACAGATTACTTGAAGAAAGGAAACGGTTCTTTAATAAATCTACACAGATTACTTGAAGAAAGGAAACGGTTCCTTAATAAAGACATATGATCAAATGGAAAATATGGAATCAGAGTTTTAAAATGAGTTTTAAGAACTTACATACTTATTTGTTAAACTCTGCATTGCACCAGTGAGACCACACTTGGAGTAAGGAAATGCAATCTGGCACCCGTACCTCCGGGAAGACATCGAGAGTATAGAAAACGTTCGGATTAGAGCTACAAAATTAGTCTATGGCATGAAGGAACTTAGTTACATCGAGAGGTTGAAATGTTTAAAGTTACCATCATAAACTTATAGAAGGAGAAGGGCTGATTTAATTCAAACTATCGAGATAATCAAAGGATTTGAAGAAGATATATCGGCAGATCAGATACAACGTACAATAACCCGTGGTCACTCCCTTAAACTAGAGAAATCAAGAAGTGTGAAATCATTTGCTCAAAGAAAACTAAGTATTGAAGTCGAACAGGAAATGCAGCTTTAACAGAACACAGTAAACCCAAAAACACGCAAAAGGACAAAAATGAATGGCAATGTTAATTAAAAATAAAGGCCTATGACGTCACAAACACAAAATGGTTGACAATAGGGCTACCGCCTTGGAAAGATCAGTGGCAAGAAAAGGCCGCTGGAGTTGAAACCAGGTTCTAGGGTGCACCAAACCTCACACTTACCCTACTGTCATCCCAATAAAACGGGACAGTGTAAATAAAGAAATTCCAGCCATGAATTATTCTCTAACCAACAAGGCAGCATTAATAAGCAATATAAGTACAACACAGTGATGCTCGTGTATATATACATACAAAACAACAATAGCATAGAAAGCCACAAAGAAGGTACTCAATGACTTGGCAAAGCCAGAGTAACACGAGCATAAACCATTAAGGGTACGACAAGACAAGATTGCAGACAAACATCAAACGTCACCGTCCTTTTGGGCTTTACGTAGACGTCACCATAGGGTCCACAGCCTGTCCGATCATCGCACAATTAAAGAGGAAATCATAGTGGCGAACTGTAAATGGGTCCACCACAAAGCATGCAGTGCGTTGCAAAATAATAGGGTCATAACCTCTTTTGATAACCCTTTTAATAAGTTTAACAAAGATAGTATGAAAATAATCATGACCAAGGATCTTACGAAGTTTGTAAATCACATTATCATATAAGTCCGGTTGTGATAGTCCTTGTCGCAGAAGAGTTTTTAAATTACTTTTCTATTTGGAAAGAATATCAGGGTTACGATAAAAAAAACTGCAAATGTTTTACGAAGTTTATGGTAACGGTAGCCCTGATGGAGTAGCTTTTCAGTTCTACAAAGATTACGAATATTAAAGTCCTCAACTCGAGTACAAGCTTTATCCAGGAGAGTAATAAATGAGTAGAACTAGTTACCACAACACGTCATAGATGCCAAGACAGTTAATGCATTCAAATCACAGTTAGACAGACATTGACATATACCAGTATTGAGACTCACATTGTTAGTTGTCAAGAAGTGACAGCATACAATATTGTTAAGATTTTAGATGATCTTATATGAACTCGCATGTTTTAAATATAAATGCATATGGTTTAATTTCGTAGTCTTTGATCACATATATAAGCACATAATTATTCGATTTCATTTAATCCCTCGCAGAGGTGTAAAGCATATTTTAGTGTAGGCAGATAATGTAGGCTATTTGGATTGTCCTGCAATATTAGCATTGGGTGATGAATGGCTGTGGATGTTGCAAGTTGATGTCATTTGGTGTATTAGTTGATGTTGTGCGACCTACTTACTGGCTGTCACGCAGCAAGTTTGATGCCATCTGGTGTGTTGGCTTGTTTACCTAAGCTGAATGATGTTGGGGCAGTGCGACCTATTTTCTGGCTGTCCATGCAGCAAGCTCATGTCATGTACGTGTTAGGATGATGGGTGTGCGACCTACTTGCTGGCTGTTGAAAGCGGTCATTTAGTTCATTAGCTGGCTTGTTGGCTGTCCATGCAGCAAGCTCGTGTCATTTAATGTTAGGATGATGGGTGTCGACCTACGTGCTGGCTGTTGAAAGCGGTCATTGGTTCTTGGTCAGCGTTTTCAGTCAGAATTATTGAAGTATGAACATAGGTTCAGAGAGAGAGATCCCCGTGTGGTTGCCGGGGTAGAATACAACCACTGCAAACACACTGTCACATGCAGAGGGGTAGGACCCCCCCATTCATATTCATTTTGTCAGTTTTTGTTCATGCACATCACTAAGAGCAGTGGCAGAAAAACAATAAACGTGGCTCCAGCGTAAATGGAGTTTTTACGATAGAATTTGCAGCAACTCTGCAGTTCAGGGTGAGAAGGTTCTAGGCCCATTTTCCATATTTTATCTCGATGTACATGGAAGATGAGCCTGGCATGTTCATGCCTGTTAGGCGCCATATAACCTGTAATGTGTTGGTGCACCTTAAAACCCCAATTCAATTCAGAGAGAGAGAGAGAGAGAGAGAGAGAGAGACTTTTAAAGTGTAACATTATGAGATATTAGCAATTATTCTTACTTTTGTCTTGGATATATTATTTGGAACAGAGCTAGCTAAAGATTAGGAAAATTTAACAAAAGTCATCAACTTTGTGAAAATTCTATAGTAGACACTTTATTTACGATGGAGCCACGTTTCCAAGTTTGCATACGGGGTGTCATTATGAAGACCTTGAATGAGCATAATAGAAAATGGCAAAATGAACATGAATGAGGAGGGTGGAGGTCCTACATCTTTGCATGTGACAGTGTGTTAGTGAGACTGCAGTGGTTGTATGTGGCGAATGGCATACAATGAAGTTAATATAGAACCACTATAGGTTTCAGTTTTAACTATAACAGTACGGCAAGTTTTTTTTCTTTCATAAAGAAAGGTGGGTGAAAATAAGACAATATTTCAGTGTATGCCTTTAAACGTCTTGAAATAAAATTAATCCTGTTATATGCAGTTTATTTTTGTACATGGTTATGCAAAGCTGCGAATGAATGAGTTTAAGCAAGCAGTTTTATTACATAGATTATATAACCTTATCGACCTGTTCTAAAGGGCATTCACCGGGAAGCAGTACTGGATACAAGTGTACTTTTTATACAGAACTTAACGGTTCGACTACAGCCGCTTTAACGTGTGCGTTTGATATAATTTTTATTTTGCAGATTAAGCATTTGATCTTATCTTTGGAGATGCCGTGAATTTCTTTTCTGGAAATAACATGTCAATTTTTTTTTTCTCCACCACATTTCAACACAAATATAGAGTTCCATTAACGAACTTGTCACAGTATTATTGTTTCTAATAATAATGTTAAACTTAGTGTCGTCTGCGGAATATCCTTACAATATGCAACCGGTATTTCGTTTTTTAAAATTAACGTTTTTTGAAACATTTCCATATCATCGATACCCACCTTTATCACTTCTGTTCATGCAAAATCTATACAACATGTAACAAACAACACCTTCCATCAGAGTATCATTTATGTATTAGTTTATTTATATATATATAGTTTACAACTGACCAAGTTTAAAACTCTCTCTCTCTCTCTCTCTCTCTCTATATATATATATATATATATATTATAATTATTTTGTATTATGTTTGAACCCCACCCCACCCACCCCTCACACTTATAAAGTATATAATAGTAGTATATCCCAATATCCCATTTGGCGTGTCATGCCGAGCCCCCACCACCACCACCCCACTCTCACACTCACCCTCTCACCTCCCCCATAAACACAATTACTTATATTGTAGTTTATAGCAGTATATGTCATTGTGGGTGTCCCCCAGTCCCCTCCTAACTGGCGTCCAGAATTCTCTATAAGTTGCTTACTAATTAAATGACACTTTTATCAATTAATTAACTGATTTATATCAGCCGTGTGATAAAAAAAATCGATTTCTTCGATTTTTAAAATTTTCTTTTACAGTAAAAAAAAAACAAGAGGTCAATGATAATTTTACTTGAAGTAGCTATATATCCCGCCAACAAAAGCCGATTTTTACAAAATATGTGCACCGTTTCTAAACGTACTGACCAGGAGGTATGTAATAACTTATCTATTTTGAGAATACAAAATCTATAGTTATAGTATAAATAGCTTTAACCAGCCAGGCCAAACCTCAAAACTGGAGCGTCGAATGAAGAGTTACCAACTCATAATTCATTTTACGCATTATGTGGCATATTCAATCACAGGTATCTTAATAACCTGTCAATAAACCTATACTTTTAATAGGCACATGTAAATCATTATATAGTTTCTTTAAAAGGGTTAACTGTTGTAGTGAATTTGTAAAGCCACACTCTCAATAAATACTTATTTTAAAACAACATCTGTTTGCCTCCTTGGTCGAGGGGTTAACGCCGTTGCGTTGTAAACCTTCTCGCCTCTCACCGCTGCGGGTTCGAATGCCACTGGTAGCTCAACCAGTAAGTGAGAAAGTGTCGATTCTTACAGATGGCGGGAGGTATACAGTACGGGTTCTACCCAGGAAATTGCGGATGGTCCCTCTCTACCACAAAACGAGACGGGTGTTCCGCAAAACACGTGTGTCGCTTGTCAGCGCTTTGTCAGTATAACAAGGTTTTTTGGACCCA
>JAWPHD010003840.1:120000-204328 GCA_037043455.1 Cyrtodaria siliqua
AACTTAAAGTGAAACGCGTCATTTCTGTCGCGAAACGCATACTTTGATATATTCAAGTCAAAGCTACATCGTCGTCTATACATTTTTAGAAGATGTTATAATATTCATCAAACAGAATTCGATAAAATTTGGATGATATGCAGTAACACATGTGTTAACCTTCTGCTCCGATTTCTGCCATTTGTCTCGAAATCAACCCGCGTGTAGACAGGTTCTCGTTTATAAAGCTACTGGCGGGTACAGGCAACAGTATAGTGACGTGAAATAGATCGGACTTGTAGCATGGTAGCGAGTTCGCATATTTAATTATGACGTGATGAAACATCATCACCATTTAAGGTGATGGTTTTTCAAAAGTTCCCTGACTCTTAAAGATATTGTGGTATCGATAACATTCAGAATGAGCATGTAATCTACGGTGGTAACGTAATCATTCGTTATATAGTCATGCTATTCAATAAAATAATGGACACCGAATCCACTCCCGTTTCATGGCAAACAAGTATAGTCATTCCAATCTTCAAAGGCGGTGGCAAATCTAAGTCCGATCCCGGCAATTATCGGCCAATAGCTTTGTTACCGTGTTTCGCTAAAATGTTCGAAGCCTTGATACGGATGCGAGCTAACTCTTACCTGAAAATGAAACCAGCCAAATTCCCAAACTCTCAACAACAAGGGTTCCAGGAGAATCTAAGCTGCATTACAACCGCCTTCAATATGACCGAAACAATATTTTACCTACTTGAATATAATAGCAAAGTATGCGTT
This sequence comes from Cyrtodaria siliqua, assembly GCA_037043455.1. Lineage (NCBI taxonomy): Eukaryota > Metazoa > Mollusca > Bivalvia > Adapedonta > Hiatellidae > Cyrtodaria > Cyrtodaria siliqua. Next base: position 120,769 of record JAWPHD010003840.1, read on the forward strand.
GCTTTCCTCGACATTAAAGGCGCGTTTGATACAGTCTGGCATGATGGACTGTTTCTGAAAATTGGAGAACTCGGTATAACAGGGAAGTTATGGCGTATCATCAGAAACTCTTATAAATCCCTAAATTGCACCGTGCGCATAAATGGATGTACGTCACAGTCCGTACCAATCAAACGTGGAGTCCGTCAGGGGGGTGTGATGTCAACTTTTCTGTACTTAGTATTCATTAATGATCTCCTCCTGCAGTTAGAAGAATCAATATATAGTGCAACAATTTTTAGAGTTAAAGCTGGTAATCCAACCCTCGCCGACGACATTTCTCTAATTGCAACTAGTCCTCATAACCTCCAAAAGCTTTTGGACATTGTATACGTGTACGCCAAAACATGGAAATTTGATATAAATGCTTCTAAATCGTGTGTAATGACATTTGGTTCCAAGAAAAATGCGATATTGCCAAGACTGTTATATGGCGATTGCTATCTCGAAAATGTCAAGTCTGTTGTCCACTTAGGTATTCGCCAGGACATGTTTCTCAAAAGTAATGACCGTACGGCCGAACGATGTCAAAAGGCCAAGAATGCGTTTCACGCCATGATAGGTCTCGGGGTTCGTCCGTCCGGCTTAAATCCGCTGACCTCAGTTAGCCTTTACAAAAAGATAGTTATCCCCACTGCGCTTTATGGATGCGAGCTCTGGAATAGTCTCACTAATACAGAGTTGGACATGTTAAACAGATTACAACACTATGTAGTCAAACGGATACAAGGGTTCTCGGTAAGGACAAGGTCCGATATGTGCGAGTCAATGCTTGGTCTGAAACGCTTAACTTCGGAGATAGACCAACGCAAATTAATGTTCCTCCGTAAAACATTATCGTTGTCTCCGGATACATTGTGCCATACAATTTTTTATTCGCCGTTATGTACAATTCATTACTTCAGCGAGCACGGTACAGAAAGGTTTCATTCCTGATATATGCAAACTCCTTTACAAATATAACTTGCAATATATTGTAAATGACTTTATGAAAGATCCCCAGTCATTGCCAAGGAAAATGATATGGCGAAATCAAGTGAAACAATCAATCCAAACGATGGAATCGCACTCGTGGCTATATAGGGTTAACAGCGACCCGGATTTTACGATGTTCAGGAGGATTCATCAGGAAATAAAACCTGCCTTACTCTGGACAATACCGTCCAACAGAACTGATCTTGCAATAGCAAATAAAATAGCCCGCCTATGGGTTGAGACGCCTTTAAGACAGGAATCATATTGTCCAGTTTGTCAAACACCCTTCCTAATAAGAGCGGTGCATATTATTTCAGAATGTACATATACACTTAATATGAGAATTAAATTTTTAAATGACGTTAATAAGGATGTAAGCCCTAATCTAAGATATGAGTTAGATACTTCCGAGCCATTATCGTTCACATGTAAAGTCCTCGGCGAGCCACCTCGGACAGATATTGATAATGAATCGTACAATCAGTTCTATCATCTCGCATCAAGATTTGCGAGTGTCTGTATTGACAAATTTATATTCTTCAATCAGAATATGTAATATGTTGTCATTTAAAAACAAATGTTAAGCGAAACTCGAAATATGCCAAGACATTGCTAGTGTTAAATTAGTTTGCATATGAGCTCAGTGCAGAGGGCACGATTGGTATTATTATTTCTGCTACACATTACAATAATGTAAACATCTGTGTAAATGTATATATTAACCTCTCTCACATCTCTGTAAATGTATATATTATTTAATCTCTCTCTATCTCTCTTTCTCTCTCTCTTTCTCTCTCGCTCTCTCATATGATATTTTGTCATGATTATGTTGTTGTAAATGTATTCATATTATTGTATTTCATAATCTCCTGCATGGAGGAAATAAAGATATTGAATTGAATTGAATTGAATTGAATTGAATTGAATTGAATTGATTTAAATAAACATAAACATGTTCATGAAACAAAACATGGTCGGGGAACTTTAAAGGGACACACGACAATCTTGATTTTTTAAAAACTCACGGCGTCCTGTTAGTTTTCTCTTAACTTGCATTTGTTCAATCAGTAATGTTAATTAGTATAATAGTTCAAAGCAAATTGTTTTTACATATTACTATCTTTTTATATATTGCACCAATAATATATTTAAAACAATTGTAAAATAACGAAGAATATTGAAATTTTATTTTTTTATTTAATTATATGCAAGCTAAGTCAAAATGGCGCAGGATAACTAAATCAAGGAGCAATCTTTAACAAGAAAACAACTGTCAACTTAAAGTGAAACGCGTCATTTCTGTCGCGTAACGCATACTTTGATATATTCAAGTCAAAGCTAAATTCGTCGTCTATACATTTTTAGAAGATGTTATAATATTCATCAAACAGAATTCGATAAAATTTGGATGATATGCAGTAACACATGTGTTAACCTTCTGCTCCGATTTCTGCCATTTGTCTCGAAATCAACCCGCGTGTAGACAGGTTCTCGTTTATAAAGCTACTGGCGGGTACAGGCAACAGTATAGTGACGTGAAATAGATCGGACTTGTAGCATGGTAGCGAGTTCGCATATTTAATTATGACGTGATGAAACATCATCACCATTTAAGGTGATGGTTTTTCAAAAGTTCCCTGACTCTTAAAGATATAATTTAGACTTTTATAGAAACAAGGAATATTTTATTCTTTCTTTGTTATTCTCCCATTGCTTTAAATATATTATTTGTGAATATAATTAACAGCTGAAGCTTCGATTTGATTTGAAGTTACTTGTAAGTAACGATTTTCAAATATGCAAGTTATAGAGAAAACTAACAAGATTACTGTATGTCCCTTTAACAAGACGGAGACACATGTGGCGTGTTACGCGCTAGCCCGTATTGATTTCCTATGTAATTTATACACGTTCGTATGTTTTCTTACCTGAAATAAACATAAATAAGTTAAATATTATTCAATAGTATTCAATCTGATAAATTTATGATTAGAGAGATGAAACGCTGTTTAGCACACATTTTAATGAAATTCTCTCTAAGTACGACCACACCCTCATTTCCATAATAATTCGATATTTTTCAGTGTTGTGTATATCTGATTTAAGGTGGAAGGGGATGCATACATATACGTTCTTATAATACTGTCTACAACGCATGTCGCATTAAAATTGACGAAGGAAAAGAAAAACAAAATTAATTTCCATTTTCTTTAAAGACAAAAAAATGTCCGAAACTATATAGATTACGGAATCAAATTCATACAATCGTAATTTCGCCTTTCCTGTAACTCGAAAAACTCGTGGTGTTGACGAAAATACGGAGGCGAAATAGCGAGGTTCATCTTCGCGTTTTCGCGTATAATCTCGCGTTTTTCTTCATGGAAATGTTACAAAAACAGCGTGAAAAAGGCGAAAACACGACACCTCACTTTTTCGCAAGATAAGTAAAGTACACTTCCACTGGGTGAAACACGGGAAAATTGTCCGGTGATGATATTTAAAATGTTTTAAAAAAAATGTTAAAGTAAACAAAAAAATAAATTTTATTTTCTTTTAATTTGGGAGAATAACACAAAAAAAATAATTGACCCCAGTCTGGATGTTAAGCATTATAGTGGATAGCAGACATGCATATCATTTGACTTTTCATCTGGTGACAGTTTTTGTAAAATGAGCATTTTCCCTATTTCAATGATCCAACCATTGAGCACGCATTTACGTTACTTAACTACATGTAAATGTTTATACCTTGTAGAAAAAAAATCAATTAATTTCTTTCATTATTAAACAATTTATTAAAAGTTTAATTGTATAAATAACTACAGGAGCTTAAAACAAGTTAAAAAGTATGTCAGGAGCTGAAATTGCCATTTGTAAGATTTTTATTTGAGAAACTGCGGCCCTGTTTTATTAAATATCTGACGATAAGTTTTAAATTTTAATATCGTCCACTTTGTTCACCAAAGCATTACATGTAGACAATTTTGTGTGGACGTAGTGAAGACATATCACCTGTATAAGAACATTAGATGAAATCACGTTTATTTGATGAATGTACTTTATAGTGAAGCATTTAAGAAATTGATTTCGATCAAAATGGTCGTAATTTGTTTCATAAAACAGGGCACTTAAGGAGTGTAAGTTGCATGCGATATATTTTGGCCAGTTACTTATTCTTTATGTAATCGCTGTCAATATTTTCTTTATATTTCACAAGAACAAAAATCCGATTTTTATATCTCTTAAACGTGTTTTTCCTTGAATAGTCTTATATTTAACATTCGATAAATATTCATTACACCCGTATCTACACGACACGACACTCCTTAAGCGCTTTATGACACTAATTCTACGGGTACGAAATGAAATTGATGAAATCGTTTACGGTATCATCAGGCGTGTCTTAACTCAATGGGTATACATCATAGATTATCTAAGAAGGTACACACCCAGTTATGGGAAAAGAATTTTCAATTTTAAAATTGAAATTTGTCTCATAATAGAACATATACTAGCAGTGAAAAGAGACAACGAATTTGTTTCCTGAAGTAAATCCCGAAATATTTGGATTTATTGTGTTTGCTGAAATACATGTAGAAGTGATCAGGTGGGTTACTTCTTTTTATAAAATAGTATAGTGAACATAATAAAAATTGGAATAAAAAAAATATTAATACTTACAAACATGGATTTACTTTAATTATTTAACGACGTACTTGTTATATTTTGGGAACTACTATGCAAAAAAAATATTGTACGTTTATATCATTAGTTTTAAACACATATTCAATATTTAGTATTATACGCACAAGCTTAATTCGTAAACAAAAAAAAAAGAAAGAAAAAAAGAAAAGAAAAAAGTGGCGGCATTAGCTTTGTACATGTAGAGTATTGGTCAACCAAAAGTCAGAACGGCTTATTAATTATAGGCTCTGCCATCATTTGCTATTGAAATCATTTTTGCAATAGTTATCATTTGCTATCGTTGCTAGGTTAATTTTGCCCGTATATACTTCCGCATAATTATAATTATACATTAGTTTGGGTATTTTTTTTAGAATTAGATTTTCATATACTAGTTATAAATATTGTTTAGCATATTTGTCAACTTCCATCATTCAAATCTCGTTGTACGAACATAATCTCTGTAAGAGGAATAAAATTTACATAAAAAGAATGTTTGTGTTCAATTTGCTTTTCCGCAAAGGAGATAACATTTTAGAAATGATTTAATATGCGTTTTTAAAGTGGTTCATACGTTATTGTGGCTTATATTTTACGCTATAATTCAATTGCCCATGCTCATAATTCTATGTATACTACTTTGAACGTGCATAGCATACTAAATAATTTAACTTTAATCACTAATTATGCTAACAAATGTTCAAGGATGAGCTTTTTAATGGATATGCATTTATGCTAAATGAGGAAATGTTTTATTCAGAAATTTGATTTGAACGTTATGTAAAGTAGCTTTTCCGCCAACAACAGCCACATTTTACATCATATGTAAATATATTTCTAAACCTAACGACGATGAGGTATATATATAACTTATATATTTTGAGAATCCAAACTCTTTAGACACAATAGCAATGGTTTTAACCAGCCAGAACAAACCCCGAAACTGGAGCGTCGAATTAAGAGTTACCAACATAATTAATTTAACGCATATTTAATCACAGGTATTTTCAGAACCCGTTAACAAACCTTTACTTTTAATCGGCACATATACATTATTATGCGACCTGTACAACTGGGTAGAGTTTTGATACATGGTTTTGTAGTACAAATTTGCAGTTATTTGGCGGGTTAGTTTCTTTAATATATTGGAAATAACTAACATACGATTCATAAAATTATGGAGCATTTCACAATACTGAGCCGATGACTTCGCCGAAAACATTTTTTTTCGTCATAAACTTTAAATCAAAAGTCATAAAATAAAAAGAACATTTGTTATTTTGGGGGCTAGTTTGGCCCAGTGGATAGCTCGACGGACTTGAAACCAGATGACACGAGGTCAAGCCGCACTAGTTCTATTGGGTTCCGACGGTGTACTCTTAGGCAAGACGCTTTTCTTCGCCTTATATATTATGATGATGAAATATGAATTGACGGATTGCGACGTTAAGATGGATGTCTCGTATATTGGAGTCTATTCTCTGAGCACTTTAAAGAACCATAGAAATATATTCAAGAATCCGAGAACCTTGTCCTATAGCATTCCAAAAAGGTGTCTGTCTTTTTAAAGATAATACAGCTAATCAAAATTTCAAAAGGCATATACTAATATTTCCTTTTGAAATGAAACCCAAGCGTATCCGTGACCGAGGGGTTAACGACGTTGCGTTGTAAACCTTCTCGCCTCTCACCGCTGCGGGTTCGAATACCACTGGGAGCTCGACTTGTGAGTGAGGAAGTGTCGATTCTTACGCATGGCTGGAAGTGTACAGAACTGGTTCTACCCAGGCAATTTAGGTGGTCTGTCTCCACCACAAAAAAAAATCGACCGTCATATATAACCTGACATGTGCTGAAAATTACGTAAAACACCATACAAAAAACACAAATTAAATGAAACCCAAGAAGTCCAGATCCTTGCGGGCTAACTGTTAACTCTTAGCCCACTATGAATATATAATGAACTGTTTTTTTTTTAATTAAGACCATTCCGTTTATGTGACTAATCAGCAGTCGTACATTGTAAACCCCGATCAGACTGCGAGTTACTCCAGGCCGGTCTGGTTTTACAATGGACGCAAAGGCCATTATAGCCGTGCTTAGTGGGTTAAGGGCTAAAAAACAACTAAAAGCTAATTTTTATCCGATTTCACAGTATACACCGTTTATACGAACATTTCACTATGTCAACCTGCACATCAAACTGTGTGCATTGAACTCAACTCAAATCCGGTTCAATAACTAGAAGTTAGTTTTTACAGGATTTTTTCATGCGAGCCATATTGATCACGAAACAACTTTTTACACTCATGCACTTTTTAAATCGTTTTCTTAGTTAAATCATTTCTTCACTAAGTAATTTATCCATAGGTATATCTACGAAAAATTGGTCGTAGTTTTCAGTTGTGGTTAGAAAATGAGATTCAATCTATTAAAAACGTGCAAGTCTTTTGAAACTTACTGTCAGTTAAAGGGACATACGGCAATCTTGATGGAGATATCAAGCAACGCAAGTGTCACCTCTATTGATTAATTGAATATTATTTTGACTTTACATGTAAATATAGAAGAAAGAGAATACGAAACTTTATTTGTTTCATAGGTCTATGGTGGTTCGAAGCCATCCTCCATAAACCTTACAAATGTGCATATAACAATATCGCAATAAGTCTAAGAAGACCCTTGAGCAAACCAATGCAATACATAAGCTTTAAACGTTTTTTCGTTTCTCGATCATAGTGGATACATTTGTGAGTTTTCAATGTCTCTTCATTATTCTATCAAACCTTTAAATCTATTGTTGGTGTCATTTAATCACCCACTACATGGTCCGAATATTAACTTTCATACTCCATCCAACTCCTTCTCCAAGAAGCCAAAACGGGGTTGGCTGCGGTATCAAACAAAACCTTAATTTCGGCTTATACAGTTTTCATATTGTAAATTTAAAACATTTAGGTAATTTTAAACAGGTTGTGGCATTTTTCCAGTAAGGAATGTTTTTCAACGTGTTTTCTTGTCGAAATATCCGTTATAAAATCCTGGTAATATAAGCTTTCCCATCGCTTAATGGAATTAAGGCGGGACCACGTAATGCAATTAATAAAATACAAACAGAAGTTTCCTTTAAACTGTTAAAATAATTAGTAATATTGATTTGCAAATATGCAGGTTATATAGGAAACTATCGGGACGCCGCGAGTTTAAAAAAACACATTTTGTCGATTGTCCCTTTTAAATGGCAATTTTATCCTATTCAGCCCATTACGTATAGAGCAACATTTGCTATTTTTGCGATTAGTCTCTAACATGTTTTCACTTTTATACACTTGAACCCGGTGAATCATAGGCATTGTAATACATCCAGAGAACCAGTTCATCTGCCAAAAGCCGCATCTCTACCTTACTTCTGTATTCATACTCTCGGAAGATATAGTCCTGAAAAACACAATAAAATACTTGCTACCTACATCATGCCTTAACACCGGGTGAACTGTAATTGTAAAATGAACGGAACGGCTTTATGAATGTAAAATACTTATACTGTTATAATGAATTCTCGAGTTTTCAATATTAATAACGACATTTAATACAAGTCACCTGAACAGCTTAATAGCATCGGCAAAACTCATTACTAATTCAAGTGTTTTTTGTAGGTTATTTTATTATTTAAAACAGAGTTATGAATTTGCTTCGCAAACTAAATGACCTTGTTAGTTGTATTTAGTTTAGAAATAAACTAAAGCTAGAATGCGTATTTGAAGATTTATAATGGCAACCAACTAAGTTGTTATAGGAAATTATATAAATATTAATTAATCGGACATCCGTATGATGACTGACTACTAGAAATAAACTAAAGCTAGAATGCGTTTTTGAAGCTTATAATGGCATCCATCTTAGTTGTTATAGGAAATTATATACCATATTAATTAATAGGACGTCCGTATGATGACTGACTACTAGTATGCCATTTTCTATATACATAAGAAACTGTGTGCTTTTTAAAAAATGTGCAACGCCCGCTTGTTCTGATTTACATATGATTATCATACCTATTCGGCCATTTTGGATTTTACCGGAAGTCGTGATTTTTAAAGAGTGTCTCCCGACTATGTTAACCTTTAACGCTACATTCAACATGTATTACTATTATATCTATCAAATATCATGCAATCTTTGAAATCGTAGCCTCACTGAAACTATTGCCATTGTATATCAAGTGCATTACGTGATCCCGCTTTAATTCATTTAACCGATGGAAAAGCTTATATAAGCAGGAAATTATTATGGATATTTGACACTAAAACATGTTTACAAACATTTTTTACTGAAAGAAATGTGATAACCTGTTTAAAATTGCCTATTGAATGTTTTAATTTACAATATGCAAACCTTTTAATCCGACATTAAGATTTTATTTCATACTCCAGCCAACCCCGTTTTCACTTCTTGGAGAAGGGGTTGGATGGGGTCTGAAAGATAATACTCGGACCACGTAATGATTTCTGTCACATAACACAAAAAACGTTGATGCATAGCATTCATTCGACGGTAGTTTTGTAACAATCGATAGCGTTGGCGAAATGTCGTTGCTTTTAAATTATGAATGATGTTTTATGCAAAACATCTAATTGAAGTTGCGTAAACAGTTGCGAAAAGCTATACCGAGTCATAAAAGGTTGTAATGACTAATTTAGTAAAGCAAGTTTTAAATAGAGTTTAATTAGTTTTGTGATATGGGAAATAATTCCCGAGTGAGAAAGATTCTTGCGATATCGAAACGAGTGCGTATCGCAAGAATCTTTCTCACGAGGGAATTATTTTCCGTATCATTACAACAATGTTAATTAAACTATATATTATATATTCTGTATTCTTTTCAATAGTCTTTTAACACACGTATTCCTTCTTCTGTCACACCTTTGGAGCCAGCGCGGAGTAATACGTAAATATAGTGACGTCACTCGCGCTGTGTTGAGTGACGTCAAGATACTGCTGCACAGGCAATCGTAAACGCTCGGCCAATCTCGTCATTCCTCAGGATCCCGCCTCGTGTGTATCACGACGCTTCGGTATGTCCAAAATCTTGACATCCTGCTAGTTTAAAGGCAACGGCACAGAAATTTTGCACTGTTGCTAAGCTGTTGCTACATAAACACGTGCTGATGTATGATTTGCGTTGCATGTTTGTTATTTACAATATAGATGAGGGTTTTATCACTGCTTTCACATAAATAAACTATAGTTGGAGAAATTGGCTAAACGACATTGCAAAATGTTGAAGTTAACTTTGATTTTGAATGCAAATTCGTTTTGACGGGAATCTGACGCGCGTCACGCTAGTATGTCGTAACCAATATGGAAACCTGCGTATTACATTCGAGTCATGCTGCGAAGCAGTGTACGAGATGTTGCGAATGAGGCTCAGGCTGGAACCGTCCTGTAGAGGATGATGGCTGGGCTTCAGGGGGCATTTCCAGCATATTTTGGTTGCATAGGCATTTCAGGACCACTTACTTTTTCAAATTCAGAAGTTTTTAACAGTTCTTCAACCTGCTAAGAAAGTAGTTCCTAAAATCTGGCTACTGTGCTATCGTGCACACTAGGCGAGATATTACAGTAGAGTAAGAGATATGTTATAGATTTTCTCAAACTTGGAAATTTCTATAATTCATCACAGAATATATAATATAATGCAATACAAAAACGCATGCATTAATAAAGTAGTGATACGTTTGTATGAAAAGTGTATTCACTAACAGAGTTTCAGTTCCTCAAAGTAAAAAAAGAGAAAATTGAAAAATGCATGAAGTGGAATATTTTGCCTGCAGTTGAATGGGACAACATTCATCTTGTTAACTGCTGGTTTTCTGGAATTTCTCATGAATCAGAACTACTTCCCAAACATAAAGTTAGGATTTTTGAAGGTATTTTTGACGTAACATGTTACAGCACAGGTGTTTTTTTGGCTGTTTTTATAGCCGAAATTCGGTCATATTCCCAATGCCAAAACATCTCTTTTTTTCCCAATTAAAAGGAAAAAAAATTCCCAATTTAAAAACAAAACAAAAAAACAAACTTTTTTTTTTTTTTAAGTGTGCCAATCCAATGATTGGGGTTCAAAAGCTTATAAATGCTTCTGTTTATCTTGGTGTACAAAAAACAGTATTAAAGATATAATTATGAAAGTAATGCTTTACTTTATATTTTTCCGAATATTATTAAAAATCGCGATAGAATTCCCAATTTTATGAAAAATCGCGCTAAAATTCCCAATTCCTGGGGTACGGGTCATATTCCCAAAATCATGAAAAAAAGCTCTGAGCAGTGTAATATTCGTAATGAGGTTAATTATGCAAATTTGACTGCACGGTTTCTTTTTGACTCAGTATATAAGGAAAGAAAGATCTACTTGTGGAGCGTTGTGGTCTAGTGGTAGAGCGTTGGACCCATGATCAAAAAGTCGTGGGTTCGATCCCCGCCATTGCCATATGCGTTGTGTCCATGAGCAAGACACTTTATCTGCATTTGCTTAGTACTGGTTCTACACAGGAAGACATCGAGAGTGATTCAAATAATTTCAAAGAGCTTTCGTTACAATCGACTGGGGCGTACCTTGAGCATTTTGAAATGTACGCCAGATATGAGAAGCGTAGCTGCGAACCTATCAGCGACGCTGCGAGTGGGGGTAGGTGTGAAAGGGGAAACCCCCTCCCGCCAAGAAATTTTTGAAAATTAGGAGGCGAATGATGCGTTCTCAAGCTATATTTCAGCGTTAATATGGCATTTTGTTTGACACTAGCCCATACCCCCCTCAGCCTTCAGATTTTATTGCATATTTGGAACTTTTGGAACTTTTATTTTTTCACTTTTGCTGACGAATTGAACGCATTGGCGTACGTGCGTATGCCTGGATACGCGCCTGATCGATGTAAAATAAATAAGTTTAGACTAAAGATCTACTTGAAGAATTGTACATGATATTCTGAGATTTTTTTTTCTCAAAAAAAAGCCCGTAAGACTAAGTTAATATACTTGCCAGTTGGTTAATCAGATCTCTGTATTTCGTCTTTACGATGGGTATACTTACATAACTCCAGACTAGTACAGGTAGTTAACCTGATTATCTGCAGCATCATTGTATTCCCATTACTATATGTTCCGCATGCGCATTGAAAGCTGTTCTGCTAGACCGGATGTGTTCTAGAAATAGATCTATAGATTCTGTGTTTAGCTGCTTCAATTGTTGGTTTACAATATGGTCGTATACGACTATTGCATTTCCCACAGGCCTACATTATAGCCGTTTGGCTTTCAGTCCAAATATCTAAATCATACTGGCTGAAAAAAAGCACTAACTTTTCTTAAAGAACTATTTTAGATACACTCAAAAATTACCAGCATTACCAGCATTGGGGATAATGTAATGCTTGCAGCCTCTGTTAGTTTACTGATGGTGGGCATCCCTCAGAATGGCAGTAAATAAATTTTACTTTTTGCAAATATACCCTCAATACAATTGTATCAATACAAACGCAAATTTCAATCACAATATCCTAACTGATCATGTTCTCTGATGGAAATATAATATGCTGATATTTGATGGAGATTGTTATGATTTTTATAATTTCATCCAATCAGAATCTACCTTACAATCTAACTATATGCCCTATACTTGTTTCAACCAATCAGAAGCCCAAAAATCGATAGTGGTATCGTTCGCAACATCTCGCCTACTGCTTCGCAGCATGCTTCGCAGGTTACTCGAATGTATCAAAGCAATCGTGAAAAGTCAGCTAATCCCGTCATTCGTCGGAATCCCGCCTCGTGTATATATCGAGTGTCGGTACGTTCAAACTCTTGACATTTTGTTAGCCGGAAGGCAACGACACAGAAAATAATGCCTTAGAATTCCGCCAAAATAAATTGGCATTTAATTCAAAGTTATCATCAAAATTTTGCAATGTCATTTAGCCGATTGCTCCATCAATAGTTTATTGACACGAAATCATTGATACAACCTTCACCTGCATTATAAAAAACAAGCATGCAATGCAGATTATACATCGACACGTGTGCTCATGGACAAATTGTTTGCATAGCAACAATGCACTATTTTCTGAGCCGCTGCCTTCCGGCTAACAAAATGTCAATATTTTGAACATACCAAAGCTCGATATACACACGAGGTGTGATATCGATGTATGACGGAATTGGCCAAGTTTTCACGATTGTAGGGTATCTGACCACATAGACATGAATTTGGCAGATATTATCACTATTACGGGACACACCAACAAAACGGTTTTGCCCTTACTGAGCATACTGCATAGCAAGCCACTTATCGTTTCAAATCATCGTATATATTCCAATCAAAATGTAGTCATACGATTGGGACATTAGCTTAAACTAGAGTAGAACATGTATGACTATTTATTCATATTACACATATATATTAACACATGATGCCATCGCATATCACGTGACCTCGGAGATTGCAGCCTTACTGGAGCATGAGGACATATAATAGTGCATGATTGCTGACATAAAGTAGCAGTCATGCCGAAAAAAACTATATTGAATTGGGTGTGACTTATGACATGGAACCTACATTGCCACACAATGCTCTCACATATCACGTGACTTCTGACATGGCAGCCATATTGGAACATAATGCACTCGCATATCACGTGACTTCTAGCATGGCAGCCATATTGGAACCGTGGGTCAAAGCATGTATCCAACGTTGCTGCCTAGCCAGAAATACGTACACCAGCAGACCAGGAGGTCGGGACATTGTTGTAACTAGTATGTGTAGTGATACTAAACAATAAAAGCAATATAACACTTGTGTGTTTGACATATGCTACTATTTATTTTTTACTTGAAAAGCTCTGTCTTAGGGATCATTTCACGCGGCATGTTGATGTTGCGTTTATAACACCTTTGTCGGTCATAAACTCAATTAGTATAATCTCCGTTATTTGGTAAATGTATTGTTTACATTTAAATTACGCTGCTCGATTTTGAAAACACACATGTCATGAAATATGAGGTTGTAATAACATTTCACAGATCTCATTTATTTTCCTTTAAAAAACACACAAAACAAGCAAAAACAAATCAAGAACAAAACACCATATAATTCTAATCCAACTATATAAATGTCATATCATATGAGGACATGACTTTAAACAGTACACCACAAAATAATGTTCCCCAGTAATTATTTCTCCATCCGGTATAATCACGCATGGATTCGCCAGATCCCACCCGGTATGGAAATGAGATTCAAGGCCCAGTTTTATGAAAAACTTACTACCATTTTGATCGTAAATCAATTTCTTAAATGCTTCACTATAAATTAATATTTTCAAATAAACGTGATTTCCTTTCATTTTCTTATACATGGGATATTTCTGCACTACTTGCAAACATATATGTCTACATTGAATGCTTAGGTGAAAAAAGTGAACGATTTTAAAATGTGAGACTTATCGTAAGATGTTTAATGAAATGGGGCGCAGTCACATTTAAAATTAAAATGTACACATTTCTTATATTTTTCTTTCAATCTCATGCAATACTATACGATGAAGAACATTATAAAGCGTAAACAAACATGACCAAAGACGCTTCTGGAATAATAACTAATTTTTAAAATAAATATATGAGAAAATTATCAACCTAATAATGCAGCGTAACAAATTCATCTTTGGAAAGTGGTTTGTTTTTCTATAGTTTGAGAAATGCAAGCTTGTATATATTGTTATTTCCCCCATATTGAAGATATCGTCAGCCCTCCCATTACGGGCTGACGTGGCGCAGTTGGTAGAGCAGCGGATTTGTAACCGGAGGCCCCGGGTTCAATCCTCCGTGGTGCCACTGAGTTCCGTCGGTTTTGTTCTTGGGCAAGACTCTTTCCCTTAGCCTCGTCCGTCGGATGTGGACGTAAACCGGGCGATCCCGTGTATCGGTCTATCCTCCGAGCACGTAAAAGAACCATAGGAATCTATTCGATAATAAGAGTTGGGCAGGTTCCCGGATTCCTATGTATCCTTCCCCTCTCTCTGGGGCGGCTCTAAATAACCTATACTGTGTTGATGAGCCGTTAAACAACACTATAAAAGGAACAAGAATGTACATATATATATATATATAAGTACATTTACATACCTGATTTTATATTTATTTCAATGTAATATTTTGTCTCAAATAAATGATAATAGTTAAAGAAGTGATACATATACATAATTCTAAAACACCCGCACTGTATAGCCTAGTTTAAAATATCTCGTTATATTCAACGATATATCACTATAACGTTTGCAACGTTAGGAGAGTAAGAAGGCAATGAGAAAGATATCACTGTAACGTTTTCAACGTTAGGAGAGTAAGCAAAGCAACACGGAACATTTTAGGGGTATTAGAATTAGATTGTCGTTCAATTGTAAACAATAATGTCACTCGCTCTTCGGGCTAGTGAAATTATTGTTTTCAATTGAACTCCAAACCGTGATATATTACACGATAATTCATTGTAAATGATATTCTATTTCTTAAATGACAAACGACAACAAGTATACTTTAGTAATTGGTGGTCATTAGAAAAACCTTACCGAAACGAAATTGCAAGAATAATCAAACGTATTTAAGTACACATAGATCTGTCTCTTGATACCTTACCGCAACACATAATTCATTAATACAATATAATGTATAAAAATCATTCTAGTTAATTAGAAGATTAATTAGAAAATTTACACTAAACAAGCTTTATAATTCATACGGAAAACACTCACTTTAGTTTACTGTAGTTTATTTAAAGGGGATGTTGCACTATCCTTGAACTAGTTTAATTTAAAAGGGCTTTAAAAACCGTGGAAAAAGCTGAAACAATTATCAAAATATCTTGAACATAATGGAGATATGACCTTTTTAAAATGTTCAAAAATATTCCAATGGTGGCAGCCATCTTTGAATGATGACGTCATCGCGCCTTTTTCCATATATGGAAAATAGATAATAAATAGTGTTTAAAGCAAATAAATTTATCAAATTATAAATACAAAGAAAAATATTTATACTGTATATGCTGCTTTTACGATTTACATGTATTTTAGGTTATAGTCTTTGTTTTAAATGATATTTATAAATATGCAATAAATGATAACAAGGCGCGATGACGTCATCAATCCAAGATGGCTGTCTCCGTTTGAGATTTTTTATAAATTTTTAAAAGATCATATCGCCTGTATTTTTTTATGAATTTTGAACATTCTTTCAGTATTTTCCATGTTTTTGAAAGTCCTCTTAAATGAAGCTAGTTCCAGAATAGTGCATCAACCCCTTTAATTTTAAACTTGTGCGAATCACACATAAACTGAATACATGCACATGAACGTCTGACGGACTTTATATTTCATTTGTGCTTGAATCAGCAATGTTTAAATTCCAGTAAACTATAGAAACATTAATTGAATTCTCATATTTCCAACAATTTAATTAACAACATGTTTATTAAATGCATTTATTTATTCAAATGTCATTACATGGTCCAAACCCATCAAAGTCCTTCTCCAAGAAGCGAAAAAGGGGTTGGATAGGGTATGAAATCTTAATTTTGGCTTAAACATTTTGCATATTGTAAAATTAAAACATTTAATAGGTGTGTGTGTGTGTGTGTGTGTATTTTTAAAAAATATTTTTCAACGTGTTTTATTGTCGAAATATTCGTAATAAAATCCTGCGAATATAAGCTTTCCTATTGCTTAATGGAATTAAGGCGGAACCACGTGATGATACTGGGACACCTTTGTTTTCTTCGTAATGTACAACAATAATAGCCGATAACTGAGATTTATTGATAAATAAAAGTTTTCAACGTATACACAATAATCACGTGATGGGAATTTATAAATAATCAAGTTGGCATTTTTAATTAGTAAAGATAAACTCCACAATTTAATCAACATTTACAAAAAACAACAACAACTGTTCTTATGAACAGCTGTATGCGAAAGGAGGAACTTTTCATGCCAAGGAAAAGGGTATACATTTTGATCTTTGTTTTCTAATCAATATTGCTTTAATTATTTTTTCTATGAAATGCTGATATTCTGCTTCAAATAAGTTTGGCATTGGTCAAAATGTAGAAATGCCATAATTATTTAAGTTTGTAATTTCATTCATTCATTCGTTGGTTGGTTGGTTGGTTGGTTGGTTGGTTGGTTCGTTCGTTGGTTGATCGTCCGTCCGTCTGTTCGTTCGTCCGTCCGTCCGTCCGTCCGTCCGTCCGTTCGTTCGTTCGTTCATTCATTCATTCATTTATTTTCTTGTTAGTTTTTTAAATAAATGATAATACCAAATGTTATGAATGAGTTTGAAGCAATTCCAGTCTTTCAAACCAGCTGAATTTTACCGCTTTTTAAGTTTATAAAATTCCATTATTTTTCATTTTATTTATTATTATTATTTTTATTATTATTACTATTTAAACAAATGATACTACTAAATACTATGAAGGAGTTTGAAGCAATTTGAAAGTCGTTTAAACCAGCTGAATGACTTCTTAGGCGTGACCTAAAATATGCATACATTAAAGCGGGGATAGGTTACAGCTGGGTGAGGTCGAAAGCAAAACATTAGTAAAGTCCATTGCCATGCTAGGCATATATACATTTAATGAAAAGATAGGATTTATCAATGAATAAATTATACGAGTTCGTTTTGATCGATTAGAATATGTATTAAATAGAGATACTTTCACTATATAGGTCGTTTAACCGTGTTTGTGGTTATTTGAATGTTCGATATCGTATCTTTTAAACGCCCTGATTTAAAGGGACACTGTCCGTAAGTAAGCAGATATTGACCGCAATAAAAAAATGTCTGAGTTTTATTCAGTGAAAAGTATACATACCTGACATCATGAGCATAGACACAAATACGTCTGTAGTAATACATTCGTGAGTTTGAAAAAAAAGTAGTTTGTATTTATTGTTTGTAAACAATGCGGTACCGCAATATATATACTTCTGCTGATCTTGTGACATCCATAAACGCATTAGGTTTTGTGTATAGTATATCTTACGTAATTCGTCTGGACCGTTTAGCTCAGTTATGAGCGCGCTCCACTATTTCGCGCTCGAGTCATACCTGCGAGTGTTATTTTAGTGTGGGCCACGAGTTCAATCCTACGAAGCGGTACTTTTTTCTTTTTTTATACCGCTATTGAATTCCTCAATCGAATGTCGAACCCCGAACTGACTTTGAACGTTGAATACCGAACTGGATTCGAATGTCGAACCCTGAATTGGATTCGAATGTTTAACCTCGAACTGGGTTCGAATGTTGAATACCGAACTGGGTTCGAATGTAGAACCCCGAACTGGATTCAAATGTTGAATACCGAACTGGTTTCGAATGTCGAACCCCGAACTGACTTTGAATGTTGAATACCGAACTGGGTTCGAATGTCGAACCCCGAACTGGGTTCCAGTGTTGAATACCTGAACTGGGTTCGAATGTCGAACCCCGAACTGGGTTCGAATGTCGAACCCCGAACTAACTTTGAATGTTGAATACCGAACTGGGTTAGAATGTCGAACCCCGAACTGACTTTGAATGTTGAATATCGAACTCGGTTTGAATGTCGAACCCCGAACCCCAAGCCAACTTCACACAAATTTATTAAAACCAAATATTTTGTATGAGTGCGCGCGTCATACGATGACGACGTACAGCAGTGGTTTTCCAAGTAGCGGAGGTATGGTATGGAGCGACTAGAACAAAATACATATATATATAGGTGTAACACTCCCATTGGTGTTTGCACTGAGTTGTTTTCTGTTCTGTTCTGTTATTACTTACTGGTCCTTTGGGATCATCAAGCACAATCTTTGTGGCTTAAAGTAGAATCTCGCTAAAGCCGGTGCTAAGAGTCGTGAGGGGTGTCGCACTTACATTACCTCTCATGAACAGACTCAATAAAACCGAGTCCGCTACTTTTATCTCTTGTTCGTGTTTGTTGCTTCCAATGGATCCCCTTTTCAGTATTTATTGACATTCACACTATCGTTTGTTTATTGCTGTGTGGCGTTCGTAAAAAGTCGCCTCAACTACAAATCAGTAGTGTTATTTCTTACTGGTCCTTGGGATCATCAAGCCCAACCTTTGTGGCTTTAAAGTGGAATATGGCTTAAGCCGGTGCTAGGAGGCGTGAGATGTGTCGCACTTACATAACCTCTCATTTACAAACTCAATAAAACCGAGTCTGCTATTTTATCCCTTGTTTGTGTTTGTTGCTTCCAAGGGATCCCCTTTTCAGTATTTATTTTCATTCTCATCACAAATATCACATGTGCTGCCAAAAACTCCACAGAAAAGCCGGGGTCATGTATCGTCTAAGAGAGAAAAAATCGCATGAATGAAAGCTCCCTTTAAAACATTTAACACTGAGATGAAAAAATATCTTATTCATACACTCATTTCCATATAAGCAAAACAAATTCAAAACGCACAATTTTACCATGACAGCGCTTGAAAAATCAACGAACATTATTTACTGGCTATTATGCGACACTTCCTGTGTGTTAAAAAGATACATTAATAAAGTTGGACTCAGGATCGGAAATGCGTGTGTTCGATGCCCTCCATATGTGTTGCGTCCCTGAGCAAGACACTTTATATGCATTTGCTTAGTTCTGGTTCTACACAGAAGAGAGAATATATATAACTCGTTGGATACAATTATTTATTCAGAATATTATG
Organism: Cyrtodaria siliqua; assembly: GCA_037043455.1. Taxonomy (NCBI): domain Eukaryota; kingdom Metazoa; phylum Mollusca; class Bivalvia; order Adapedonta; family Hiatellidae; genus Cyrtodaria; species Cyrtodaria siliqua. The sequence continues at coordinate 140,242 of JAWPHD010003840.1, forward strand.
TGTTACATTCCTACCGGCGGACTGATGCTTTTCATCAAAATTTTCTTGACAAAGTATGACACAGTCACATAATCGTACTAGATTTGACCTATTTATTTATATAGGCCATGCCTTTATTTTCTGTCATGCATGGAGTTTTTAATTCAATTTTACCAGTCATATTAGAAACGTTAAATTCATTTTCGTGATGAATGATTACCAAAAGCGGAGATATGCGTCTACCAAAACTGTCGCCATAACAGGTAAACTCAGCGTGTTACGGCAGTTAACGGCGAATTTCCGATTGTGGCAAAGCTTCGGTACCGGATACTAGTCTGGATCGCATGCAGGAGTACTTAAACTACTTAAGAACTGCATACATCCAAGGCCCATGTCTAACATGGTACTTAAACCATGTGCAAATGAACTGGCTAGCGGCCTGACCGACATATTCAAATTTTCCCTGGATTCCGGCACACTTCCATCAGACTGGAGAAACGCAAGCATCACCCTGTGTTCAAACAACTGCCTGAAAAACTATCGTCCAGTATCGTTAACCTCCATACCCTGCAAACTATTAGAACTAATCATCTGCAGCCATTTACTCAAACATTTTGAAAGACACAATGTACTTACTAACTTTAACCATGGTTTTAGGTGTGATTATTTAACCGAAACTCAACTTCTCGTCACACTACAAGATCCCTTAAAATCCTTTGACATGAAACTACAAGTGGACATAGCGATATTCTATTTTTCAAAAGCCTTTGACACCGTCCCACCTGACAAACTCCTACAACAGATGGACGCCTACGAGGTTAAGGATCAGATCAACAACGGGTTGTCCTCCTTCCTGAAAGATAGATTGTTGAACGTAGTGGTAGATTTGGGAAAAGCCTAAACGTTGAATCCGGAGTACCACAAGGCACAGTATTGGGCCCGCTATTGTTCCTTTATCATATAAATGACCTACCACATACAGTAAAATCACACGTCCCACTTTCCGCTGATGATTGTTTACTGTATAGAGTGATCAAATCTACAGAAGACCATGCAGAAAGATCTTTAGGAACTAGAAAAGTGGGCTGACACCTGGGGAATGCGATTCAACGTTAAGAAATGTTATATCATGAGCGTCAGAAAGTATTCTTCATATTTTACGAACTAGACAAGATCATTTTACAAGTCTTTTCAAACCTATATCTCGGACTCACAATTTCAGAAGACCTAAATTGGAAAATTCACATTAATAACATCAGCAAAAATGCTAATTCAACGCTTGGTTTCATCAGAAGAAAATTAAAAACTGTTCATTTGAATGTAGGAAAATAGCGTACATAATTTTATCACTCGCATGATGAACACTGGAGTATGGCTCGGTCATATGGGACCTACATCCAACAAGACACCAACGTCGTCGAGAAAATCCAAAGACAGGCCGCACGATTCATTACAAGAGTAGCAGTAACATTGTCGGAGGACGAGTAAGTAACAATTCGAAATGTTTTCAGATTTTGAACTCGCATGCTGATCAGTATAAACATTCATTTTTCATCAAAACCGTGATAGAGTGGAACCACCTAGACGACAGTGTCATTCGTGCGAAGACAGTAGAGATTTTTAAGTCTCTCGAGTAACACGCGCACTCTCTCTGAGTTATTAAGACAAAATTGGTGTCTTACTTCGACTTACTACAGCTTCTACAGATATGTGAAGGCTTTTTCTTTCTTTAAGCTTTGTTCTAAAGATATTCTAAAGCGGCAGCCATTTTACCGAAATACTAGTATAGTTTCGACTGACGGACACGAACACACAATTCTTAAAGACAAAAAGACAATGCAATATTTTATAAATTAATGACTATACAAAGAGGAAAAATACATCCTTATATCGACGAACTAAACGAGGATGCCTTAATAAAAAAAAGAAAAAAAAAGAAAATACGGACCGGTTTCGGTTTCATTTTTTTTCTACATAAAAGGGTGGATACATCTGTATTTAAAATCAAGCGTCGAAGATGGATAAAGACTAACCGGATACATTCTTTACGTGTAGTAAAAAGAACTTTTGCCAAAATAGACCTAAGTTAATTTTAAAAATACATTTGTCTATTTGTGTCTCACTTTCAGTACGCTAGACCTTTAGAATATGCGAAAACATTTTCTGTTGCACGTCATTTAATTGTATCGCCTTATTTATAAACGTTGTATTATAATTGTGTCCGAGTAAAAAAATAATATGTAGGCGATATGTAATTTATGGATATATTTTCTTTGATGTCTAGGGATTGCTCGTTCACTACTGCAATAAAGCTGGAGGACGTCATGGCAAGATTTGATTTGTTTAAAGTACGTTGTAATGAAAATTTGTGATAGTTTAAATACTATTCAATAATAATATCTAACAAGTTCATTTCAATCGGCGCTATGGTTTATACCTGAACGATATCTAACTATTTTAAATAAATGAATGAATGAATGAATGGTGGGTGGGTTTTGGTGGGTATGGTGAATGGGTGGATGGGTGAGTGAGTGAGTGAGTAGTATGTGAGTGAGTGAGCGAGTGAGCGAGTGAGTGCGTGGTTGAGTGAGTGATCGAGTGAGCGAGCGCGTGAGTGAGTGAGTGAGGGGGTAAGCGAGCGCGTAAGTGAGTGAGTGAGTGAGTGAGTGAGTGAGTGAGTGAGTGAGTGAGTGAGTGAGTGAGTGAGTGAGTGCGAGTGAGTGAGTGAGTGAGTGAGTGAGTGAGTGAGTGAGTGAGTGAGTGAGTGAGTGAGTGAGTGAGTGAGTGAGTGAGTGAGTGAGTGAGTGAGTGAGTGAGTGAGTGAGTGAGTGAGTGAGTGAGTGAGTGAGTGAGTGAGTGAGTGAGTGAGTGAGTGAGTGAGTGAGTGAGTGAGTGAGTGAGTGAGTGAGTGAGTGAGTGAGTGAGTGAGTGAGTGAGTGAGTGAGTGAGTGAGTGAGTGAGTGAGTGAGTGAGTGAGTGAGTGAGTGAGTGAGTGAGTGAGTGAGTGAGTGAGTGAGTGAGTGAGTGAGTGAGTGAAATAAACAAATAAATAAATAAATAAATAAATAAATAAATAATAAATAAATAAATAAATAAATAAATAATAAATAAATAAATAAATAAATAAATATTAATAAAGAAATAAATAAAGAAATAAATAAATAAATAAATAAATAGATAAATAACTAAATAAATAAATCAATAAATAAATAAATAAATAAATAAATAAATAAATAAATTAATTAATTAATTAATTAATTAATTAATTAAATAAATACATAAATAAATACATAAATAAATAAATAAATTAAAATAAATAAATAAATAAATAAAGGAGGTATTCGTTAATATAACTAAAAAGTGACAAAGCGCCGTGTATGAACGACATGGGGTCATTTTATAGGGACACATGGCATTCTTGATCGCGGCGTCCCGTTAGTGTTTCTCCATAAATTGCATTTGTTCAATTATGCATATTAATGATAATAATAGTATAAAGCAAAATGATATTTGCATATTACTAACTGTTGATAACATTTCACTAATAATATAATCAAACCTATGGTAGAATAACGAAGCAGACTTGAAAACTGAAAATTGTATTTAAATATAATATGCAATTTAAAGTCAAAATAGTGAGACGCTAATGTGAATGCCTGAAATATACTTCAAGACCGCCCTGTGCTCCTGTGTCGGAAACGATGTAGTGCTGAGATTTTTTTTAATTGATATTGAAGCTTCTTTGGTATCATTTAAATAAAACATTGTCAAAACAAAGGTAGGTCAGTTTGAAAGTAATTACATTTAGCTTAAAAGATAGTTTGAATGGCGTTTTACATAAAGTTTCATTACGTGGTCCCGCTTTAAGTCCTTTAAGTGATGGGAATGCGTACATAAGCATGATTTTATAACGGATATTTCGAGAATAAAACTTTCGAAAATATGCAATTACCTGCTTAAAATTACTTATTTAATATTTTAATTTTACAATATGCAAACTTTTTAAGCTGAAATTCAGTTTTTAATTCATACCCCCAACCAACCCCGATTTCTCTTCTTGGAGAAGGAATTTGATAGGGTATGAAAGTTAATACTCGGACCTCGTAATGTAGGACATGTAAGGCTTTATATGACGGTCGATTTTATTAAAATGTTTCAGTGGTTGAGGCCAACAACCCCATTTTCCTGGTAGAACCAGTACTGTATACCCCCCGCCATCCGTAAGAATCGATCGATCAAGATAAGATACATTTTATTTTAATCTGGCAAGACCATACAACAAACAATTAAAACAAATATCTAGATATCTATAACAACCTTTGAGTCCATTGTAACCCCAGATCAGCCTGCGAGTAACTTTCAGGCTGATCAAGGTTTACAATGTCCGACTGATGATCAGTCACACCCCAAAACACCCCTTTATCACATAAATGGAATGGTCTTAATTTAAAGAATATCCATTATATATATGTAGCGGGTTAAGGGTTAAACTGTATAGAATTATTTATTGACGTCCAACAGCAACAGCAACATATTTAGAATACCGCAAAAATCCTACCCAAACTAATTCACCGTGAAATTGAATCAAATAAAGGCGAGGTCTTTACATCACGTATGTATGTCCGGCATAATATAAATATGAATATCCGTGACTAGTTATAAAAAAAGAAAGTCATTAAAAAGGGGCGCCACCAGGTATCATGTGAATTGAAAATGCAATTTTAGTCATACTGTTCAAAACAACATACAAATGCGATTATGCGCATCGAACGCACACGCCTTAGTAAAAATATTAGTACATATATTTACAGTTTTTTCGTGAATTAGAAAGCTTTCCTCAATCTTGATGTCAAGCAACGATACATATATATCAATTATAATATCAAACACGCCTTAGTAAAAATATTAGTACATATGTTTACAGTTTTTCCTTGGATTAGAAAATCTTCGTCAATCCTGATGTCATGCAACGATAAATATATATCAAATATATATCAAAAATAGTCATAAGCACTCATATCTGTCATCATTATCGTGTCATGAAAAATGTAACCATTTCCAGCGGAGAAGCTGAGCGCTATTTACAATAATCTAAATAAACTGTAAGTACACCACTTTCCTTGATACGTTTGTTTGTTTGTTTGTTTTGTTTTAATGGTGTTTTGCGTCATTATTACCACATGTTAGGCCATACATGACGGCCGGTTTTTTTTTGTGATAGAATCAGACCACACAATTTTTCCTGGGTAGCACCAGTATTGTATTCCCTACCGCCATCTATAAGAATCGACTCTTTCTTACCTGACAAGTCGAGCTCCCAATGTGATTCGAACCCACAGCGGTGAGAGACGAGCACGTTTATGACGCAGTGTCTTACCTATCCCGGCCACGGAGGCATTCCTTGATAAGCGATCTTTACTTTTCGTTCGTTATGACTACACTTTTCAGTTACTGTCGACGTATTAGTTTTCCGGGGTAGATTTAAATTTCAAAATATTGTAATAGGATAGAAAGAAATAGTTAACTTTTAAAAGCTTTTATATTGTGTCTTTTTTTGCTTCAACAACCCATATAAGTGCAAATATCAGTTTGAAAAACAACAACAACAAAAACAACCTTTTAGGCGAAATGGAGACGTCGAGTTCCAAATAGGGCAATCCAGTCTCGGTACGGTCAGCGAGAGAACATGATCGATAGAAGGCTAGAAATGGGTAGTTCATTGCAGCAGGTCTGGTGCATGTGCAAGTGGTTTATTCAATTTAAATGCGGTGGTTGTTTAGGCATTCTTCGAGATATGTCTTCTGAAACCTCGCCTAAACTACGGAATGACTCTACCTACTTTTCTTATGACATGTATTTATGACGTGGTTGTGGTAGGTTAACAGCTAGGATTCACACAACTAATGAACTACAACAATGTTGTGGTCTTTTCTTTTTTTTTGTTTATCATAACATTACCGTGCTTGTATTAAAGAAACGAACCCGCCAAAAAACGGCAAAATTACTCTTCAAACGTGTATTAAAACTCTGAGCAGATGTTTATGTCATATACTTATGTATATGTGCCGTTTAAAGGTAAAGGTTTATTCACGGATTCAAAAAAATACCCGTGATTCGCGTAAAAGGAATAATGAGTTGGTAACTCTTAATTCGACGCTCCAGTTTTTGGGGTTTGGCCGGGCTGGTTAAAACCGTTTATATTGTGTCTATGGAGTTGGTATTTGCAAAATATGTAAATATATCTCGTCGTCAGTACGTTTAGAAATGGTGTACATATGATGTAAAATGTGGCTGTTGTTGGCGGGACACAACAAATACTTTTACAAAATAACGCAATAAAACGTATGTATGCGATCTATTTAAATTTATTCTGCGCGGTCGTTGTATTTTGTCGGCGTATTATACTCGATAAACCTCGTCGTGTTCCGAATTATTCCGGTAGACCGAATATATGAATGGTCAAATGAACTCTATTGATGTCGTCAATTACATTCGTATCGTATGTTCTATTAAAACTATATTTTCTGTAGGGTATACAAATCTTTAAAAACTTTTTTTTGAAATATTAATATTGTTATTAAACTATGCGAAACTAAGCCGATGTAACTGCTTTTTCATCGTGCCTTTTAATCCACCGTGACTTAATTTTCATTTCTCATTCGATTTCTAAAAGTAACCTGTTTTTGACCACTTAAAATGCCTGTTTCACTGATATACAAGTTATAAATCACGTGACGATAGCTGAGGCCATGTGATTACAAAATGGCGTTACACTAGGTCATGCTTGGTACAGAAATCTCTTGTCGTAACCAACAGGCAAATTGACAATAACATCATCACCTTCGAGAAGATGTTGAAAACATTCAATCTGTTTTGGCTTGGGTGTAATCTCTTTATTAAATTTACGCACATCTTTTGTAATGTTCTCAACGGAATAGATGTTTGTTTACAAGTAACCGGTGTGCATATAAAATATATTTGCTAAATTTGATTTATTTTAATAAATAAAATTAAACCTAGTTGGATTTCAGCTATACATGTGAGTGGTGGCAGTAGTTACTGTAACATAAAGGGGAAGTAACCACTGCGGGGAGTTTGAACGTTTATAGTGACGGTTGCGGGAATCTCGCGATCTCGCCCAACGCGAGACACAAATGCGAGATTGCGTGTCGAGATCTCGCCTCACGTTCTCACGTTTTCGCATCGCATTCTCGCGGTCTCGTGAGGTTAAGGTATGAAAGCACTAATTATTTTCCCCATAGACACCAATGTTAAAGTGTCACATATTAACGATTTGCTGCAAATTCAACTCAAGTATGGATAATGCAGCAGTGTAATGTTCTTATAGAAAACTATTTGTCCACTTGAAAAATCACCAGAAAACGTGAAGTCACAAGACATGTAAGAAGGTTCTTGTTTGTTTACTAAACAGGTCAAGGGTACAGCTGTTTTTATTGATCGACTGTTTTCATTGCTCACAAGGTGTAAGCATGGAGTCGAAATTTCGAAAATGTTCATCATTGATCCAGTAAAACCTATTAATACGCTTCTTATACATATAACCACAAAATCGGATAGAACTGGCCAGTTTTCCCCTACTTATAATACCCATTTCCATCGAAAAAGGAGGGATTACTTTTTATTATAGGAACTACATTCGACTACACCACGGACGTTTACATGTAATTGGTGGTGGTAAACCTATAAGAGGAGAAAACATGTTCAGATGTTTCTTAAATGAGGATTTTGTGTTGTCATTTTCATAACACGCTTAAAAACACCTACTTCATGCAAATCGAATGATTATTTGCCGAGATATGGTCTTGTGAATACCAAGGACAATAGTCTGAAATCGACAAAAGTCAGAGATATTTATTTTAATTTTAGAAGATGTTATAGAATCTGAATTGTCATACCAAACGGCATTTCTCGTCAATACACCATATTAAATAGATCAAATGTTTAGAACATTCAATGGACATAAATAAAATATGCATCTTAGGTACAACTAGGACGATGAATATGCCAATTTATGTCGATTTTCATGCCAAAATTGATTTTTCAGTCAAATTCTTCAAAATTGGTGGTACCATACCTGATTATAGTAACGAATACGAGCTTAATAATGCCAAAAATATCGCTAAAATCAGAATGGATACAAGCTGAACGCTACCAAGTCGAGTTTGAATGATAAGGAATAATATTTTACCTTTTACATAAATCTTCATTTTTCACAGTATCCTATTTTAGGGGGGTAGAGTAAAGATTTAGTGATTTAATGCCTACCAAACCTGTTGTCATGCAGATTTAATTCTTGAAAACATGTTGCAAACATGCAACACTACATGTTGATACCAAAAAGACGTGTGTCCCTTTAAGAAAGCATATACTGTCTCGATTAGAAGATACTGAAAGGAAAAAGAAAGGCATAATGGATATTTCCGCTATATATTGTATGTTTAATATGCTACTGCTAATCGAATGGTACAGGGCGACTTTAGGCCTGTCCTTTCAGAAAGAAGGTTTAAACAGCACCAAACACACCAATGGTTACCCCTTAAAAGTTTCATTATCGACAGAATGTGCATTTGGCTCAAGCAGGTGAGCAAACTTAGGCTTTAAACGTTGCAATCTTTTAACATTAAACACAATACTGAAATGGCTTGACTTTTTCAAGCGAAACTTCATCATTTGTGAATTTCTTGTATCAAAATATACTTTGATTAAAAGGTCTACTACATGACAGAGTTGTCCTTTTTGTAATTAGTTGTAGCCCTTTTCGGTGTACAAAACACGTTGAGATGTATACTCTGTAAAAGAAGTTTTGGACCATTGCAGTGTTCGAACCCGTACAATGATCGTTGAACCATGACATTCGACCATAACCCTTATTATCTCAGTTGATAATTCACAATAGATCAACAATCAACAATAATGATCGTTTACAATGAAAGTTTACGAAAAAATAATAATCTTTTTATTGGTTACTCGAATGTGTCCGTAACTGTTACTTTGTATGGACTTTGCAACATTTTTTACAGACCCTTTGTGTGTTCGCAATATTTTTTTAAAATCAAATCTTGTTTGGAATTTAATGTTTCTGGTACCAAATTAACCGAGTAGGGTAGACCTTGGTTACTAAAAAAAGATACTTAAATTTTATCCACTAGTTTTCTTTTTATATGACTTTATATACCCTGGTCCAAAACTTTTTTTACCGAGTATATTTGGAATATTACCTTGAATTAGGTTTATATAATAGTGTAGTGAAGGCAATTTTTGGATGATGCGTTTCTTTTTTCTGTCAGTATATTTTACGGCATTTAGACTTGCTAGCAATTATAAAGTAGCTACCCGCCAACCACAGTCAAATTTTACAACATATGTACACCGTTTCTAAACCTACTGACGACGAGGTATATAAATAAATCATATATTTGGAGAATCCCAACTCTATACACAGTATAAACGGTTTTAACCAGCCAGGTCGACCCCCAAAACCGGAGCGTCGAATTAAGAGTTACCAACTCATAATTCATTTTACGTATATTCGATCACGGGTATTTTAAAGAACTCGTGAATAAAACTACACTTTAAATCGCACATATACATTATTCTATGACCTGAACATCTGGAAGAAGTTTTGATAAACGGTTTTGTAGTGTAATTTTTCCGTTATTTGGTGGGTTAGATTCTTTAACATGTTTTCATGTTCCAAAAGTTCAGAGTTCGTGCAAGGACTGTTAAATAATCCATAATGCTGTGCTGCTATTTTCAGCAACTAAAAGGAAGAGACATGTGAATGGTGAATATCTGCCATGTACAAAATATTAACAGTGGCATGTGTAACCTTATCCTATGGTGAGTTGTGATATGTTATTATTTTTTCTTTCTTTTTTTGGTCAGCATTGTTGATATCAATTGTTATTTTATAAAATGTCATGTATACGGGTAGTAATGTCATGACATACACATACTATGTTGTAGGAGCGCCAATGACGTCACGTTAAAGCGACACGTGGCATTCTTAAAGTTTTAAAAGGATTTAAAATTAGCATCTTGATTTATTAGTCCAGTATCATTTTAACTTTAAACCTGCTTGAATATCAATACATTAAATGTATAGTTCTGATTTGTCTTCGTTCTTCTACCAAAGGTTTACATATATTATTGATGCAATATTAACTATTATTATAGTTAATATTAAAGAGACACACGGCAATCATGATATTTTATAAACTCAAGGCGTCCCGTTTGTTTTTGTCTTAACTTGCATTTGTTCAATCATCAATATTAATTGTTAGAATAGTTCGAAGCAAATTATTTTTACATATTACTAACTTGTTATATTATTGCACCAATAATATATTTAAAAAAATTGGAAAATAATTAAGAAAATTGAAATCTCATATTTTTTTTAATTATATGCAAGCAGTTTTAAAGTCAAAATGACGCAGAATAAATAAATCGAGGAGCACATTTTAATGTTTGAATAAAACTCAAGATTGCCATGTGTCCCTTTAATGATTGCAACAAGGCAAATATGTAGAAAAGCTAACGGGACGCCGCGAGATTTTTAAAAATCAGGATTAGCATGTGTCCCTTTAAGGCACGCTTTCTGTAGTAATATGATGTTATGAGTAATTAAATAATATCAATAATAATCACATTCGTGCTAATTTATCATTCATCTCGTTTTCAATAATAATATGATAATCGGCAAGTCGTCGCGACATATAAAAGTTCTGTAACTCGTTTAATGAATTAAATCGTACATAATCACTTACGTTACATCTTCTATAACATCTTCTATGACATCTTCTGTAACATCTTCTATACCATCTTCTAAAACATCTTCTATAACATCTTCTATAACAACTTCTATAGCATATTCTGCAACATATTTTGTAACATCTTCTATAACATCTATAACATCTTCTATAACATCTATAACATCTTCTGTAACATTTTTTTATAACATCTTCTATAACATATTCTATAACATCTTCTGTAACATCTGCTATAACATCTTCTATAACATCTTCTATAACATCTTCTATAATTCAATAGCATATTCTGCAACATCTTTTGTAACATCTTCTATAACATCTTCTATAACATCTTCTATAACATATTCTGTAACATTTTCTATAACATCTTCTATAACATATTCTATAACATCTTCTGTAACATCTGCTATAACATCTTCTATAACATCTTCTATAACATTTTCTATAATTCAATAGCATATTCTGCAACATCTTTTGTAACATCTTCTGTAACATCTTCTATAACATCTTCTATAAAATATTCTGTAACATCTTCTGTAACATCTTCTATAACATCTTCTGTAACATCTTCTGTAACATCTTCTATAAAATTAACATATTCTATAACACATTCTATAACATCTTCTGTAACATCTTCTGTAACATATTCTGTAACACACTCTATAACATTTTCTGTAACATCTTCTGTAACATCTTCTGTAACATCTTCTGTAACATCTTCTATAACATCTTCTGTAACATTTTCTATAACATATTCTATAACATCTTCTATAACATCTCCTGTAACATCTTCTATAACATCTTCTATAACATCTTCTATAATTCTATAACATATTCTGCAACATCTTCTGTAACATCTTCTATAACATCTTCTGTAACATTTTCTATAACATATTCTATAACATCTCCTGTAACAACTTCTATAACATCTTCTATAATATCTTCTATAATTCTATAGCATATTCTATAACATCTTTTGAAACATCTTCTATAACATCTTCTATAACATCTCCTGTAACATCTTCTATAATATCTTCTGTAACATCTTCTGTAACATCTTCAATAACATCTTCTGTTACATCTTCTGTAACATCTTCTATAATTCTATAGCATATTCTGCAACATCTTTTGTAACATATTCTGTAACATCTCCTGTAACATCTTCCATAACATCTTTTGTAACACATTCTATAACATCTTCTGTAATATATTCTGTAGCATCTTCTGTAACATCGTCTGTAACATCTTCTGTAACATATTCTGTAACACATTCTATAACATCTTCTGTAACATCTTCTGTTACACATTCTATAATATCTTCTTTAACATCTTCTGTAACATCTTCTGTAACATATCTTCTATTACATCTTCTGAAACATCTTCTGTAACATCTTCTGTAACATTTTCTATAACATTTTCTATAACATCTTCTATAACATATTCTATGTGTAATATAAAACTTTCCATATGCCAACCAGAGCCACTATGGTAACTTTGTTTACACTTTGGTAACTATGCTTACACAACGGTAACTATGCTTACACGATTATAACTATGCTTAATATTCTGTTTTCAGTTTTGATATGCACAACATATCACTGTTGTGGTAGAGATGGAGACGATGCGCTGTCTGCAAACCTACATTTCGGTCCTGGAACAAGGGACACATTCAACCAATCACAACATTTTCGTTTTAATCACCAAAGAAAGCTGTTATCTTATAAACAACGGAATAAAGAACTAGCTGACGAATTGTGGGTTAAAAATAATAAAATACAAACTAATGAAAATGTAAATAGTGTAGTTAAAATACAACATTTTAATAATATTAAAAGTAAAGATAAATCAAACCTACCATCAGATTTACAGCAAACTGAAACCAAGCTTATGTTACCAACTCAACCAGAATCCGTTACCACGCCCATGGTAACAGAGGCTCCTACAACGCCATACACGACAGAGTCTATAACCACGCCCCTTGTTACCGAACCAGGGGTACATGAACTAACGACTGAATTCGAAAAAGACGCGCATTTTAATCGAAGAAAATTATTATCTTATAAACTAAATAAAGAACTTTTTGACGAATTGTGGGATTTTAACCCAATAAAAAATGAAGATAAAAATAAAAACAGTGTAAATGAATTTCAACAATTAAATATTTTTCAAAGTAAAGATGAAACAATACGACTTAAGGAACATGATTTGCAACTAAGTGAAACCACAATTATGTACACTAAAACTCCAACTCAGCCAATCAAAACAGAATCCGTAACCACGCCCATGGTAACCGAAGCTCCGACAACGCCATTCACGACAGAGTCTATAACCACGCCCCTTGTAACCGAACCGGGGGTTCCTGAACTAACGACTGAAGGAGACCCGCATTTTAATCAAAGAAAATTGTTATCTTATAAAATAATTGAAGACCTTTCTGATGAATTGTGGGATTTTAACCCAACAAAAAATGAAGATGAAAATAAAAAAGGTAAAACGGAAACACATAATTCAGATATTCAAAGTAAAGATGGACCACTACTATTCAAGAAACATGATTTGCTACCAACTGGAACTCCTCCCTTGTATACTGAAACAGGGACACCACCAAAATCTAAGGTATCTGATACCACGCCCATGAATACTGAAGCTCCAACCAAGCCCATCCAAACAGAATCTGTAACCACGCCTATGGTTACCGAAGCTCCTACTACGCCAATCACGACAGAGTCTATAACTACGCCCCTAGTTACAGAACCCAGTGCTCCTGAGATAACGACTGAAGATGACCCTAACGGTAAGCACACGCCTACTATAGTATTATACCAATCAAAATTTAATATGTCACCTACTACTGAGTTTCCTCCTACGTCATCACTACTTAATATAGTCATATCCCGTGTAACATAACACGGTGCTGCTGCTTCCCCGCTGAACGTGATCGTACAAGTTTGCACGTTAATTGTTAAATTAAAATATTAATAACCACGCCCTTGCAATACTTATATTACGGTCACCGCGTCATATAAACTGTACATGACGACATAACGACATGTTAATAGCCTTCGTTAATGAGGGTCTTAGATAGATTTAAATTTCGTTAGAACAATTAATATGTTATACAACAGCACCACAAACATCTCAAACAAGATAACATGCCGAAAATATCGAAATTTAAAAGATCGGAAACCAACCATAGTTTTTGATCAAACGTGAAAACTCTGTCAATCCCGTCATTCTATGGGATAATGCTGCGAAGTTATGTACGAGATGTTGCGAATGAGTTTTTGCCAAAAACTAGGTTTTGGTTCCCTGTCCTTTAAATTTCGACATATGCGTATAAAAACAGAAGTTTAAACTGCTTCCATTTTAATACTCATAACATGGTTCTAAATGTCTATTAGCAGCATTGGCTGCCACATGGCATAGTCTGGATGTATGTAGAGATATGTAAAGACTATATTAAGTCGATTTTGGGATCTCATGTTTCAAAATGTAGCTAGTAACTACCATCTTCTGAATCAAATGATTAAATAAATAAAGACAAAAAACATTGTTCTACTTACCAAACGTTTTTACCAAATACTGTGCAAACAGGTTAGGCCAAATTATTACATTGCAATGCATGAACATTACATGTGAGACATGCGTAATGTGAGACATGCGTACTAGATAAACACGGATCGGAAACTGACGCAGAAACCATGATTGAGGTTACTGTACGGAAACTGACATTAAAACCGTGTTAGAGGTTACTGAAGTGAAACCGTTGTCACAGAAACCGTGCTTGAGGTTACTGTACGGAAACTGACACAGAAACCGTGTTTGGGGTTACTGAACGGAAACTGACACAGAATCCGTGTTTGAGGTTATACTGTACGGAAACTGACACAGAAACCGTGTTTGAGGTATCTTAATGTGAGGAAACTATCCAGCTGGCTTGCAGAACGTCGGTGGTCCTACCCAGGTGCTAACCCGTGCAAGAAAATTGTCCGGAGGGGCACCTGGGGGTCTTCCTCCGCAAATAGAAAATGCTGATGGTGCGACTATAAAACCCAATTCAATTCAGTTAATTTATTTACTCACTAATAATACATTGCGTTTTTGTTGTTGAACTTGTCATGTTATTATAGTTTTATATAGTTGTATTCAACAAATACAGGGGGCGTCCGTGGCCGAGTGGTTAACGTCTCTGACTTGAAATCACTTGCCCCTCACCGCTGTAGGTTCGATCCCTGAGGGGCCTAGGAATCTTTATGTGAGGAAGCTATCCAGCTGGCTTGCGGAACGTCGGTGGTTCTACCCAGGTGCCTGCCCGTGCATGAAAATTGCCCGGAGGGGCACCTAGGTTCTTCCTCCACCAGTGGAATCTAGAAAGTCGCCATATGACCTTAGCTGTTGGTGCGACTATAAAATCCAATTCAATTCAATTCAACAAATACAGTAGACCATTTGGTCCATGAGTATACAAATACACAAATAATTTTCATGTGCAGAGGTCGATGGCAGTAACAAACATTACATAATATCACATTTTGTACAATATACTAACATTCTAAATCAGTTTTAGTTAAGATATTTCTAACATTGTATAAGTTTTACTATAATTGTTTAAAAGAGAAATATTCTTCAAATACACGTGCCACAGACAGTAGTATTGTTGTTAGAGTACATCTTGGGAGAGTACTTGTATTTATTGATTGTAATATATGTCATTGCTTATTTTAAAACCATCAAATATATAAGCAGCACATTCTTTACAGTAGTAAGCCTTTCTGATATCAAAAGTTCTATAAGTTTCGGAATATTTGTTCTTTGCCAATAGTATCGATTGATAAGTTTTGTTCTTAGTTCTTTATATAAAGCAAATTCCAATACAAAATGGTAGTCGTCTTCTAGAACGTCACATATACAACATTTGCGCTCATTAATAGGAATACTATGTGGCTTATGCCAACGACCCGCTTCTATTTGTAACCTATGGGAGGACATTCTCAATCTAGACAGTGCTACTCTAAATTTTCTTATTTGAAAATTTTCTATATATGATTTACATGTTTGAGAATACACAACAATAGTGAATACGTTTTAGCTCTCGAAGTATATTATCTCATGCTACTAGATTCAATCAAACCCACTCCTCTTTGCGAAATAAATAAAAAACAAACAAACTAATATTGTAATATCTATAGGGCATAACGAGGTCGATACCGGCTGGTTACAGGGTCGTTATGTAGGATATCGAGATGAAGTCGCATTTCTTTATTTCCCTGACTTTTATATTCTGTTTAAAATGAATATTTTCCCATTAAAGCCCATTTTCTTTTAAATAATGCCGCGAATAAGCAATAAATATGAATGATTTATATATGCATACCAGTTTCGTTTATTTGTACAATATTTAACGCATTTTTGCGGCATTTTCCTTTGAAGAAAGGGCGTTTAATTATAATGAATTTTTAATTCACAGGTAAAAGAGCGATCTTGCTAACTTTGTGACTAATTTGCATTTTCTTACGACATATTCAGTAATAAAGCTTCTCAGGAATCTAGATGATCAAAGCGCTTATTAACCAAGAATTATTCGATTATCAAAACGGGTAGCATTGTTTAAAGGGAACGCGGCAATCTTGAAGTGTTTTGAAATGGGTGTCTCGATTTTATATATTATACAGTATCATTGTTACTTTTACCCTGGTTACATTTAAATGAATACAATTTAAGTATTCACTATTTCGTCTTACTAAACTATAAGTTGTAATATATTATTGGTGCAATAATATCAAACATTAATAATATGCAAAACAAATTGCTTAATACTATTCTTATAATTAATATTAATGACTGAACAAATGAAAGTTATGCAGAAAAACTAGCGGGACGCCGTGAGTTTTTAAAAAATAAAGATTGCCATATGTCCCTTTAAAAGGAATGCATCAGAATCTCGTAGTGGATGGGTGGGGAGGGTGGGGAGGGTGTGGGTCTAGGGGACAGACTTGTAGTTGGACAAATAATGATATATTCTATTCTGTAGTCCATAAACATAATGAATTAGCCTAAAAAATTGACCTTTTATTTTCAAGGAAATTGATTTTTCGCACGCACGTGTGCTATCCTAGGTTACGCTCCGGGTAGGTTCAAAATGTCGTTTAAAGCAAAGAAAATCACTGCAAATGAAAAATAAGAATACAATTTATACATATTACATCTGTATATTTATTTTTAATCAATTGCTTTGCTTGAGATCAATTTTAATCAATTTCTTTGCTTTAGAATGTATTTTGTCAATATGCCATATATGGTAAAAGGACATGATGACGTCATCGTTCCAAGATGGCCGCTTCCATTCTTTGTTCTTTGCAAATTTTCAATAGGTCATATCTTATTTTTCATGGCATTTTGATAATTCTCTCAACTTTTTTTCAAGTTTTTCAGGGGAGTCCCCCTTTAAATAAATGCCGTTTGAAAATAGTACATCTACCCATTTAATTATTTTACGCCACATTCTATTCAGTTAGACGGCGTAAACACTATGCCTGTTTTATTATGAATTGGAAAATCTTAAAAAGGTCGGATTCTTTTGTAAAAAGTCTGATGTGCGAATACTAAATAAAGAGTGAAGATCTTACTTACTAATATGAACAAGGTACTACCTATGTGACGGGCAAAACCACGACCAATCTTTGACTGCAGTAAAAATAGTAGAAACTCAAGATACTGTTATTTTATAAGTACAGTTCTCATTTGTCAGGGGCGAATATTAGGGAGAATGGGAAACGGGTGGGGGTGGGAGGTTGGAGATAAATTTTCAAAACACAGTCAAAACAAACTGACAATTCTTATATTCACCTTGATTAACTGCACTAAATGCTGATGATATGCACGTACATGTTATTTAGATGTGGATTATACCATTTTTTTCCCCCAAAATACCTTAGATTCTAAATTCTAAAGGGGTTTGATTTGTTGTGCGTTTTCATTGACCGTGAGTTAATATGATTATAAATGAATGTCCTTGATTGAAATGATAGCCACAAATCGATGACGCTCCATACGATTATCAGTGTTCATACTTTCGTTAATGTATAAAACGCCCAACAATTATCGGTTAATAGATTCATGAGTCAAGCATTAATGTAGTAATTGAGTATACACATTCAAAATCCATATATCATTCTTAATTTGAACCCCAAAAGTCATTCAAAAGATTCATCGATTGCTCTAACATATAGTAATTTGGCACATAGAATCAAATTTCATTTTATTTTTATTTTTTGCTCTTTTTTTCCAGACACGATTATGTTGGTTCGACACAGGAGAGGAGTAGGAGGTACGTATGGTATACTGATAGTATTTATCGCCGTATAGTAAAATGCACACTTTCAACACATGCTCATATACAAGTCCAGACTCTATTGTGCCCATCGCGTCAGGTATACCTTGACGTGTTCGTTGGCGGACGGACTATAAATGTTAGAACTACACACACACACACACTGCTCATATATTTGTAATAACTCACTATGATTTATAAAAATGCTAAATTGCAATTTAAAGCGAATGGATTCGATCTGGGAAGAAATATGGGTGTCAATCGAACTATGACTCGGCTATAGTTTTGTATTAATTGTGGTATATATTACTCATATCAGTTCATATCATGCTTCAAGGCTTATCAATTCTTTTTTTTTTTGATCGTTGGTAATTATTAAATTATAGGTAAAACTTCTAGCAATATAAATAGTTATGATTCTACAACAAACACCCGCCAAGTCGTCTAGTCAGTCTTCCAGACCAAACATGTTCATAAACAATAATTAAACCCACGGTAATTTACGGCTCGGTATAAATGCACGTGGACGTTTTATATGAATCCGAATCCCATGAGTTTAATAAATTTAATATTAGATAGACACGAATGTGAGATTCTATTAAATTGTCACATAACTCCAACAACTCCTCATAAGAAATATTTATGTGTATGATGACTTCGTATGTTGACTCCATCTTATCCGTACGACACCGGACAACAGAATTATCTCGTCGATTTTCGTAATCCGGTATTTTAAACCTTACCGAAATCGACGATGTAATTTCGATGCACACCGAGTTGAACGAAACAAACTAAATATAATTCGGCCTTCATTTGCATATTTATATCACTAGTGTAATATAAATATATCACGGCTTTATTACATTCCCAGACCGCAAGTTATGTGATAAAAATCTGATCTACATCACAGGAAATTAATGCATAAACTTTGTCATAAATCACGTTTGTTAATAACCCGCGCCATGTATGTCATTTGGCTCATCGTAGACGTTTTTACCAACCGTCAATATTATACAGGGTTAACTGTCAATCTCTACACAGAGTTGTCGTTCCTTGCATACACATACACCTCTGTCAACGTCTCATGATATACCAAGAATCTTGGCAAACGATGAAAAACGATGGAAATGCAAAATTTCTTGATTGCACTAATATTTTTCTGAATTAACTTTATATGAAATGCTTAAATTACAAATAGTTATTAAATAACGTGTGATATCTTCCAAAAGAATCTATCTTCACCTGTCAAAACGCAATCGTATCATGTTTCAACATCATTATAACGTATCATCATAACATGGCCTTTACATTATTATATTTTGTTTTATTGACCTCGATCTTCTGAATGGAAATTGATACGATCACGATGTCGTCAAGTCGTCATAGTCAGCCACCATGATACACTACCATGCCATCCCGACATTACATCTGTGTATTTATGTATTTTGTCATGGCGATGGTACGATAGTACGATAGTACAATGGCGATGATACGATGGTACAATGTCATTGGTATGATGGTACGATGGCGATGATACGATGTTACGATGGTACGATGGCGATGGTACGATGGTGATGGCGCTAACACGTTCCATCGACATCGTACCATCGCACCATCGCCATCATACCATCGTGCACCGATTTGTTAATTAACGCGATGGTACGATGGCAGTGGTACAAAGGGGGTAACGTAATATTCCGTCGTGCAACCGCCATCGTACCATCGTACAATCGCGTTTACAAGTTGATACGCGATGGTACGATGACCATAACGGAACACCGTATGTTCTACATTTTCAACATCTCGATCAATCCCATGCAATCGTTCGATTCCGAACGTAGACTATAACAATCTCTCATCATGCTATTTATATGCATTTGTTTCATTACAGGCACGTCGACGACGGAGCAACCAACGACGTCAGTGGAACCGTCAGGTAAGCTTAAGAGCCATGCTTATTTATTCCATAAATGCATTTGTTTTATTCCATAAGAAATTATTCTGAAATCAACGTTTAATTTTAAAATATCTTGAAAATCCAGAACTAGAACGTTATTACACTGAGGAAATAAATATTAAAAAAACAGTAAGAAATAAACATTTGATTAACTCGAAAATACGTGTTTTTTTAAAATCTCATATAATCTCCCAAATTTTGACAGAATCGCCACACCGTTAGGGTCGATTTCAAACTTCCGGTTTTGCTCAGGCCTCGGTCCTAAGATCATGGCGTAACGAAGCAATCAGAAGCAGACCGAGGGATCGAGGCGAACGTTTGAAAGGGCTCTTCCGTACCATATCACACTCTCCTAATGTGATTTATTCCCTTTTCTTTTTTTTTATATTTACATTGTATTAACCAACCCATATATTAATACGTCTTGTAACTATAGATGGCTTATAAATATTTCCACTGTTGAACTACAATTCGGTATTTTTTAAAGGGGACGCATCAGGCTTGTCGCGGGGGTCTAGTGGTCGACATAAAATGGACAAATACTGATATGTTCTATTCTATAGGGCGTAAACCTAATAATTGAGCCTAAAATAACCTATTTAAAAAGGAAAATCATTTTGCACAGTTATATGTGGTATCCATGGTTACGCATCAGAGGTAATTTAAACACTTCACGCCCATTTCCATTCAAAATATATAATGAAATATAATAAATTCAAATAGTTTACACCAGAACAACAAGACGATAACATATTATTTAATTGATATGATTTTTTTTTAAAATCATAATTCGGGAACATTTTTAAAATATGCGAATTCTTCTAGAGAAAGTCTGGTGTACCTTTGAGATCATGCTAAAAATGTATATATCCCATCATGAAAACATTGACGGAATTTGTATGTATATACCTCGAGGACGATTGAATATTTTCAAATGAGCTCTCTCGTTAAACGCTGTTTTAAAAACTAAATATTATTATTAATTATCAAACTAATCGTTGTAATACACATACATTTAAGCAATATTTCACTCAACCCAGTTTTGCTGAGAGGGTGGTTGGTGGGTTGGGAGATTGGGGATACCTTTTTTTTAATGATAAAAACCCCAAGAATTTCTATAAAATTGAGGAGCGCACGTTTCGACTGGTACGGCAAAGACGTATACTATGCTCAGTTTGAAAAAAGGAGGGGTGTGGGGGTTGGGGGTAGGTGGTGGTGGTGTGGTGGAGGTTGGGATGGGGCTGGGAGTTATATACTAATCCTTGTAAAAGCCTAAACTACTGTAGAACGTAATTTGTGTATATACGCTATACATCTTTTTGTTTGTCAATTAGTCTGCGACGACGACGAAAATTCGTACAACAACAACAACAACAACAACAACAACAACAACAACAACAACAACAACAACAACAACAACAACAATAACAACAACAACAACAACAATAACAACAACAATAATAACAACAACAATAACAACAACAACAACAACAACAACAACAACAACAACCAGAATTGTCAATGCGGCCCAGGATTTGAAGGAGATGACTGCAATGACGGTAAGACACACTTAGTTATATCCATCCCAGACCTGTATACAGATACTTAGTTATATCCATCCCAGACCTGTATACAGATACTTAGTTATATCCATCCCAGACCTGTATACAGATACTTAGTTATATCCATCCCAGACCTGTATACAGATACTTAGTTATATCCATCCCAGACCTGTATACAGATACTTAGTTATATCCATCCCAGACCTGTATACAGATACTTAGTTATATCCATCCCAGACCTGTATACAGATACTTAGTTTTATCCATCCCAGACCTGTATACAGATACTTAGTTTTATCCATCCCAGACCTGTATACAGATACTTAGTTATATCCATCCCAGACCTGTATACAGATACTTAGTTATATCCATCCCAGACCTGTATACAGATACTTAGTTATATCCATCCCAGACCTGTATACAGATAGTTATATCCATCCCAGACCTGTATACAGATACTTAGTTATATCCATCCAAGACCTGTATACAGATACTTAGTTTTATCCATCCCAGACCTGTATACAGATACTTAGTTATATCCATCCCAGACCTGTATACAGATACTTAGTTATATCCATCCCAGACCTGTATACAGATACTTAGTTATATCCATCCCAGACCTGTATACAGATACTTAGTTATATCCATCCCAGACCTGTATACAGATACTTAGTTATATCCATCCCAGACCTGTATACAGATAGTTATATCCATCCCAGACCTGTATACAGATACTTAGTTTTATCCATCCCAGACCTGTATACAGATACTTAGTTTTATCCATCCCAGACCTGTATACAGATACTTAAGGAAAAAAGAAACGCAACTCGGGAATTTCCATTATATGATTTATATACTGCACATTTAAATACCACGTAATATTCCAGAGAAATTCCAAGCTGTGTTATAAAAAAGGGGCGGTAACTGGGTTACGCCTGGCTGTTATAGAAAAGGGGCGGTAACTAGGTTACCTCTAGTTAACACATGTTAACTTCTCTGGTAAATATACGTTAGAAAGAGTTTGTTTGTTTGAATGAATTGTGTTTTACGTCATTTTAGTCCATTTTACTCGATATATGACGGTCGATTTGTTTGTGGTAGAGGCAGTTTGTCCTGGGTAGGACGAGTACTGTAGACATTCATAACTTTCACATCCGGTCAACTTCCGGTAGGTTGAGATATTCATTAGGTGAAAATAAAGGGGTTTGCTCGGACTTTATCCTCAATCTCTATATAAAATAAAATATTAGGCCATGATTTAAATTAAATTTATCAATATTGGTGTTTTAAAATCAGACAACACAAAAAGAGGATACATAGATGTACACAAAAAATAAAGCTTTTAATATAATTATCACTCCAAACTAGTTTTATAAAGGGCTAAAGTCAGTGTCGCACCAACGATAAACACCGACTTTACCCCCTACCAGAATTTGGAGGTCTTTTATTTTATTGATCACTGACTGGTCAAATTATTTTGATGATGTCATATGAAAGTTATGAATAGTACTAACTAAAAGGATGTTCCACGGAACACTTGTGTCGCCGTGTGCTATTTCAGTAAGTAGAATCTTTTCTTTTAAGTGTTAAAGTTTATGAAAAAGGGCATACATCTACATTGGATAATTGATAAGGAAAAAACTGTATAACGTTTGATGATCATAGGTCAATATTTTTTCAAGTTATGAGCTAGGTTAGGCTTCAAGAAAAGGGGCATAACTCTGCCAAAATGAATGCCATAGTTACTGGACATGTGTAACAACATTCCTTTGGTTAAGATGAAGTTATGTGTGAAGTTTCATGAACATAGGTCACACGTTACGGCCAAGGTTAGGTTGCAGGTTAAAGTGTGACGGACGGTCAGACGGACGGACGACGGACAAAGTGATCCCTAAGTGTCTGCAATGCTACGCAGGCGACATAAATATGACGCAAAACACCATTCAAACGAATGTATTGTGTTTGCATTGCATCGACCTTGTTGTCGTCGAAATTTTACCCCCCACCAGTTTAAATGTGTTGTTGTGCATCACTGAAATGAAAAAAAAAGTGTTGAAAATGACGTAAAACGCCATTCAACAAACCAACAAACATCGTCTTATTTCACCTGGAACCGTACTGAATCAAATCGTAACGAATGAGGACAGATTACCTATTGTATCAATTCAAAATGCATGTCAATCAGCAAATGATTTCATTTTGAATTAAAACAATTAAAACTCCAAATGCCGGCGTACCCCAAGGCTGTGTCCTAGGACCATTATTGTTTTTAATTTATATAAAAGACATAGCTGATACATTGCTTAGTACGGCAAGGCTATTTGCTGATGACAGCTCTATTGCGGTATCTACACCCGACATAGATTACGTGGAAACTACAATTAATGACGACCTGCGTAAAATATCGAATTGGTCAAAGTAATGGCTAGTAAAATGTAATCCATCTAAAACTGAAGTCATCTTTTTTTCACTTGCAGACGGAAACCGTCCGTCTTTGATAATGGAAAATACTCAACTTAACTTTGTTGACCATCATTAAAATCTAGGAGTAACCCTTAGTCATAATGGGTCATGGCATTAACATATTTCAAATATTGTAACATCTGCGTCTAAGGTTCTAGGTTCACTGAAATTAATCAAATTTAAATTAAAACGTCAAACGCTTATTCAAATACATAAATCTTACCGTCGACCTATGTTAGAATACGCGGCTATAGTATGGGATAGTTGTACGAATTATGATAAAGATAATTTAGAAAAAATACAATATGAAGTCGCGCGAATAGTAACTGGCCTGACTCGTTCTGTCTCTATACAAAAAGTGTTACGATAGAAGACATATCCAAAAGTTGATATTTACCTATAAGTTTAAAAATGGAGATTTACCGAGTTACTTGAATGAAATATTCGCCGCAACTATTTCAGAATCGAATAACTTGAGAAACAGTTCCAACTTCGTTACTTTATCTAGAAGAACAGAATTGTTTTCGAGATCAGTCTTACCGTCATCTCTAAAACTTTGGAACGAACTTGATATTAACATTCGCGAAGCACCATCCCTTTCGAGTTTTAAAACTAGACTTAAAAATTACTTTAAACCACCGATAGTACCTCAATACTACATACTGGGTGATAGATACCTTTCAGTTCTACATGCGCGTTTGCGAAACAATTGCAGCAATTAAACGCTGATCTCTATCTAATAATTTTTGGGATAATCCCAATTGTATATGTGGTGATGGTGTTTAAGATGTTGATCATTATTTGTTTAAATGTGTAATTTTCAGAAATGAAATACGGCAATTATCTGTTAGACACTCGTATATACCATCCTTTAAGTCCTCGCAAGCTTGTAAACGGCATCGACCAACAGATGTAGAAAATCATACTCAAGTTCAAAACTATATTTAAAAACACTATCGATTCCAAAATCCTTAACTTGTATAGATATGCCGTTGTATTTTGTCTAGATCAACTGTCGCTATGTTTCTATCAACCTGAACGGGGATATGGGGTATTATTTCGGTGGTGATTGTCTGGGGTAGAATGGCAAGGCAGAGTTTAATTTTTTGGATTTTTTTTTATTTTTTTTTATCAAGTTCATATTTAAATGTATTGTTAAAAACCGATATTTCAAACCGATAATCACGTACAATTTTTTTTCTCAACAGTGGAAAGAACTGTAACTAATGCTGTAATAACTTGTAGTTCAATCCATTTGCATATGTTGCTATGAATATTGTGATGTTGAATTGATGTATTGTAAGGTATCTGCAATGAAATATTATTAAACTAAATTAAAACAATGGTATCTCACTGGGTTTTAAATATCCACATATTGAGGGTTATGGCCATAAAATCAAGAAAATGTTCTTTGCAGTATCGCTTATCATGATAAGTATTTGTTGTTTTTTTCTCCAGAAATGACTTCTGACTCATATGAGCAACAACAACAGCGACTATTGAACTTTGAGACTCAAACCGTTGGGCCGTACAATGACACCACAAGGGCCGCTTTTCAGAACCAGGTGAGACATTGAAGAGGATGTTCCACTATTCTCAAACAAGTTTTATTTTAAAAGGGCTCTTTTAAACATCTTTAAAAAAACGAGAGGTGAAAACAGTATTAAGTACGATAACAAACTATATAGGAGATATGACCTATTGTAAGTTTGCAAAGAACTCTAAATGGAGGCGGCCATCTTAGTACTATGACGTCATCAACCTCTTTCACCATAGTCTTAGGTGTTTGTTTTTTTAGAGCTTTTCTATCATCAGCTACGTATTGTTTAAAAAACATGAACAGTTTCAAATGTATTTAGATATGTCAAAGGGTTATATTTTTAAAATCACTATCCTACATCTTAAAATAAGTCAGCCATAGAAAATGAATGTTGCTTTAAAATATCTTAAAACAGGATCAATGTTTTCGCTACTGTCATGCAGACCTTCTGTGTGTATGCTAACTTCCAGCCGCTTCACCGTTAGTCTAGATCATCTGCAGTGTTTCTAAAAAAGGTTGACTTTTACCGAGATTCTGGTATCGTTTCTGATTGGCTGATACAGACACACCTGCTATCGAAGATACAGGGAACGGCAGAAAGACAATAAATTATCAAATAAACAAAGAGGGAAACTTCATCATTATATCGACGGACTAAATGTGGATGGTCATAAATACTATAATAAAAAAATAATTACGGACACGTGTTTGCGGTTTCAGTTTTGTTTCTGTACAAAGTGTCAAGACGCTTGTATTTACAATCAAGTGTCGAGTATGATCATGACTACTTCACCGTGAGCTAACTTCCGGCACCTTGTGTAATACAAATCTTCAGACTGCATATATGTGACTATTTGTTGGCAATCCGTAAACTCCCCGCAGTGGTTACTTCCCCTATTTGTTACAGTATCATTATTGGCTACAATATCACTGCTCGAGGTTGGGCAATCCGGTTCGAGATATCACTTCATATGTCATCACCTCGGAGGTCGATTGCATATTAGAACATTTCATTTTGAAACGAAGTTTAAACTTCCGCTACTTTATTATTGATATATCATCACCATCATCATCATCACCATCATCATCATCAACATGATCATCATGATCATTAGTATCATTGGTATCATTATTATATTATTTTATTATTTTATTACTATTATTTATTATTATTATTATTATTATTATTATTATTATTATTATTATTATTATTATTATTATTATAAACATGCTTTAATTCAGTTGGAGACGTACTATGGTTCGCAGAATGGATTCCAACGGGTTTATATATACCCAATGCAGTGAGTATATCCATTTTTTTGGTGTTTCCGCGATAAATGTCATTGCTCCATAATGAACTGAACATATGTATTGCTTTATATGCACTATCAATGGGTGGGGGTGGCTGGGTTGGGGATATACCCAGGGGAATAGGCAAATGTACAAATTGATTGTCTAATTCGCATCCCAAGGAGCAACAGGTATGTCACAATTTACCAGGCTACCGACTGGTTCTGTCTAATCAACTGCCCGGTGTCACCGTTGTTGTTCCCGCCTAACGGGAATTCACTTTTGGCTAACCACCGGGCAGCTCCCTCACCACCCCACCCCTTCACCCCTCATAACCATTGATAGATGTATTTCTATGAGTTTATTTGAATTGTTTGAATGGTGTTTAAAGTACATTTTCAACACTTTTAAGGCTATGTATAGTGGCGGAAGTAGGTCATCCACTTATTTCTTGGTAAAACCAGTACTGTATACATCTCGCCATCCGTTGGAATCGACACTTTCTCGGATTTTCCGCAAGACATTGCGTGTACTGCTTTTCCTGTACCAAAGTGAACACATTTCATAAACGTCGTCCCTGAAATAATTTGAACCCGAGAAAAACGAGTCTAAATAGTGTTTCTATATGAGTTGATCGTGCGGATCTCAGTTTCGTGAAAGCATCTTGAATGACTTAAACTATACATCAAATGATTTTTATACATTCCATATTTTGCAGCTAAAACAAAACATGCAAACACCTTTTAATGTTTGTAATGTGTCAAACTGTATACATATGCACGTTTATACTCTCCCAAGAGACCCATGAGAATGAATCTTCGACTCAAACACATGTTAGTAAGTGTTCTCTCTAATGACGGAGAAATGTACATGTAGTTGATTGCAAACATTTTATATGTGATAAAACATATTTCCTATGTTATGTTGTCATTTACTGCCGTTTATTGCTCGGTATTATTTGCGAGGTTTTTCTTTGCGCTCCGTGCTATAAACAGGACTCCGATAGCGGAAGTAGTCCGAATTAACGGATTAAGGGTGAAATCCAAGTATCACGGACAACTGATTAAATAAACAACAAGAAATCTGCTGCGAAGCAGCATTAATACATGGAATGATCTGCAAAATATAGGAAAAATTCTCATTTTCAAATAATTATTTGGGGAGATTCATTCGGACAAATCCGTCAAAATACAGGTCCCAAAACAACGTTCACAACTGTCAGATGACGTCACAATATTGACGTCACGTCACGTTTGTTTTCGTAAGTCGGATGAGATTTCATTCGAACAAAGTCGTAAAATACAGATCTCGGTGTGTAGTTTTCGCGAGGGGTACACATTTGGTTCTTATTGTTTTTACGCCTCCCTTCGCTCGGCGTTCACATAATTATACCTCGGTCTTATTAGTGTATACCGTAGTTAACGTTAGTTAACTTGCCGTAAAACGTCAAGCGGTTCAGAGACCCAGAAATATCAAAAACAGAAAGCTTCCCGGGCGAATGCGCTTCGCGCGAAAGCCGTAGGCGAGGGGAAAGTTTCTAAAAAAAATCGACAATAAACAAAAAGGAAATATATTAGTTGCAAGACAATATGATTATTTACGGTTTGCTTGTACTCGAATTCATGAATACGTGAATAAATCAGAGACCCAGTGATTCGCGAACATAAGACAAGCGAAAATAATGTGACCTACAGTATATGTACTTTGATGTAGCTGTCCTCTCATGGACCTATTCTTTTTTATTTTGAATAATTTATATATATTTCCATGTATTTGATTGTTTAAAATGCGTGTTTTTGATTGTTTAAAATGCGTGTTTTTGATGAATTTTACATAGGCTATCCAGTTTGACTTGTGCGTCTATTTTAGGTACAACAGCACCACCGGTAATACGACGCTGAAATTTACCGTCTTTTTCAACACAACGGCAGATGCTATAACAGCAAGTACATCCGCCAGTACCACAAACCAAATCGTCAGACATACCTTTCCGGTCAACATTAACGGAGAGCAAGTTATCTTTAGTCTCGCTAATACAGTCATCGTGGTCGACGAGGATGGCATCATAAAAAAAGGTAAATTATATGTCAATCGACGTCATGGACAACATCATAATTTTCACCATTACCGTAATCATTTTCATCATCTTAGCAATCAATTCTTCTTCTTCTTGTTCTTCTTTATTAAACAATGAAAAAGTACAAATACACGAATCATACATACTATACACTCATACAACTCACCCATTCACTCTGACGCCCGAAATGTCTCACACATTCACTCTGGCGCACGTATTTACCCTGTTATAATGATTTAACTACACTCAAGAGATATGAAAACGCAACACGGGAATTTCCGCTATATATTGTATGTACAATATGCTGCTTTTAATCGAATGGTACATGACTACGTAAGACATTTTCTTTTGGAAAAAATACTAAAACAACAAATAATACAGCAAATCGTATTCCTTCAAAGTTTCATTATTAACAGAGTACGCGTTTGGCGCAATCATGTGTGCAAACTTAGGATGCAACATTTTGCAAACTATTTACGTTAAATACAGTACTGGACTAGCTCAGTTTTTCAAAGAGCAATTTCAACATTTATGAAGTTCTTGTTACAAGGTGTAGTGTGATTAAAACGTCTACAACATCACAGTTGTGTCCTTTCTCTAATTAACTACAACTTTTTTTTTACAAAACATCTTGGGATTTCTTTGGAATATTATGTGCAATTAAGTGTGCAGTATATACAATATATAGCGGAAATTCCCGTGTTGCGTTTTCATATCTCTTGAGTGTATTTCTATTAAATAGTTTCATATTGTTATTTTAAGTTTTAATAGGTTACATGTTATGTCCAATGAGGATGAACATACACTTTTTACTCATTTTTTGCATATTCAATCACGGATATTTAAAGAACCCGAGACAAATCCTATACTTTTAATCGGACACACGTACATTATTAGATGACATGACCACCTGGATAGAGTTTTGATAAACGTGTTTTAGGGTAATTTTGCCGTTATTTGGCGAGAGCATTTTGAATTCCGCAGGTTCTCTACAAACTATGAATGTGTTTTGATAAAAGCGATGTTGTCAATGACATGCTCCGTCTGTATATTTCGAGCATTAGACTTAAAGGGTTGCACAAAAGAAAGTTTGAATAATATTTCTTATTTCAAATGATTCTCAGATGCAGTATTTCTTTATATGGAGCAAAGAGCAATATTAAGTGCTATCATATAATGTCAAACTTGATGTACGCAATTTGCATATATAACAATACATTGCAGTTCCGGTTGGTGCAACAACTGGCCTGGACACGTGTTATATATACAACCAGCTCGCCGCCTGTCTCAGTGGCGCCACGTGCTTCAACAACAGTGGGGAACCAGCATGCGCGTAAGTAAATAGCAACCCAATGTACAGGTTAAACTAGCTAAGTAAGTTCTTATATGGGCATGTTAACCATAGAGAAATGGGGTAGATATTCTTTAGGATGCTACATTTAATTGCATGTATATATGAGGGCATCTTATGTTTAGGAGCTAAATATGATATAATGGTTATACTACAGCTAAATATGATAGAACGGCTATGTTACAGCTAAATATGATAGAACGGTTATGTTACAGCTAAATATGATAGAACGGTTGTATGTTAGAACGGTTATGTTACAGCTAAATATGATAGAACGGTTGTATGTTAGAACGGTTATGTTACAGGTAAATATGATAGAACGGTTATGCTACAGCTAAAGTTGATAGAACGGTTATGTTACAGCTAAAGGTGATATAACGGTTATTTTACAGCTAAAGATGATATAACGGTTATGTTACAGCTAAAGATGATAGAACGGTTATGTTACAGCTAAATATGATAGAACGGTTATGTTACAACTAAATATGATAGAACGGCTATGTTACAGCTAAATATGATAGAACGGTTATGTTACAGCTAAATATGATAGAACGGTTGTATGTTAGAACGGTTATGTTACAGCTTAATATTATAGCATGGTTATGTTACAGCTAAAGATGATAGAACGGTTATGTTACAGCTAAATATGATAGAACGGTTATGTTACAGCTAAATATGATAGAACGGTTATGTTACAGCTAAAGATGATATAACGGTTATGGTACAGCTAAAGATGATAGAACGGTTATGTTACAGCTAAATATTGAATTGAATTGAATGTTGTTTAACGGCTCATCAACGCAGTATAGGCTATAGAGGGGAAGGACACATAGGGATCCGGGAACCGTGCCCTACTCTTATTGTCGAATAGATTCCTAAGGTTCTTTAACGTGCTCGGAGGATAGACCGATACACGGGACCGCCCGGTTTACGTCCCATCCGACGGACGAGGCTAAGGGAAAGTGTCTTGCCCAACAGTTATATACGATAGAACGGTTATGATACAACTAAATATGATAGAACGATTATACTACAGCTAAATATGATAGAACGATTATGTTACAGCTAAATATGATAGAACGGCTATGTTACAGCTAAAGATGATACAACGGTTATGTTACAGCTAAAGATGATATAACGGTTATGTTACAGCTAAATATGATAGAACTGTTATACTACAGCTAAATATGATAGAACGCTTATGTTACAGTTAAATATGATAGAACGGTTATACTGCAGCTAAATGTGATAGAACGGTTATATTACAGCTAAATATGATATAACGGTTATATTACAGCTAAATATGATAGAACGGTTATGTTATAGAATTGTGCAAGTTTTTGCCTAGCTTTTGATTTTAAATTGGGATGTTTTATTTCCGTGTACTGTTGTATCCAGGATTTGACGGCCATGTTGGAGAAAACATTAAGTGGCCACCAATACTGTTCAGTATTTCAATATTTGCCGCTGTTGTATTCATTAAGACAAAACATAACAATCATTCTACTCTACACTTCACATTTAGAATGGACAGTTTTTTCTTGTTTTATTTTACCATATGTTTTACTAAATTAATGATGAATTTTACCCTAAATTCAGTAATATGACATTGTTAACACTACTTCAGAAATATCAAATACGATTTGAACATTCTAAGAGTTGTATTCCTTACTAAGCGGAAGGTGTGTTAATATACAGACAGAAGAATAATGGGTCAACAATATATATACCGTGGGGTCAATGTGAAAATGTTGTGTCTTCTTCTTCATTTATATACGGTACAATAGTTTCGCGTTTTGAAATACCTTTAACATTTATTTCTTGGTGTTAGTTTAACATTATTTATTTAATTATTTAATTATTATTTATTTTACATCGATTGTTACAATCGTCTCTTAGTTTATTCACTATCAATGTCTTCCTGGGTAGAACCAGTACTAAGCTATTGCAGATAAAGTGTTTTGCTCAGGGACACAACACATATGGTAATGGCGTGGATCGAATTTCGAAGACTTTTCGATCCTGCATGGGCCCAGCGCTCTACCACTAGAACCGAAACGTTCCACTGTTGGTGATAGTTTCAGTTGAAAAATTACCAATGCTGACATTCATTTTTGTATTTTTGTTGAAGGTGTCCCTCTGGTTTTCACGGCCGATACTGCTCCGCTCCTATCGAGTATTCGGATCAGACTGAAATTCTTCCTATACTACTACCTATTGTTGTGGCAGCCGCAGCTTTGTCTCTGTCTGTTTGTTGCTGTTTCGTATTTGCAAGAAGGGTACAGCGAGGGGATAGAGTGCTAGCACCGTCAACATCGTAAGTTATCTGTATAGGTATTTCTACTGTATTATGTAGAGCGCCGTTTGTATCGTACATTACTTGTATGAGCATTACTGTAGTATACAAAGCGCTGTAAGTTGAGAAAATATGTATGGGCATTACTGTAATTTGCGAAGTTATTTGTACGGACATTTCTTCTGTAGTATGGAAAACACGAAATAAATATGGATTTTTGGCTCTGGTACCTTGGTATGAAAAAATATCAAATATAGCTTTTTGAACTTATTGTCCGTATGTGATCTAAATAGAAATATATGTACCGCAACTCTATAATGGCGGGATCATATAGCGTCACCCGTGACCATCTGTATGTCCGTCTGTACATATGTCATACCTTGGTTAAGATTTCCCATAATGTCTCTTTCTTCATCGCTGATAGCCTAACATTATTCAGCCATTCTTCAACGTTTGTACGCATTTGTATCTTGCAAGAACTGGATTTGAAGTATATCTCGAATGTATCTATAAGGTTACGTCATACTAGCATTTCGGCGCCTTGGAATTCCACCAAAAGCAATTTACATTTAAAATCAAAGTTATCATCAACGTTTTGCAATGCCATATAGCCGTTGGCTCTTTTACATGACAACAGTGTTAATGTCATCTGTATTGTATTATAGAAAACAGCAACACAAATCATACATCAACACGTGTGGCTAACGGCCATTTTGTTTATATAGCTACAGTGTACTATTTTTGGTCCGGTTGACTTCCGGCTAACAAAATGTCTAGATCTGAACATACTGATCCGCCGATATGTTTACACACAATAGTAGGTCACTGCGAACAGCCGTGAACTACTTTTTATGCTTTAGGATTTCTATTAGTTCTAATTGATTGCCCCTTTGAAACATTATATAGTGGTATTCTGTAGGAATAAAAGTAGATATAAAAGTCGAACCAGAAATGTAGCATTCCCAGAACGCGGTAACGTGCTTATCCCTTTCGACGCCAAATTTCAAATGTCGTCTGCTGACATTTGAATTTGAACCTTCCGGTAATATTTTACATAAAAATAGTTTTGGAAAACATTCTTACTCAGTGGTGAACAATGTAAACCCTGATCATCCTGCACATAGTGTACATGTTGATCTAGGACTACACTGGTCGTAAAATCAACGTTTTTGACTGTGGCGGCGAAAGGGTTAAGGATAAAACTGGAACTATGAATGATCCCTGTGGTATGCAAATATAAGTGAATGTATGTGCGAGGAGACTTTTACGGTTGCCGCACGGCGCGCGCGCACACACACACACACACACACACACACACACACACACACACAATAAAACACTAATGTAATGATTTACAGTATTCTTTTGTAAGCTATTCGCTTCTTAGGTACTTCTTGATTGACTTTCTGTGCAGAACCAGTACTAAGCAATGCAGATAAAGTGCCTTGCTCAGAGACACAACGCATATGGTTATGGCGGGGATCGAACCCATGATCATGGGTCCAACACTCTACCACTAGACCACAGCGCTCCACTAATAATAACAGTAGATATAAAACTCAATAATCAGCGAGAAAACAAAACCCATATCTTCCCGTGGTAGAAAATGCTCATAAGGACAGTGTAAAATAATAAACAGTTCGTACATTGCAAGTTAAAGTCAATTGTGTCGTTAAAAGATAATATACAATGGTACGTAATATAACTATTATGTTTAGAGATTACAATTCAATGATATCCACAGGTCCTACTCAAGCAGACGAGATGTACCACAAACCGCTCTTATACTTCCACGCTTTTTCCGGCCCAACACACCATGGCGAAACATCGATACCGGTCCCAGAGAGCCTGTGGTATTTGAGGAGCCACCACCGGAAGACGAATTTTCGTATTATCGTGAACCAATTTTCAGATACTATATCCAGGATCCTGAACTTATCGACGGTTAGTTTGTTATTATCCTGAACTAAAGTCACGTGATCCATCATGATAAATTTGCTAACAGGAATATATATTTCATAAGTTGTTTACGAAGTTTCTTGAAATGAAACAACAGTCGATTTACTCAGAATTTCCTGAGCCTCTTGTTGATGGTATAGCATATTCAACTGCCACCAACCAAACATATGCCATCCAATCAGTAAAAACACATACACAGACACGTATTGTGTATGCATACAATAATGGCGTACTCTTTTTTTTCAGAGCCTGAAGAGCCTGTTGCTCAGCCTGTTGGTGTCGAATATAGGGAATTTGTACCCACTAGGCATCATAAATCAATTGCAAGTATACTTTTATCGCTAGAAATATTGTAGATTCACAATATTCAGTAAAACAGTGTGTGAATACGTACTACACATGACACAATTTAACCGATCATGTTGCGTTTATGCAATGCATATTACACATGACACAATCTAACCGATCATGTTGGCGTTTTTGCAATGCATTTTACACATGACACAATCTAACCGATCATGCTGCGTTTTTGCAATGCATATTACACATGACATAATCTAACCGATTATGCTGCGTTTTTGCAATGCATATTACACATGACACAATCTAATCGATCATGTTGGCGTTTTTGCAATGCATATTACACATGACACAATCTAACCGATCATGTTGGCGTTTATGCAATGCATATTCCACGTGACACAATTTAACCGTTCATGCTGCGTTTGCGCAATGCATATTACACATGGCACAATTTAACCGATCATGCTGCGTTTTTGCAATGCATATTACACATGACACAATCTAACCGATCATGCTGCGTTTTTGCAATGCATATTACACATGACACAATCTAACCGATCATGTTGGCGTTTATGCAATGCATATTACACGTGACACAATTTAAACGTTCATGCTGCGTTTGTGCAATGCATATTACACATGACACAATTTAACCGATCATGTTGGCGTTTATGCAATCCATATTGCACGTGACAAAATTTAACCGATCATGCTGCGTTTGCGCAATGCATATTACACATGACACAATTTAACCGATCATGTTGGCGTTTATGCAATGCATATTACGCATGACACAATTTAACCGATCATGCTGCGTTTGTGCAATGCGTATTACACATGACACAATTTAACCTATCATGTTGGCGTTTATGCAATGCATATTACACATGACACAATTTAACCGTTCATGCTGCGTTTGTGCAATGCATATTACACATGACACAATTTAACCGACTTTTAACCTAGGTCTTGTTGCATTTATACTTACCACACATGGTTCAATTTAACCGATTTTTAACTTAGGTCTTGTTGCATTTATACATAATACATATGGTTCAATTTAACCGACTTTTAACTTAGGTCTTGTTGCATTTATACATACTACACACGGTTCGATTTAACCGATCTTTAACCTACGTCGTGTTGCATTTAACCACATTTTCCAGAAAAGCGTTTCAAAATCCTATATCAAAAATAAAGAAAGCATACCAGTTCGACTTTCTACCATGTTATATTCACCAAACTAATTTATGCAAACTAACTTTGACTATTTAAATAGATATGACAAAGCAACTATACACACTGCTTTATGTTTGAAAGGTTGCCCTTTCTTAATACAACATATACTTTGTTTTTAGTCAGTAAAAGCAGCAAACCATCCATTAAATAAGATTAAACACGTTTTCGGCGATTTTGTTTTAAATTAGATGAAGCCATTATATAACATTTACAAAATAATGTCGAAAATATAAAAGGCTCGTTAAAATTAAAATAATTCATAACTCGTTTCATAAATCTTATATGGAATGGGAACTCGTTTAAGATCCTTTTTATCACATAACATTGCAATCAAATAAGTAAAAATTAATTCAGATGGACATAGAACCGCCACGACGTCAGACACACTTTAGCGCCAAAACGTCATAAAATATGTGACGTCGTAACGTCGCGTCTCACACATAACGTTGCGTATAAAAGAGTTCGTGTTTTACCTCTTTACAAAATAGCAGTTTACGCCAACTTTTTAACAAACCAACAAACATGTTTTGTATAACGTGCATTTTTTTTATAATCTGTAACAAATAATAAGTTTATGACTCAGATCTGGGTAAATTTGTAATAAATAAAATAGTTTCAGTTAATAAACTTGCGTAGTGTTACGTTTTAACTCAACCAATCAAAATCGTTCCGGGTTGTATTACACGTGTGTCATACAACAAAATATTACATGGCTGTTCGACACTGCTAACAAGGGACGTTATGTGATAAAATGCTTTCTCTCATATAATTGACAGTTTGCGGCTTTTATATATATACCCAATACGTAACGTAGCATTTAAAATGTGTTTGTTATTTTCTTTTTCTTTTTTCATTTATATTTGCTGGTCATTTCTTTACAGTATCCAAGGCTCGATCCTGATTGGGACTCCGACAGCAGTAGATCACATTCAGTAAGTTCATATAATCAATTAGAGTTTACCTGTACTAATGCCACGCTTAAAAATATGTTAGTTTACCCAAACCCGACGATGGGTAGGTAAGTAGGAACTTTTCTTTTTTTTGTCTCCCATGTATACGAGTATGCTTTTGCGAATGCTGTTTGACGTTTAGCTGTTTGTTTGGACACTACTTTTTGCACTTAATGATGATTTTAGTATACTGGGTGTATATTGCAACGTTGACAGACTTAACTTTGTACATACAATACCTGTCTAAAACAATTGGTAAACCAAATTACCAAAGATGAAGAGGAAAAACACAGTCTGCATTTTTTATTATTATTTTTTTTTTTTTTAAAGAATCATATTTTACAGAAAAAAACAAGTTTGGGGTTGGGCCGATATTTTTGGACCGGTCGCGTTCGGGCAAACAAATATAATTTTGATTATGGCCTTAGCTGAAGTATACTCCATAAAATAATTTAAAGACCATGTTTATATATTTTTTTAAAGTTCTGTAATTGAACAGTTTAATGTCTTTTTGCAATTTGTAGGTTTAGTTGTATTTTTTTTTACAGTTGTTACATTACATACCTGAATTAACTTTTCATATGAATATGAAATCCATAATATTAAAGATTAATTAATTATTGCTGTTCTATTTTGTGGTCTTTAACGTTTTTTGAGGAGTATACATATATATATAATTATAATTATGCAGTTACAACAGAGTTGCGTTGAACTATCGATATGTTGAGAGTCTTCAAACATCAAGACATGTTTTTGACGTCTGAAGATATAAAAAATTGAAGTTTTCATTTATTTTTGTCTCACAATATCTTAAGTAGTTTTTGGTGTCTAAACAAATCTTAATTGTTATTATTTTTGGTAAGATTTGAAGATTTGATGCAAAACATATCAAATGGTAGCAGTTTCAAGTTTCAATAAAATAAATAAAATAAATAAATCTCTGTAAATTGTATTAAAGCATGCTACATACAACTTGCATTAGGGAATTTCGTGATAATATTTTCTTAGTATTGGGTTTTGTTTCTCATTTAATACGTACCTTTGCAATATCAAAATGTGAGGATATCCCCACCCTCCCTCACCCCGATTGTAAATGTGTAATCTGTTTCCGCGGATGATCACATGTTGAAAATACATTAACAAAACCAAGTTGTGCATCCTGATGAAGCAGGATACAGTAGAGTTGATAGAACAATAATGTTGAATCGAGAGTTTCTTTATTTGTCCGTCATTTTGATTTCATTTTTAAGTAGGCTTTCGTTTTACCGGTCGCTGATGGGTAATATGGTCGGACACACCTTGACGAATCAAAAGAGGAGATTTTTTAAGAACTGGTGATAATATACGCGTCTACTCGACACAACATATCGTCTCCGTTAAAGTTGAAAATACGCATAGTATGACTTTAAGATTGTGTAAATGCATTTGTGTAACATATTTTCTGTTCTTTTGCAGAGCCGATCGGGGTCTCGAGGGGATTCACACAACTCTCCATACGTTAGTATTTCATTTAGCTGATAGTTTTTGTTTGATTATCTGAAATGTAGCTTTCACAGAACACAGTCAACCAAAGACACGCATAAAACAAACAGCAAATACAATGTTAGAGGAAGCAAGGCATGTGACATCACAAACACAAACGGGATGATAATAGAGCTACCGCCTTGGAACAGTCAGTGGCAACATGGCTGCTGGGGGTTTAAACCAGGTTCTAGGGAGCACCAAACTTCATTCTTACCCCAGTGTCATCTCATGAATTGTATTCAATGACGATGGCATTTGTTGTAAAGATTTACTTAAGACAGATGTTCGACCAGTAGAAGTACAAATATATATTAATATGGCTTAAACTCTTTTTTTAAACAAACCAAGATTTCATTTAGTCCATCGTATTCTATTTCTTTGACCTGCATAATTGCAAAATGAAATTAAAGCAAGTGCAACACAGATCTTTTCCATAACGTTCACATATAACATAGTATTTGTTTAATTAGGTGATAGTATTTGTTTAATGGGAGATAGCAGTAACGTGTAAATTACATCCCTTCTATCTGATATTTGTTCTGTTGTTTTTCATTGTATTGTAAATAGATGGTGCGTATTTTCATGAATAAATAAGTATCATTTGAAACAATATGACTTTATACACACCCGATTACCGGCAGCCGTAGGCACAGTTCGGCAGCCGTAGGCACAGTTCCCGGTAAAAAAAAACCAGTTTCAAAAGGGTAAATAAATCTAGTTTTATGACTTGTTAGCCTTAAACTATTAGAAAAGTGAATCGGCCATTTTAATTTGGAAGGAATGTTGTGTATGTCACCTGATTCCCGTGAAATTTGAATCGATATTATGCGAGTTACGGTAGGTTAAATGTTGAAATTAAGCTAAAAAATGTGATTGTAGAAAGTTAGAGACCTGGTACTCGGTAAATAGACAAGTTTAAGAGATTTCAGACATACTGCCATAAAATATAATCTTTCCTGAATAAACAGTCCAAATTTTAGCCCACAGAACATTTTATTAAAATAATTTTGGGTTTTTAAACACGACCGGGTATTGAAAAATGGCAGGAGTACGGTACAGTACGGTACAGTTCCATTATTTATTGGCAGGTAGCTAGTACAGTTCTGAAAAATGGCAGGCGTATGGTACAGTTCCAAAAACATCGGACGCTAAAGTCTTTTCTCCTTTGGTATACTGGTGTAATTTCGAAAACACAAATGAACAAGTACTGTATATAGAATTATATACATCTTCGGTCCTTCCATAAACGTTTAAGAAAACCCACCAACCGTAGGGAAACGTGAATATAGGCTCGTTTGAACCTTCATTCCGACGGTACAGTACAGAGAAAGACACGTATATGTTTTCGAAATTACACCACCATACCAGGGAGTAAGTAATACGTATACTAACACCCTGCTATACCAAAGGAGAAAAGACTTTAGCGTCCGATGTTTTTGGAACTGTACCATACGCCTGCCATTTTTCGGAACTGTACTAGCTACCTGCCAATAAATAATGGAATTGTACCGTACTCCTGCCATTTTTCAATACCCGGTCGTGTTTAAAACCCCACACTTATTTTAATAAAATGTTCTGTGGGCTAAAATTTGGACTGTTTATTCAGGAAAGATTATATTTTATGGCAGTATGTCTGAAATCTCTTAAACTTGACCATTTACCGAGTACCAGGTCTCTAACTTTCTACAATCACAATTCTTAGCTTAATTTCAACATTTAACCTACCGTAATTCGCATAATACAGGTTCAAATTTCACGGGAATCAGGTGACATACACAACATTCTTTCCAAATTAAAATGGCCGATTCACTTTTCTAATAGTTTAAGGCTAACAAGTCATAAAACTAGACTTATTTACCCTTTTGAAACTTGTTTTTTTTACCGGGAACTGTGCCTACGGCTGCCGAACTGTGCCTACGGCTGCCGGTAATCGGGTGTGTTATAAATGACTTGAAAGCATATTTTTATTCATACATATTTGAAACTTTGAAACTCATTTTAATGGAAAAAGAGTTTGCAATGGTTCATAATTGGGTTTTGAAATGCATACTGATAACACGAAAGGTCATACACCACTGTTGCATTTCACACAGGGCTACATTGTAGCCTTTTGGCCTTCAACCCTTATTTCTCAATCACACTGACTGAACCGATTGGGGATAATGTAATGCTTTCAGCCTCTAATAGTTCACTGAAAGTGGGTGTAGCACCACTAAAAAGGCAGTAAATAAATTGTATTTTTGCAAATATACCCTCAGTACAATTTTATCAATAAAAATGCAAATTTCAATCAAAATATACTAAATGTTTGGAATGCATTGAATCTGGTTACTATCAACATTTGTTATTTACTTAGATTTCTCGCAAAATATGATAAGGTTTCCATTGAATACCAACCTCGTAATGTGTATTGTCACATCACGTAAATGTTTTTATATCAAGGTGTATTTACTAAATACAAACTCCGTGCTCTGCTGTTTACGAAATTGTACGGTTTCTAAACCTAAAACATCTTAGACAGTATTATAACTGATAAGCTGGAAAAAACACACACGCCGAATGTAACATTTAAGTTGAACATTCTAAGGCTATATTATAATAATTCAAGGAATGGCACACTAAACGTTATCTTATTTTGTAACCTGCACTGACTACGATCGGGAGAGCGCATCCGTGGCCGGGATAGTAAAGAGGCTGCGTCTGAAACCTTCTCACCTCTCACCGCTGCAGGTTCCAATCCCACTGGGAGTTCGACATGTCAAGTGAGAATGTATCGATTCTTACGGATGGGTATACAGTACTGGTTCTTCCCAGGAAAATTGGGTGATCTGCCTCTACGACAAAACATCGGCCTTACATGTGATAAAAATGACGTAAAACACTATTCAAAACATGTGATAAAAATGACGTAAAACACCATTCAAACAAATGTCGCTCGGTAACTGTTTGCTTTAAGGATTATGTACCCCTTTGCGGAATCCCATTAAAATACTTTAAAAAAAGAAAGAAATTAGACCTCAATTAATCCTGCATATTTTTAAATGTAACTTGCAGTTTAATGTGTTTACCCTTTATCTTGACAGTGATACTATACTTGAATAATAAATACAAACGTGATAAAATTCGCATAAAGCACTGTCTAGATAAATATGTAATCATATTAAACTGGCAGTTTCATGTCAAAATATTCAAGATTATTTGAGTTTTAATTGTTAACATTTTCAAATGCAGTCTCAATTGAATTACTCCAAGGAGGCATACTTCTTAAGTTTTAAAAATATTACCAAGGTGTCTGGATATCGTAGTTGGTAGTGCTCCCGCTGCTTTCCATTACAACCCGGCTCGGAGTTGCGAGATGGTATGATGGTCGCACACTTGAACTCGAACATGTGGTTTGAACATGTGGGTTTTCCACGGGTTTTGAGGGTTCTGAGGGTTCCTTTCACGCATAGACTCTGATAGTTTTGTCTTCTGCGTCGTCGAGAGAGATTTGTATAAGCTATATAGCGGCCGATTTTTTGTCGTGGAGGCAGACCACCCACTTTTCCTGGGTAGAACCAGTAATGTACACCTCCCGAATCTTACGAATGGCGGGAGGTGTACACTTTCTACCCAGGAAAAGTGGATGATCTGCCTCCTCCACCAAAAATTCAGCCGTATGACCCTAGCATGTATTATAAATGACTTAAAACATCATACAGCTAACAAGCAAAAGCTTTTTGGTAACTCCAAATTCGACGCTCCAGTTTTGGGGTTTGCATGACTAGTTAATGCAGCTTATATTGTGTTTATAGAGTTTGAATTCTGAAAATAGGTAAATTATATACCTTGACGTCAATAGGTTTCAACGGGGGATTCTTCACGGGGGCTCATATGGTAGAGGGACTATAAACCTTAGAATGAAACAAAAAAGGTTAAGAAACGGTATAATGATTTGTAAAATGAGGCTGCTGTTGGCGGGATAGCTACTTTAACTTACCGATAAGACCTACATGGCCATGGTTATGCTATTTTCCTATACACCCCCAGACATTGTTTCTTATTTTTTCTTTTAAAATCGGCACTCAATATACTTCTACATATTGCAAAACCTAAACTAGTTGTTTTAAGATGTACTTTTCTTGCTTAATACGGTGCTCATTAACGTCGATTAAAGGGACACAGGGCAACCTAGTTTTTTTACAACTCTCGCCGTCCAGTAATTGGTTATACATACCTTCCATAATTACCAATCATTATTAAAAGTATTTGAAAAATTCGAAGCAAATTGTTTTTGCATTGTATTTTATGGTGGATATTGTACCAATAACATATTAAAACCGAAGAAAACTTGGAAAACTCACAAATGTTATTATTACATGCAAGCCAGACAAGACGGTTTAAAGTAAACTGATGAATGAATGAATGAATGAATGGTGTTTTACGGCACGTCGACACATAAATAGGTCATATTGTGCGAAAAAATTGATGAAAAATGAAGAAATGAAGTATTAATTAAAAATTAATGTAAATATATAAAGATAAAACTATTAAAAAATAAGATATGATAAGGTGTAATATAAACTATGTATGTACATCAACGAATGCCCGTCAACGGGTATATAAACAAGTAAATATATATAAAAACACATTACAATAATTTATATAGTCTGATCTTTTTTAGGAAATCTAAAACAAGACTAAAATCTACAGTATCAAATAACTCTTTCATAGTATTAACATTGTAGTACCTTTGGCGCATAGGATCAAAGTCTACACATTCCAATAAGATGTGTTTGACCGTTAACGGTGCAAAGCAGGGTATACATTCTGGTAATTCCTCACCTTGTAATAAATATGAATGAGTATAACGTGTATGCCCTATCCTGCACCGGGCTAGGACAACTTCTTCTCGACGAACGGGTCTACTAGAAGAACGCCATTCTCCGAGTAACTGTTTAATTGGGTGGAGTTTATTGTTAACCGACAAATCCCAAGCGGTTTGCCAAGAGTTAATACAACTTTTAAAATCAGTATAAGGTAATTTGGTATTAGATATATGTAAATCTAATGCTGCCTTAGCAGCACTATCAGCTCTATCATTACCACGTATTCATACATGGCTTGGAAGCCAGCAGAAAATAATAACATTATCAAATATAAGAGAATTGTAGTTTTCTAAAAGTTGAAGCACAACTCGGTTATCATGTTTCATATTACCCAGTGCTTGAAGAGATGAAAGGGAATCAGAAAAGATTACAAAATTAATAAATCAAAGATGTACTTTTAATGTTTGATAAATACTTTAGGATTGACGTGTGTTCTTTAAAACGTAGAAACCTTATAAAGTATTTTTTGAATGACAGAGAAGCTAGATCGGCATCATTTACGCAAAAGATTGAAGCATTAAATCATTTTGACTTGTACATGAGCCTTTTACAGAATAATCTAAAAGTTTAAAAAGCTAAAGTTCATTATCAAAATATATATCAATCAAAATCTCAATTTATACAATAATAATAACAACAACAACAACAACAACAACAACAACAACAACAACAACAACAACAACAGCAGCGGCGGCGGCAGCAGCAGCAGCAGCAGCAGCAGCAGCAGAAGCAGCAGCAGCAGCAGCATCAGCAACAGCAGCAGCAGCATCATCATCATCATCAACAGCAGCAGCGACAACAATAATAATAATAATAATAATAGTAATTAAAAAAATAATAATAACAATACTACTACTACCACTTCCACTACTACTACTACTACTACTACTACTACAATAACAATAACAATAACAATAATAATAATAGTAACAATAATAATAACAATAATAATAATAATAGTAACTTTATTTCAAGAAGGTAACATATTAAGACATAGCATACAAAAAATACAAGTCTTGTTTACAATATGACCATCTATAAAAATACAAAATGTAACAATAGATGCATGTAGTGAAAGATAAAACAGTACATGCATCATTATATAACTTCAACCAAACAGACACATTTACTATACGTGTAAAGTAAGGTTACAAACTACAATGGA
This sequence comes from Cyrtodaria siliqua, assembly GCA_037043455.1. Lineage (NCBI taxonomy): Eukaryota > Metazoa > Mollusca > Bivalvia > Adapedonta > Hiatellidae > Cyrtodaria > Cyrtodaria siliqua. Next base: position 184,885 of record JAWPHD010003840.1, read on the forward strand.
GTTTCATTTTTTCATTAAAAGAAAGGATTTGTATTTAATCTTAAATGTAATTAAAACATGTGAAGCTCGTATTTCAACGGGAATCATGTTCCAAACTACCATTCCCGAATATCCAAAAGTACGTTTAAGAATATTTGTCCTAGGTTTTAAATGAGCTATCTTAAGTTATAATTTGAAGTTGTTGAGAAGGTTATTTAATTGGTTATGTAATCCAGAGTTAAATTGTAAAGTGATTTATAAATCATAACTCCTGTGTGATAATCACATCTGCGTTGAAAGGTTAGCCACTGGAGTTCCTTAAACATTAGTTTAGATATAATATGATGCAGTCTTGAATAGCATGCCATGATTATAAACACGAAATATTTTTTCTTCATTTATTTCAGTTTTAATTTAGCAACAAAGCTTACGTTCGGAATGTTGAAGAAACATACTGTCTCATGGATTCAATGATGTCATCAGAAGAAAAAAAGCTCTTTCATGGATGCAATGAGACGCCACCAGAAAACATATTTCGTCATGGACTCTTTAGAGACATTGGGGACCCAATCTGCACAGCCATATTTCTTATATATATCAGTGTTGTTTACGGCACTGCCCTATTGCTTAGATATTGCATTATGGTTTATGTCCATTTCTGAAATACACTAGTCTTGATCATCTTCGACGCTTGATTGTAAATACAAATGTCTTGACCCTTTGTGCAGAAAACAATTGAAACCGGAAACACACGTCCGTGATTATTTTTGTATTATTATAGTATTTATGAACATCCTCTTTTATATATAGTTTCTCGATATAATGATGAAGTTTACCTCTTTGTTTATTTATTAATGTATTGTCTTTATGCCGTTCTGTATATCTGCGATAGCAGGTGCGTCTGTATCAGCCAGTAAAAAATCAGAATCTCTGTAAAAGTCCAAAAAAAATAGAAGAACTTTTCTAGACGTGTGTCTTGAGACAAGCAAGCGTCGAAGATAATCTAGACTAAAAATATACGAATGTCTAAAGTCAAAAACAGTTTGGAACGGTTATAGTGGCGCGAGTAGCACTGAGGCTAACATTACGATAAACAAACACAAACGAGGCTGCATATCTTCTATTTCGTTAATTTCGCGTCTCCGTGGCCGAGTGGTTAACGACGTTGCGTTGTAAACCCGCTCGCCTCTCACCGCTGCGGTTCGAATCCCACTGGGAGCTCGTCTTGTAAGTGAGGAAGTGTCGATTCTTACGGACAGGAAAAGTGGGTGGTCTGCCTCCACCACAAAAAATCGACCGTCATATATATAATAACACCTTACATGTGTTGAAAATGACGTAAAACACCATACAAACTTTTGTATCCTGTAATGTCAATTCCTCATCCTTACTACATGAGGTGGCACATTCTAGTATTTATTATTATTACCCCACACACCATCGAATGATGAAGGGGCATATGGCGTTAGCCATGCTCGTCTGTCCATCTGTCCGAGTGTCCTTCCGTCCGTCCCGAAAAGTTTGGGTGCCTTTCTCCTCCCACTGTTTTCAGCACGATTGTTTCGAAACTTATAGGATGCTTACCTATGATGTCAAGATGCGAGCATCGATTCGGTGTCAGCACCGACCTTGTATTACCGGAGTTAAGGCTCTGTTTTCGTCAAATTTTATGTTAAACTATCTTTTGTGTCTGTCTTCTCTCACAATTTTCAACCGATTGTTTCGAAACTGTATAGGACGCTTACCTATGATGTCCAAGATGTGCGTATTGATTAGGTGTCAAAACCCACCTTGTATTACCGGAGTTGTTGCCCCTTTTTGTGAGATTTTACGTTTTTTGCCGATTTGTTTCAGTGGGTGCATTGGTTTCCCATGGACACATTTCTAGTTTTTGAATAAGTGATGTCTATGTGTTATAATAAAATCGCTATAAAATGCATTTCATTGATTTAAGACACAATTATGTTTGATATCAAACCTTACGACATGTTTAATACGAGAAGAGGAACTTTTACTAGCCTCGTTATAGGCCTATTTGTTTTCAGAACCTTACAAAGTACATATACATGTATTTGCAATAGGCCTATGTCTGATTGTATAACATGCGTGATTAATACATCACAAATGGTTTTACACATTATTTTGAGGAGAATGAAAACGACTACAGATGACATATTTGTTAATGAGTTTTTTGAAGATCCTTTTTTTTTTTTTTTTTTTTTTTCAAATCTAGATCTATGTTGATTTTTCAGATTGGAATAATTCCAAAGTTTTAAACATGTTGCTACTTTCGAAAAGTGCTTTTTTAATAATTTATGTATAGGCGGTTTATAAAATAAATTAAAATTTCCACTAAACATTGCGATAGAAAATAGTTTTAACACAAACACTACAGTAAAGAAATGATATATCCATGTAACATTATTAACATTTGTTTTAATCATGTTTGTACTGACTGCATCTACCATGATGATGTAAAATTATATTTAATCTGGATAGTGGGCTAGACTTGCAACCAGGGCACCACACTTGGATTACATACTAGCTGATTTCCAAACACTCTGATTTCTATTTTTCCAAAATTATCTGCCGTTATATGAGCCAAAATGTAACGGTTAAACTTTGTTTGTATGACTATAATTCGCAATGTAATGAATTTACAAACATTTTTGCCACAAAAGGATTGCATGATTTGCTAGGGCCCAAAACGCTCTGAGTTTAATTTCGCAAAATTATTTGCCCTTATCTTAGCCAAAAGTTAATGTTTTAACTGATCACTTCACTCAGATACAACCTTTTCGTATTGCTATGCACTTAATGTTTAGTGATTGACCCCTCTACAGTCAATCACTTCTCCTCACTTTTTTCTTATGCAGTGACTGTACAACCTAGTGAAACTCTCTAAATGACCCGTTTTAAACCCTGAAAAGGAAGGTCGGTGCATGCACTTTTGTCCCTAAAGTTTTTTGGTCGTGGACTAGATTGGTTTTCTCTTTGTCTGCAATTGCTTTGGTTCAGTATAAGTCTGGATACATTCCTAGGTGTTTATTTATTATATATAGTTCCAAAATATGTAATTACATCACTTGCTAATTTCTTTGAATGTAGCTTTTTTTGATGGGATGCCCTTTTGTTTACAATGTCTTTTTAATTATTTGGGCACTGAAGACAGGTAAATAGCGAGGTTGTGTACACAAACTCGATTTAAGTTAACGAGCAGCCTGTATTGCCTCCTGACTACCACTCGTCATGTTCTGTATTGTCCTGTTCATTGACTATTTGATTTAGTTTGAGGTACAGTGCGAAATTACGGTGCCACTGCGTTTGAGGGCTGGGGTTTCAATAGACCATTTTTCTCCTTTTTTTTGTAAGACAATACGTCTCAATGTAATGAAATTTAAAAACCTGTTCGCCGTAACATGATTACACGACTTACGAAGTCTCAAACACTCTGAATTTTATTTGTTTTTAAAATATAATAATGGTTAACCTTCTTTTTTTTTAAAAAGAATTCGCAATTAAATGCAATCCTGTTCGCCAAAAATAGATTTCATTATATACGTAGGCAACATAACTCTACAAACAGTTGTCCTTTAAGCCTAAATTAAATGACTATCGGTGTGTATGTAAACATGTATCTCTGCAACTATAATCCTTATTTTGTTGTTCTAGTTTTTATTTTTTCTCTAATTATGTGCTTTTGAGATAATAGTGAAATTAAATGGTTAACACTATATATACTTAACGTCATTAAAAGTGCATCTTTTGTGTGTTTAATTTTAATTAAAATGTCTCCAAGATCGATTGTAGTGTTATAGACATTTAAGAAATTACCCACATTCTCTATAAATCTGATGACCGATCAAATTCATGTATTGAAAGAAGTAAAATCGAAATTATGCGAATTCACGTGCCCACCAAACTTGCGTTTTTAATGACGTTAAGTATATGTTGCTTTGTTTACAAGTGCACATAGGGACATATATCTGGGTTATATTTATACAAAATAGTGTCCCTTGGGATCTTAGTCAACGTAGTGCAAGTTTGTATGTCTGTAACTATAGCCCAGTTCGGTAACATGGTTTGCTTCCCTTTAATGGGAAATATTTTCAACTTCCTGTGAGCAAATTACTTTTCTTATCTCAAAACCGAAGAGCCTGTAAAAGACATATTTCCTAACGCTAACCGGTCATTGAAAAAGCATGGAAAACTTGCTTATTTACTGATGACATGCTACATGACCGAGCAGTGCAGGTATATAAGCCGAGGCCAGATTAAATTTATTTCTTTGTTCAGCATTGCTATATTGAATATTATTTAGGTTAAACCTAAACAAAATACAATGTACTTGACGTAAATGAAGAAAAATATCATTTAATAATTTAGCTGTACTAAATACAAAACTTTTGTGGTAATTGTTTATTGTTTTGGAACAAAAATAAAACCAAAACACAATTAATGAAAAACCTACTTTATATGTTTACTTCATACAACAGCTTTATTGAGCGGGCCTCGTCATCTGATATTTAATTGAATAACACAGTTTGATCATGCAATGTATGTCTTACTGTGATTTACAGTAAGGGTTCATACTATTGGGTATGCAAATTATTACTTTTGGACATGCAGACTTGTAATATCCAACTGGCTGGGAGTAAATTGTGTTAAAAGCTAAAGAGCTTTTAAATGAACGTAATCCTTTTAAATAATTACCGAATTGGTCTATAATCTGCAGTGTTATGATATGTAGAAAGCATAGGTGCTATGAAAGGATTAACTGATATACCAAGGCGATTTTTTTTATTTATTCAAAATTATGATGACACTTTATATAACTAAAAAACTGACATCTGATACTTTTCAGTTTGTCTCTGTTACTATAATTATTGAAGTTGTAACACTAAAAACTCATGTTTTGTTATTAAATTATGATGTGACTATAAAATAGAGTTTATCAGTGTTTTTAAAATACGAGGGAAAGAAATTACTCGGATATAAGATCGAGTGCTGAAATACTTCCCGTATTTCAAAACACTGGTGAAGCACTTGTTCTTAATTCGAAACATTTCCCTCCATCGGAAAATATTTCCCGTATTTCAAAAACACTGGTTATTAAACTATAAATTGCATATTTTGTGATGATATACAAGAAAAATCTTGCTCTTTGTTCATTTTCTTTCTTTCATTCTGTCACTGTTGCAAGTAGTGCGCATTGATACAATGTGTGTGACGTCACACAGGTCAGACGTAAAGTCTCGTAAATATCTGCCATCGTGAAAAGACAGCAGACGGTAAAGTTTAATTTACTATTTGTGTTTTACTTATTATTAAATAGTATTGTTATGATTATTATTGTTTATTTATTTTAAATTAAACTATACATTTTAAAATTTTATTTTATTTATTTATTTGATATTTTAATGTTGTTATTGCTGTTGTTTAGATTTCAAAAAAAAAAGTAGTTCCAGATTTTTGGCAACTGAGATTTAAAATTTCTCAGTAGAGCCAGCAGAGTAGATATGGCTTTTCTGTTCACTTGATATTAATACAAATCATCACAGAATATGTAATGTTGTGCAAAACCTTTTACAAACTATGTCTTTTTGTACCTTAACGAATTATCTACTTAAATGTAAAATGCAATTTTTGAAAAAGAAATTTCGAACAGTTAAGCTTGCGCAGTCATTCTTGTTGTATATTATTATACAAATCCTTGAGCAAAAGCTCTGATCATCCTTGAAAGTTATATAATATAATATGTCTTCCAATGTTCTACTTATAAATCAGATTTTTTGGGGTAATAAATGTGTATTTAACCATGTGTATCTTCACAAGTATATATCTATGCAACTCGTTTGGTTCCCGGGCAAGAATAGGACCACTGCTATCCAGGAAGAGGGGTGTAATTCCCTCTTTTCGTAATTTACTATCATTGTGTTACCCGTGAAGTATGGCGGACACTTAGGCTTTACTTTGTCATCGTCTTGCGTCCTCGCCTATAGTCCGTCGCCCGTCGTCCTTTGGTAGTCACACTTCCGTTTCCGCTCAGTCCTTTAGTTAGGAATGTGATATTATAAACATTCGTTTACCCTTGTTTGATTTTATGTCTATGCCTGTACTGCAATGATGACAATAATGTCCCATTCCATTTTGAGGGAAAAACACTTTATTTCATCTACACTTTCCTCTCCAAGGCAAGTACTTCGGTCGACACATTCTGTTCCGCGAAATACTCGGGGTAGTAGCGTGGCATGCTCCCTTAATCCCGGGAGTAACTTGGAAAAATAAAAAATAAATAAAATTAAAAGCCCCAAAAAAGTTAAAAAATGCAATAAAAATAAAAGGGGTGAGGATGGGTAAGGGTGGAAAATCTCAATTTAAGCTGCGCACCTCGTTTTAGGAGTATATAGAAAACAGGCCACGCTACGCCTATGATACTTGTGTTCATTAAGTCTTCATCATAAATCCTTGTGTTGTTTCAGGAGCTACTTTGGTGGTGGCAAAAACAATGGTAATGGCTCCAGTGATATAATTATGGAGTGTTTACAACAAAGTTTGCAGCAGCTCTGCAGTTTTTGGGATGAAACGGTTCTATGTCCATTCTGCATTTACTTAATTTCGATGTTAATTGAAGATCATTGTTTTGGTGTACCGCAAAATTCAATTATCGAAAAAAAAAATCAACTCAAAAATATATTTATTTCAACATTCAATGTGTTCTTTATTATTTCTTTACCCACAAGTGCAGCAGATGCGTGATATCAGTTATACATATGACATATATATCTGTTTGGAGGTAGTTTACCTTCATTGTAACGTAAACTATGTTAAAGAAACTAACCCTCCAACTACTTGGAGGTAGTTTACCTTCATTGTAACGTAAACTATGTTAAAGAAACTAACCCTCCAACTACTTGGAGGTAGTTTACCTTCATTGTAACGTACACTGTGTTAATGAAACTAACCCTCCAACTACTTGGAGGTAGTTTACCTTCATTGTAACGTACACTATGTTAAAGAAACTAACCCTCCAACTACTTGGAGGTAGTTTACCTTCATTGTAACGTACACTGTGTTAATGAAACTAACCCTCCAACTACTTGGAGGTAGTTTACCTTCATTGTAACGTAAACTATGTTAAAGAAACTAACCCTCCAACTACTTGGAGGTAGTTTACCTTCATTGTAAAGTACACTGTGTTAATGAAACTAACCCTCCAACTACTTGGAGGTAGTTTACCTTCATTGTAACGTACACTATGTTAAAGAAACTAACCCTACAACTACTTGGAGGTAGTTTACCTTCATTGTAACGTACACTATGTTAAAGAAACTAACCCTCAAACTACTTGGAGGTAGTTTACCTTCATTGTAACGTACACTATGTTAAAGAAACTAACCCTCAAACTAATGGCAAAATTACATTGCAAAACCGTTTATCAAAACTCTGGCTAGGTGTTTAGGTCATATAATAATATATATGTGTCGATTAAAAGTACATGTATAGCTTTATTCATGGGTTCTTAAAATACCCGTGATTGAATATGTGTTGAATATGCGTAAACGGGTTCAGTTTTGGGGTTTGATCTGGCTGCTTAAAGCTGTTTTTACTGCGTCTATAGAGTTTGGATTCTCAAAATATGTAGTTTTAAGATATACCTCGTCACCAGTAGGTTTAGAAACGGTGTATATATTTTGTAAAATTGTGCTGTTATTGGCGGGACAGCTACTTTAACATTTAATGAATAAACGTCATCAGTAAACGCATTTCAAGAAAACAAGAACAGTATAACAACTGCCAAAAGCAATCTCAACATAATTGGATATGTAACTAAAATAATGAAGTTCTTGTGGAAAAGTTAAACTTCTGCAGTGGGCTCCAGCTTACACTCTCCGTAAACTAGCTACACCGGAAATACGAACATGACGTCGATAATTCGGCAAGGTAACGACGAAACACGGAATTCTGATTCCGTAGCCCCGCTAAATGTTAAAATTCCACTAAATGTTAAAACTTCCGCTTAATGTTATAAATCTTGCGCTAAATGTTAAAAATTACTAAGCGCTAAATGTTATACAATTTAACATATAGGGTTTAATGGAGTCTGTTAACCGCTAAATGTTAAAAGTCAACACAGTTGTCTGAAGTATGTAAAGTCCTGCTTTAATCGACTTAGTTGCTTGTGATAATGATATCATTATGAAAGAAACGCTATTAAGATGTTTTTATTTGGCAAGATCGTTTTCCTTGCCTCTATACGCCTATACATATATCCAGTCATACAGGCATTGTAGTCAGATGTACGCATAAACAAGTGAATCGACTGGGATGTTTGAAATGACATGCATTTGATTGACACCAGCTCATTGAATTCTATAAAGATTGGTGTTTAAAAAAAAATAAATAAAAAAAATAAATAAATATATATATATTTATATATATATATATTATATTATATTATTATCATAAATACGCCACTGAGGAAGGCCGCAAGGCCGAAATCTACGGCATACATATGATTGCTAGAGTTTTTACTAAAAAAAATAAAATGGTTTCCGCCCGATAACTTTAGAATGAGATATTGGAACAAAACTTGCTGTGTAGGTATCTTATATGCATTTGTTCGGTGTTTAACATAATTTTTAGCACATTTTAGGCTATGTATGACGTTCTATTCTTTGTGGTGGAGACCGACTACCCACTTATTTATGTGTAGAGATAGTGCTGCATACCTCCCGCCATCCATAAGAATCGAAAACGTCTCAAGTTGTGCTTCCAGTGGGATTAGAACCGGGAGCGGTGAGAGACATGAAGGTTTACAACGCAGCGTTGTTAACCCTCGACCCAAACACACTGATTTCATATGGAAAGGAAGCTTGTGTTTGCATTTGAGGGCACTCAGGTCAAGGTCACTGTTAGTAAGGCTGTTAGTAAAAATAAAAACTTCAGGCGACGCATTCGATTCCGCGGAATTATAGTTTTAATATACGCATTGATAGTGTTACTATTCGCTACTGGATTCCTCTACTAGTGAGAAAAGCTAGGTGTGCTCAGGAAGACCGAAAATAGCAACAAGAACACGTTGGCTTCCACGACTAGAAAAGATAATACGACATTTGTGAAATGACCGTACAAACCAGTCTTGCATTCAACATTCAAACCCAGTTCTGCATTCAAACCCAGTTTGAATGTTAAATGCAGAGCTGCGTTTGAATGTTGAATGTTTATAAATAATAAATGCAGAGCTGACTTTGAATGTTGAACGCAGGGATGGGCTTGCATGTTGCACGTATAGTTGGTAATATTAAATGTAGGAATTGGTTTGAATGTGAAATGCAGGGCTGGGTTTGAATATCGAACGCAGGGATGGGTTTGCATGTTGAACGTATGGTTGGATTTATATACTGAATGTACGGATTGTTTTGAATGTTAAATACAGCGATGGGTTTGAATGTTGAACTCAGATCTGGTTTTAATTGTTGCATTTAGTGCTGTTTTTGACCGCTGAGCTGAATTAGAATGCTGGGCTGTATTTGAATGTTAAATACAGGGCTGGCTTTGTATGTTGAACGCAAGGTTGGGTTTGAATGTTGAATGTACAACTTACTTTGAATTTTGAACTCAAGGCTTGGTTTGAATGATGAATGCAGGTATGGGTTTAATTAACTAATGTATGTCTAGGCTGGGTAACGCGCAGCACTGGTACTGTCAACATTATGCTTAAACTCCAGGATTTTAAATGAAAGAACGTTTTCGTACAGACAAAGGTGCCTGATAGAGAAAACATTTAGTAAAACGTGCATATTTTAAAGATAAAACCAGATCAATTCAATATCAATGAAGTCGGAAAAGGGTGCCATTCTAGCACCACATAGGAGGCACGTGTAGGCATGTAGGCATGTGCAGTAACCCCACGGTTGCTTGTCGAAAGGCTCTATACCACACCGTATAATCGGCAATCTCAAAGTCGGATATAGTTTCAAATCGGTTCCTATTTTGACGGGAGATGACAAACGGCAGATTACGTCAATACGTATTTAGTCCATATTAGTTTAAAATAGACGAACTAGAGTCTGTAAACTTACGAAGGTTTACACAAGTTTACACAAGAAGCACAATTTAAAAACACTTTCAAGCCAAAACTCGCGCCTTTGCACATAGTTCTGTTGTTTTTTCACGATACCGATTAAACCCATTATCTGTGGAGAGCACAAGTGTGAAGTTTCAGAGTAAAGGTAGTCCCAGTAGTGGGGCAGATTGGTGACATATATTGGTAAAATTGTGCATTTTGTGATAAAAGCACCAAACTTGACACATAGCTAGACAATACTCTGCTAAACATTTCTGGCTATGGACCCACGTCAGATTTTGAAAAATGGCCGCCATTTTCAAAATGGCCGCCAAATATTCCATAAAGAATTAATGAAGCCCATAATTAATTGATTTCATCAAAACTTGTTATTGTAAATACACTAAATTCAGAACATTGATAGACAATAAAATATGCCATATAATTTGGGTCATTTTTTTCTTCAAAATGGCCGCCATTTTCAAAATGGCCGCCCAAAACCGCTTTTTTTTAAATTTTATTTTTTTATAAAGCAATCAAAATGTTGATGTGTTTTACAAAGGGTGTTGTCTTAATATATGTATGTGTATGTCTATACTTCAATAAATAGTTGTTAGATACACCCCTATACTTCAGGGGTTAGGGGTTTTACACATGTATACATACTATGCAACTTTGAGACTAGTTTTGTCTCAGTTGTCTTTAGCCTAAAGCATTTCTGAAGTGTGTTTAAGTTTCAGTCTCATCTCTATTAGCGGCTTTTAGTATATAATAACTCAAAAGTATACATCCAGTGACTTGGTAAAACACTATTAAAGGTATACGCAACAATCTTGAATCATTTATCAAGCATCCAAATTGATTAATCCAATATCAGGTTAACTTTAAAACTTCTTGCATATACTTAAATACAATGCAGAATTTTTAATTGTTTGTGGTTATTGTATTACAAGTTTTAGTATTGTATTGGTGCAATATATTCCCCAATGAGTAATATGTAAAACTAATTTGCTTTGAACTATTTACATAATTATAAAAACTGATTTAAAAACATGCATATAAAGTAACAAAACTAATGGGACGCCGCAGGTTATAAAAAAATCAAGCTTGCCGAGTCTTCTAAACTCTTGGAGAAAACATATCGGAAAGGATGCTTAAACAATATTTTTCATCTCCAATTAATCGGAATTAAGATTTAATTCAAAATCAAAAAGAAGTTTGTTATATACACGAATTCAAATGTAATAAGTGGTCATATCATTTGAACATTTTCAAAATGACAGCTAACATAAATGTAATCTTATCTTACTATCTATGATCTGAATGGTATAAATTTTCTTAATCACAGTCACAGTACCCAACATCCCATTTTTAAAAGACTGTAAACATCATTTCTGCTTTAACACTTCGTTTTAAATTGCAACACACTTGTCTCTTTGACATCTACATTTAATAAATCCCTTGCAAACGCTGATGCCTGTGGTAGTGTTATCGAGAATGGCTTCAACATACCCTCTTCCAACCGCAGTCACCGGATGTAGGCATTTCAAAAGTGGACCTAAAGGCCATGTCTCCAACAATGTCCAATTACAACCTGTAAACAACTCGGTAGGTTTCCTTGAAAAGAGCTATATCAATTGGTGACATGGACTTGTTGTATCTTGGAACCATTGAATGTCAACCATTCTTTGCGACATCAACAGCACTTCCTTTTGTCGAACATGCACTTCCTGTTGTCATACATTTTCCAACAAAAACAAATTTTGGAATTGGAAAGCTTGTTCAACCTCAACATAGTATTGCCAGATTCTCCATGCACAGGTTTTACCTTTTTCAGCAAATGAAGATATTTCATTGCATCTAGTAAGTGTGAAAAGCAACTATTCGTCTTATTTTATATGAACTAATGAATAGGCAATACAGTGTGCAACGAATCACCTAAAGTGATTCCTAGCTCCTAAAACTAACACATAGCTCATCTAACTGTATTTACATTACCACTGCTATAACAAGTAATACAACGTCTGTGTCTAATGTATATAGCATAAGTTTAATGAAGTATTGTTTGCCACCTGCCACATGCATCACACGCATTGTATCGTATCATCTTAGTGAAATGATCGAGATCAGTCCTAGATTCTCGTTGTCTGATACAAGGCACATATTCATCTCTGTTTTAATGAACGTGTTTTTAGTTTCTCTTCTAGCCGCAACCGATTGCTATGCCAGTTAGCCAGAGCTCTGATTTTGTTGTGCATGATAGCCGTCACATACTAAACATTCTGCAAGTGACATTCAAAATGTGTAAAGGATCTTTTTGATCATACTTACTAATGTTTTCCAAGCATTAAAATGCATTTTAAGGCAGCTCGCATAGTCTGATTAAAATCCAAAAAAGTTTTCCAAAGTTAGAAAGGCTGGTGAGAACACCCTAATCTGCTGTTAATCGGAACCTAATATGATACATATATATGCGAGAACAGAAAGCAAGTTATAGCATCTGTTGTAGGTGACCACTGAGGAAAGAAAACATGTTCTGGTTTATCTGTTTAAAGACAGACTTGGTTATGTCATCTATAAGCTCTATTACAAATGTGTCTTGCTTTGCATTACATAATTTACCTATTTGTTGCAACTTCTGTCACACGAGAGTCGTCTATGTAACGTAAGTCAAGTACCAGTAAAACCTCAATATTGTCCTTAAATATATTTTCTAACTCCTCTACTGTGTCACTCAAACTGTCTTACGAATATCTTTAACTTGTTCATGATGGAAAAGATCAGAGTATTTACATAGGCAGCACCTGATGAATTATTGCGATAACTGAAATTAACAGATAACTCTAACCATATCTGGTTCAGAGATCATTCAGTGTGGAAATTGCGATGTGTATACAGCACCTACTGCACCTGCATCTTCTTTCACAATCTTGTATTTCTGCTTGTGAGCTAGTTTATTGGGTATTGATGAGACAACACTAATGAAGTTTATCTCACACACAGAGATGACTAATTTTAAGATTTAAAGTGTAACTGAACAGTACTGCAATTGCGAACTTTTGGTTTCTCTTTATGATCGTCATGTGCAATATGCAATGGTTTAAGGCGTAAGCCCGGTTTACCATAAGTATGGTAATCACATAATGAATATGCAATGTCATAATTGCCTCATGGGCACTGGTCCATCTATAGTCTTCAAACAAGTCTCAGATTGTTTAAGTACCTCCATTTTAAATACGAAGGTTTCAACGCAAAATGCCATTATGATCTTCACATTGGGTTTCAGGCCAATTTCATTTTTGTCTTGTAATAAGGTTTACAAAGTCAATGTATTTTGGGTTTTATAAATATATTTATAATGAAGTTTCTGATAAGAAAATTAGTTTAGTACCTTCAGAAATTCCAAAGGCTGGAGAAAACCTAGAGTCAACCGGAAGTGAAATGTGATTTAAACTTGTAAATCCCTCAACACATTAACCATAGGGTGCTTCTAAATAACTCTTTATTATAATATTAACAAACAAATAATATGCCAAGACAACTGAGTGTACAAATTCAACATATTAATTACTTTCTTACAAACAACTATTAAACGAATTATAAATTTTACTATTTTCAACACATTTTGGCGGCCATTTTGAAAACGGTAGCCATTTTGAACTTAAAATATACCCAGATTGTATTGCATGACCCTTTGTCTATTATTTTGTGGAATTTGTTGCGATTGCCATAATATATGTTGTTAAAACCTGATACATATAGGATCAACTGATTATTTATTACATATTTGGCGGCCATTTTGAAAATGGCGGCCATTTTGAAAAATCTGGCGTGGGTCCATAGCCATTTTTTTTCAGTATGGTATTGTCTAGCTATGTGCAAAGTTTGGTGCTTTTATCAAACAATGCACATTTTTTTCACCAATCTGCCCCACTACAGTAGTAAAGGGGATATTAACAAGGATTTGTACAAATCCTTGTATATATTAACAATTCTTTGAACGAGATGAATGAAAGTCGGTTTATCGAATTATAAGAAAATTTGGCAGTAGGATCGTGATGGCGCTAAATTCGGTTTACCGAATTATAAGGCAGTCGTTGAAATCGGGATATATTTTGCTTAAAATATGTTAAATTTATCACTAAAATGATAGCTTTTGAATATTAACATATTTTTGTTGATATTTTAGATAGTTTTCAAGACATTTGCACACTCTGCATTAAATAGAATAAAAAAATAAATGCGTGTATGTTAGTCTCATTTATTTGACTTCTTGGGTGCTTTTTACATACGGACGTTTATAGATGCACCCTAGTCGGAGGACGGCGTATTAAAAAATCTTATCGCAGTTCACAGATGTGTATTTTATGCACTAGTGTGTGTGTGCGTATGTTCATGCATGCGTGTTGTGCGTGTGTGGCTCAACATTATAATACTGCCACACTGGACTACCAAGCCGTAGACACATATCTAGGCCAGGACCCGAAATTTTCGATATTGTTACCAACTCAACGGACAAATTCTACCATCACTTTTTGAAAAGAGCAATGTATATAGATTACATTTTTCCATGATAGCAATCTGGAACAGGTAGCTTATCTAAAAAATTCGAACATTAATAGGTTATCATTGTAGCGCTTTCATGTAAGTTTTTGATGTTCATTTTTGAATGTCATGCTTTAATTATTGATGTACTTTTTTAAAGATGCACTTAAGTTTACAATTCATTGAGTTTACATAAAGCGTACATAAGATCTTTTTTCAGCACTGATTCAGTTTAAAATCTCTATTTTGCTTCAAATTAGAAGAAGTGAATTTACCCCACCCACTATTGACACTTTTTATGCATTTAGTTTAGTCAATATTTTTTACATTATATGTGTAAACTTGTAAGAATCAGTAATTTACAACCTTTCTACATGATTTAAATAATATTATAATATGAATAAGGAATTGTTATGATAGATTGATGAAATTAAGTACTAAGCAATGTTCATGGCATTGCACATATGTGTTCAGTAAGCCTGATAAGTTGAGACACATGCCAAACTGGAAGTATAAGCCTTCCTCAAAGTTACTGCAATATAAATAGTATTAATATGTTCTGATATATACATATATTGCACAGACCACACACAGTCCAAAGGATTCTAGATAAAGGAAATGTGCGGTTTAACGTGTTTTTTGTTTAACAAAAGTCTATTTTAGGTGTATGCGTCATGGCAATATTTATTATGATTACACATTTGGATTATGTATTACACATAAATACATGAATTATTGCAACGCAAAATCTTAAAAGTTGTCTATTTTAATACTTTTTAATTACAAGTTTTGCATATTTTAAGGATACCCATATACAACACAATGAAGAATTCTGCATATAAAATGTAAAAATAGTAGTATATGAATTTAAAGGAACCATTTTTGTGTTACTGAAAAAAGAATCGACGACGATGAATTGATTTGAATTGGGGTTTTACGGCGCACCAACACAAACATGTTATATGGCGCCAACAGGAATGAACATTCGATCCGGCTCACTCTTCATTAACATCTAGATAAAAATATGCAGAATATGCCTAGAACCTTCTTACCTGCAGAACTGCAGAGTTGCTGCAAATTCTCTAGTAAACACTCCATTTTTCGCTGGAGCCACGATCACTGCCACCACATAAGTAGCACCGGAAACAATACAGGTTTCATGATGAAAATAATGAACAAAAATGGCAAAATGAACATGAATTCGGGGAAGTTTTACCCCTATGCCTGGATATGCAGTGGTCATATTCTTGCCCGGGAACCACACGGCGTCGACGAAGAAATATCTTTAGGGTGATACCCAGATCACTGTACTAACTACTAACCATGGCAACTATTTGTTAGTATTGGTGCAGGTGTTACAATATCACCTGCTTAGGATATGTATCTAAATATAGGTTGAGATGTTCTCCGTACTTGATTTAACCTAGGATAGTAAGCATCAACCCTACTTTTGCGCATGCGCATGCAAGTGGAAAGATTATTAGTTGATATATAGGCATTTAGGAACCTGCCCTACTAACGAATATACACCTATGTTTCTTTAAGTAAACATGATGGGAGAAAAAAAACAAGCGATACACGGGATCGCCTGGTTTACGTGCCCATCCGACGGACGAGGGTAAAAGTGTCTTGCCCAAGAACACACCGACAAAATTCACTGGCTCCCGTGAGGCTTGAACCAGGGTCCTATGAAGTTAATGTCCCCCGTGCTACCCACTGCATCAACAGGCTGTATGCGCTCAAGCAGGATGACTGCATTAAAATACATACAACTAAAATGTTAATCCGTTATTAAGGTTATATCCAAGAAGCTGGATTCACAACGGTCTCTCTTATCTAGCAAGTTAGCATCAAGTTAATGTATGTCGAGTTGCAATATGCCTGCAAGCCTTATATATGCCGATCTCATTGCTGTTTTGATAAACTTGGCAATTAATGCCTTGGGATAAAACAGGACAATTAAGAATACTCAGTACATATTATCTCATTTAAATAATATAACTTAATGTGACAATATACATACAAGATAACATTTTTTTAAACGCTTCCAGATAAATGCATCAAGATAGATTACATTTAGTGATCACGGTTAGTTTACTGATGTTTACTCTAAAAGCTATATCCGACATACAGGTGCTACTGCAGTTAAAGTAGCTATCTCGCCAACAACAGCCACATTTTACAACATATGTACATCCTTTCTAAACCTACTGACCACGAGGTATATACATAACTTACATCGTTTGAGAATCAAAACTCTATAGATACAATATAAAAAGCTTCAACCAGCCAGACAAAAAAACAAAAAATGGATAATTCATTTTACACTTATTCAATCACGGGTATTATAAGAACCCATGAATAAACATATACTTTTAAGCGACACATATGCATTATTATATGAGCTGAACACCTGGATAGAGTTGTGATAAACTGTTTTTGTAGTGTAATTTTGTCGTAATTTGGCGGGTTATATTAAAAGTTGTATAACGAACACCTAAAAATCAACAGTTAAACCGTAAAATGCCTTTTCTTTTTTTTTCAACTAGTTGAAAATGCAGTGGTCTACTTTATGATTTTAGTTCGTGGATTTATTCAATATGCGATTTGTAAACATGGTTAAGTTTTCATAACGGAATACCTTATTAAAAGTCACGTTCTCTATATATTTCAGTTCGCTTAAAACTTTTGAAGTGATGTTATGAAAAGTGTACATTTTCAAGCCATAAACAAGAGACCCGCTCGCCTTGTCTCAAAGTGCTCTCATGTTTTAAGAAACAACAACAATTTCTTTATATAAATCTGTAAAACTGTGATCCCCGTAGTGGCCATATTTGACCCCATTGTCGCCATTTGAACAAACTAGGTAGAGGATCATAAGCTTATGGTACATGCGAACTATTATTTAGCTTTTGAAGTATCAGAGAAGCTGTTTGAATATGTTTTCCTATTAAATTCAATGTTATAGTGTGACCCCCGGGACAGGGCCAAATTTGATTACAGGCTTGATTCAAGGGACACCATTTAAATTATTTGGTACAGGACAATAATCTTAAGCTACATGCAGCTTACTAGACCTCTAGCTCTTGTAGTTTCAGAGAAGAATATGTTTATAGACGTTCCTACATAACTTTATGTAACTATGTGACCACCGGGACCAGGCGAAATTTGACCATAAGATCACCATTTGAACAAAATAAATTGGTAGAGATCGATACTCTTATGCTACATGCATCGTATTAGACCTCTAGCTCTTGTAGTGTCAGAAAAATAATATTTTTATGGACTTTCCTATATGACTCTTTGTAAAACTTTGACCCCAGAACAGGGCCATAGTTGGACACAGAGTCACGATTTGAACAAAATTGGTAGAGAACCATAAGCTTATACAATGTGCAAAATAGTAGACCTCTGGCTCTTGTTTTTTCAGAGAAGAGATTTTAAAGATGTTTCTGTATGACTCAATGTAAATATATGACCCCTAGGGTGGAGCCAGATATGACCCCAGGGTCAACATTTTAACAAACTTGCAAGTGGACCATAAGCGTATGCTTCATGCATAATATGGGACCTCCAGCTCTTACAGCTTTAGAGAAATTATTTATTTTTAAAGATTTCCTACATAACTCTATGAAAAATGTTTACCCCCGGGGCTGGGCCATATTTGACCCTGGCGTCACCATTTTATAAATACTTGGTAGAGGACCCTAAATGTATAATACATGCAAAATATAAGACCTGTAGCTCTTCTAGTTTCAGCGAAAACGATTTTTTAAAGAAACAAGAGTTTTGCTTAAAAGGGGGAGATAACTCTAATAACAGGAATCAGCTACCCTGTTCACACTGCTATCATGGATTTTTTGTTTCTCTACAGGGTAATCAATAACATGGTACTAGTAAGAATTTGTCCCTTGAGATGGTAACAAAAAAGTGTATGGCTCACGGTCTAATCAGGCTGACCATCCAGTCACCTTATACTGCCATTGGACCGAACAGTCTTAGCACACTACCCTTTATATGCTGTCAAGAAAGGGAGTTACTTATACCATTTTATGAAGTCTCTGGTGTGACCCGACGTGGGATTGAACCCACGATCTTTCGCATTTATGGCGGACCTCCTACCACTACGCCACCCGCGCGCACTTAGAAACCCACATGTATTGTTGTTTTTAAAAAGAGAAGATAATTGCTCATATGAGAAATAAAGAAATCAGATTTTAAATGATTTTTGTAAGGTGCATTAACAAATCTTAAAAAAAGAGGATGGGGTTACACGTTTTTGTATGAAATCTGAAGCAGTCTGTGCACTTAAACAAAGCTATGAGAACTCCGACGCAACCTTTAAACTAAAATCATTTCACGCTTTAAACTGATACGTTCATATTTTGTTATTTGTTTAGTTAAATTAAGCCCCAAAACCTGATGTACTCGCTTCAACCATAACTTCACCTTATGCAGTGCAATACGGTTTTGTTTGTTTGTATGGTGTTTTACGTCATTGTCAACACATGTAAGGTTATATATGATGGTCGATGTTTTGTGGTGGAGGCAGACCACCCACTTTTCCTGGGTAGAACGAGTACTGTACACCTCCCGTCATCCGTAAGAATCGAGACTTCCTCACTTACAAGTAGAGATCCCAGTGGGATTCCAAACCGCAGCGGTGAGAGGCGAAGGTTTACAACGCAACGTCGTTAACCATTCGGCCACGGAGACGTACAATAAGGTATATGGATACTTGATTATGCATCCCAATAAAGGGATTATAGGAACGAACAATATATATTTAATTCATCTGCATACATTACATTTCAGTTATTTTCATAGAGCGTTATTATTCATAGATATGTA
>JAWPHD010003841.1:0-204322 GCA_037043455.1 Cyrtodaria siliqua
GTAGATTGTCGTCGGTTGAACGTTTTACTGACGTGTTTATTGACGTTTATACCAGGCGCATTGTTTATAGCGATCGAGGTGACTGATGGAACAATGAAAACATACCCATTTTTACAATGAAATTGTTGAATAGGACTTGCAAACAAGTTTTTAATTCATAAAAGTATACTGTATCTTGACCCTAGTTGAATCTATCACTCTCCATAAAATACAATGACGGAACGGCTTGTAAACTCAAATGATTTCTCAGTTTAGTCGATTTATAAAAAGGTCTCGTGCCCACTTCGATAATTTATAAAAAAAACAAATACTTTGATATCAAATTTCCAGGAAGAGGTAACCTAATAGAAAATAGAGTATACATAGTTTTGTCTGAAAAATTTTAGTTTATGTTTACATAAGTGACTGAAAGTGGCCCCCGGACCGAGTATCCCTTTAAAATGCCACCAAAAACTTGTATCAACCACAATTATCATTAATTATTTTTCAGGTGACATTGTGTTTGACAGTCGTGAAGATATTAAGGAGAAAGTACTACTACGCCATGTTAGATATGACTGTTTAGAGGGAGCTGTTCCTGCTACGGGCCACGCCTCCAGATGTATACCTGTCCCAGGTTATAGCAGTACCGCAAATATGTACACCACAGGCTTTTTTTCATGATGTTGCTTTGCCCATTCTTTTTCTTACCAAATGCTGTTTATACCCCTGCTTCACAAGAAGTGGAAGTTAGGGCTATAGGTATATATATATAAAGGAATCACACTGTCCGTGATGTCCCTAATGTCGCATCGCATCCCGTCCTGTTCTGTCACTTAACAAGTTTTATTACTTGATTTCTCAAACAGTTTCCAACGGATTGTTCCCAAACTTCATGTACACATAACAACTGAAGACCTTATTCCCTCTACATCACACTGTTGATTGCCTAATTTATTACAGAATTATGGGCCCTTTTTTTTATCTAGAATTTTCCACTCTAAATTGTATAATGTTGCAACCCAAGCAAAATGTCTTGCCATTCCTACACAAAACATTCCAAGAATGCAACCTGAACAAAAAGTCTATCATTCCTACACAAGCCATTCCAAAGAATGCAACCTGAACAAAAAGTCTATCATTCCTACACAAGCCATTCCAAGAATGCAACCTGAACAAAAGTCTATCATTCCTACACAAGCCATTCCAAGAATGCAACCTGAACAATAAGTCTTATCATTCCTACACAAGACATTCCAAGAATGCAACCCAAGAATGCAACCTGAACAAAAAGTCATCATTCCTACACAAGACATTCAAGAATGCAACCTGAACAAAAAGTCATCATTCCTACACAGACATTCCAAGAATATTTAGCTTCTCTGTATATTGACCGAGTGATGATCCAGCTGACCAACTGATTGAGAAGATTCATGGGGGTATTCATTCCTTCAATGGTAGTTTTCAAATATTGGAGTGATGTCTTCAGAATGTTTTGTTTCATGTTTGGCACCATTTTGTAACAGAGTTGTTTCCTGAACATTTGGCACCATTTTGTAACAGAGTTGTTTCCCTGAACATATGGCACCGTTTTGTAACTCCAGTCATTTGACTACATCAGTTTAAACTACTCAAGTTTGACATTATCATTTGACTAAAATATTTTCAAGTAAACAAATCGCCAAATAAGAGTTTCAGTGATTTAGTGGTTAGTTTATATGCCTTGTAGCCAAAGGTTGAGGATTCGAGACCTGGCATTAGAACCCTTCGCTAGTGACCTTGAGCAATCACTTAGCTGCACTGTTTTTGTTCCCTCCGATGGGGACATTGACTGGGTGGTCCAGTGAACTGGGCTTGTAACTAACTTGAGGAATGTACTTGCTGATAAGGAGTAGAGGAGCCTGGATTCCCCTATTATGTTCTCCTTGCTGGAAAAAAATTCTAAAGGGAATGGAGGTATCTGAAAGAGTAACTGGTGCCAGCACAAATACAAGAGAAAACACTCAAAAAGTGCTTCAGTTCATTTGAAATGTGCACATCAGGGTCCGACAAATCTTGAATTTTCGGGGTAGCCCTGAACTTGGTAGCCCGGAATGTGTGAGGCGGTCTCATTCTTCATTGGGTAAGTGTCGAGTGGGGGTGTGTGGGCGGGCGATGTATTTCGAGTTTTTAAATAATTATTCAAGTTATCTGGGGAACTAATACCATTTTTCCTTTGTGGACAAGTGGATTTAAATCTTGTCTTGAATAATTATCTGTAAAAACAGTGGTGTTGATTAGACTACTTATGCAAATTTTGTAGTAGCCAGACTGACTCTCGATGTAAATTTCTGGTAGCCTGGACATCAACTTTTGGTAGCTTTTGGCTACAGGCATGTGATTTGTCGGACCCTGCACATGCATTAAATTATGCCATATTAAGTGGAAATACCGATGGATGACACAGTCTATTTTTGTTAAATCATTAATTCATATGAGATTTATCTTCTTAGCATTTGTACATATTATTAAATAAAAATAGAGTTAGATCACAGAACAATAATTTATTAAAGCCTTAAAGCATCATATGAATTAATATTAATGATTTATGCACCCAAAAAAGTCTTAAAACAACAATTCAGTTTGATTCTTACAACACATATGTATGTAACGTTTTACTTCAGGTGAACGGGCAGTGTGAGTGCACGCACAATACCAAAGGGTTGAACTGCGAGATGTGCAAGGATTTCTATAATGATTTACCATGGAGACCAGCCAGAACCTCCGAACCCAATGCTTGTAAAGGTATGTCCGTTGATGTTATTGATCTGCAATTATTTCATGATATAATTTCTGTATATTTTATTTCCAGGTATATTAGTAAAGTAGGACTTCAATAATATAAAATGTATATTTACATAAGTTATGCGACTTGTCACAGTTTATACAAATCACTCTCCATGTTAAGGATAATCATATTAGCATGGTCTAAGTGGGGTGGGTTGGGATGGGAGGGTCTTTTGAGACAGTTTGTGACTAATTTAAATTTGAGAACTTCATGTTATATTAACCAAGGGTATAGGCAAGTACTGACTATAGGGCAAACTATGTAATTATACAGACAAACCTGGTCATACGGCCAACAGTTTTAAGTAAGCGACCACTTTGAGTTCCCCCCGATGAAATTTCCTATTTATACTGCAATATATTTGTTTGTACTGCCTGTCAACGTGACCAACGATGGCATACTTTTATACCAAAAGACCGTTTTTATGATCAATATGCGACCACCATTTTTCTCAAGAGAAAAACAAAATCCGATAAATCACGCAGAAATGAGATCAAACCTAAATTCAACAATAACCTAATAAGTCTGTTCTAATCGTTCTCCTGCGTGCGATGTCATGTATATATATGAAATATAAGTGCCAATTAATAAGTTAGTAACAATCGTATTTGAGAAACGAGAAGAAATGTATATTGGTATTATTTATTTATTTTTTTTGATAACATTTCCACTTTACGGTAAATGTTTAGTCCAAAAGCCGAACTTCACAGTGACATAAATTTTTGATAAATTCAACCCCTCGATCATAGCCTCGGGGAAAGTTTGATCGGCAGACCGATTAATTGAAAATAAGTGATATAGTCAAAGGACTTTAAACAACGCCTTTGAAGTCTTTAATGATGTCAGTAATTAAAAAGTTTGGATTTGATTTTAAACAGACTATATAGATGTGGAAAATGACTGTTTTTTACAGGTAGGTGGTCAGATAGCAAAAACTAAAGTAGACTTTGTCAGCGTGAATTTGAATAAATTATTGATTGTTTAAAAAGAGTTCACTTCATAATACATGTATATAATTTTATTATTTATATCTCATTGATGTTAATACAATTAACTATCAGTCTTCATAAAAAAAATTACTCTTGTACAGTATATACACAGTATATGAAAATATTTAAACATTTCGTAAGAATTCCAACAGTGTTTCAACCTCTAATATTAAAGGCACCACCTGTATTAAGCAACAACATTTGGTATTTCCCCTGGATGGTCTTTTAAACCAGGTTTGACTGTATAAGCATTTAGTTAACATTTAATAGAAAGCTAGAATATGGACAAATAGGGCGAAACAAAAAGATTTGCTGACATTTCAGTCTGCTTAAACAATATTGGTCATGACAAAGTTGCAGCTCCTGATGACCTTGAATGAGTTAACATAAATCAGGATTTTTAAAATGTCTTTGACTGGAATGTCGGGGAGTGACTCATTGAGATATCATTACAATCTCTATGTTGAATGTTTATAGAGTGTGAATGCTACAACCATGCGACAACGTGTCGGTTTGACCCGGCTATTTATGAGCTGACCCTTCGGAAGAGTGGTGGCAAGTGTGATGACTGCCAGCACAACACAATGGGACGTAACTGCCAGGAATGCAGACCCTTCTTTTTCCAGGACCCTAATAAGGATATGCGGGACCCAGACATCTGTCAGCGTACGTTATTTAATATTTCGTTTTCGTCCTCCCCTGAAAACTTAAAGGAGAAAAAAGTGCTAAATACCTTCCTTTTGTGATGTTCCTAACATTTTTAGCTCTACTGATCAGAGATCAGCAGAGCTTATGCCGTGGTGCGGCGTCCGTCGTCCGTCCGTCTGTCCGTCTGGCCGTCTGTCCGTCTGTCTGACCGTAAACTTTTATTTGTAGCGACTTCACAGCTGAAACTACTGGATGGATATTCATGAAACTTTACAGAAATGTTGCCCATAAAGTCTAGTTGATCCTAGCAAAAATTCATGTTGATGTGAAATCCAAGATGGCCGCCAAAGCTAAAAATAGAGTTTTAAAATACAAGATTGTAGCGACTTCTTCTTGAAAACTATAAGTGATATTGATATGGGACTTTTTCTAAAATGATCAGCATGACATGATGTTGATCCTAGTCAAAAATCGTTTTGATTCAACGTTAAACATGGCTGCCAGCGGCCATCTTTGTTTACATAGAGTTATATAGTAAAAACTTGTAGCGACTTCTTCTCTGAAACTACTTGGCGGATTGTCATGAAACTTTACAGGAATGTTGCTCTTGATGTCTTATTGATCCTAGAAAAATTTCAGGTCGGCCGGAAATTCAAGATGGCCGTCACAGCTAAAAATAGATTTTTAAAAAATAAGTTTGTAGCGACTACTTCTTGAAAACTATAAGTGATATTGATATGGGACTTTTTCTAAAATGATCAGCATTACATGATGTTGATCCTAGTCAAAAATCGTTTTGATTCAACGTTAAACATGGCTGCCAGCGGCCATCTTTGTTTACATAGAGTTATGTAGTAAAAACTTGTAGTGACTACTCCTCTGAAACTACTTGGCGGATTGTCATGAAACTTTACAGGAATGTTGCTCTTGATGTCTAATTGATCCTATCAAAATTTCAGGTCGGCCCGAAATTCAAGATGGCCGTCACAGCTAAAAATAGATTTTTAAAAAATAAGTTTGTAGCGACTACTTCTTGAAAACTATAAGTGATATTGATATGGGACTTTTTCTAAAATGATCAGCATGACATGGTGTAGATCCTTGTGGAAAATTATTTTGATTCGATGTTAAACATGGCTGCCAGTGGCCATCTTTGGTTACATAGAGTTATATAGTAAAAACTTGTAGCGACTACTCCTCTGAAACTACTTGACGGATGTTCATGAAACTTCACAGGAATGTTGCTCTTGATGTCTAGTTGATCCTAGAAAAATTTCAGGTCGGCCGGAAATTCAAGATGGCCGCCAAGGCTAAAAATAGATTTAAAATAAATAAGTTTGTAGCGACTACTTCTTCAAAACAATAAGAGATATTGATATGGGACTTTTTCTAAAATGATCAGTATGACATGATGTTGGTCCTTGTCGAAAATCGTTTTGATTTGACCTTAAACATGGCTGCTTTGTTTACATAGAGTTATATAATGAAAACTTGTAGCGACTACTTCTTTGAAACTACCCGACGGATTTTCATGAAACTTCACAGGAATGTTGCTCTTAATGTCTTATTGATCTTAGCAAAATTTCAGGTCGGCCGGAAATTCAAGATGGCCGCCACGGTTAAAAATAGATTTTCAAAAAACAAGTCTGTAGCGACTACTTCCTGAAATCAAAATCAATCAGTAGAGCTTCAAGGTCATTGACCTCTTGTTATATATATTAAAATGTGATGCACAGTTAAACTGTGTTATAATTTTATACAAATAAAAAAGGAGTGCCCTACAATTTGAGTCACCAAAGCCATTCATTATACCTTTATCAGATATGATTGTAACATTGTGTTACTATTTCAGCGTGTGACTGTGACCCGACTGGTTCCCAGTTGGATGGCGAGTGTGAGAGTCATAATGACGCTGATTTGGACCTGGAAGCTGGGCGCTGTGTCTGTAAGACCCATGTGACGGGACGTCGCTGTGACTCGTGCAAGGAGGGCTACTGGAATATGGTGGAGAATGATCCAGATGGCTGTGAAGGTAACGCTGGCTTTGTGTATAGATTACATCATATAGCAATACTGGCTTTGTGTATAAATAACATCATATAGTAACACTGGCTTTATGTATAAATTACATCAGATAGTAACGCTGGCTTTGTGTATAAATTACATCGTAAAGTAACACTGGTTTTGTGTACAAATTACATCATGTAGTAACAATGGCTTTGTGTATAGTGTATACATTACATCAGTGTATAAATAACATTATATAGTAACACTGGCTTTGTGTATAAATTATATCATATAGTAACACTGGCTTTGTGTATAAATTACATCAGTGTATAAGTTACATCATATAGTAACACTGGCTTGGTGTATTAATTACATCATATAGTAACACTGACTTTGTGTATAAATTATATCATTTAGTAACACTGGCTTTGTGTATAAATTACATCATATAGTAACACTGACTTTGTGTATAAATTATATCATATAGTAACACTGACTTTGTGTATAAATTATATCATTTAGTAACACTGGCTTTGTGTATAAATTACATCATATAGTAACACTGGCTTTGTGTATAAATTACATCATATAGTAACACTGACTTTGTGTATAAATTATATCATGTAGTAACAATGGCTTTCTGTATAAATAACATCATATAGTAACACTGGCTTTGTGTATAGTGTATAAATTACATCAGTGTATAAATAACATTATATAGTAACACTGGCTTTGTGTATAAATTATATCATATAGAAACACTGGCTGTGTGTATAAATTACATCAATG
The DNA here is from genome assembly GCA_037043455.1 of Cyrtodaria siliqua. Lineage (NCBI taxonomy): Eukaryota > Metazoa > Mollusca > Bivalvia > Adapedonta > Hiatellidae > Cyrtodaria > Cyrtodaria siliqua. The sequence goes on from JAWPHD010003841.1 coordinate 7,240, forward strand.
TATAAGTTACATCATATAGTAACACTGGCTTGGTGTATTAATTACATCATATAGTAACACTGACTTTGTGTATAAATTATATTATTTAGTAACACTGGCTTTGTGTATAAATTACATCAGATAGTAACACTGACTTTGTGTATAAATTATATCATTTAGTAACACTGGCGTGTATAATTTACATCATATAGTAACACTGGCTTTGTGTATAAATTATATCATATAGTAACACTGGCTTTGTGTATAAATTACATCATATAGTAACACTGACTTTGTGTATAAATTAAATCATTTAGTAACATTGGCTTTGTGTACAAATTACACCATATAGTAACACTGACTTTGTGAAAAATTGTATCATATAGTTACACTGGCTTTGTGTATAAATTATATCATATAGTAACACTGACTTTGTATATAAATTACATCATTTCGAAACACTGGCTTTGTGTATAAATTACATCATAAAGCAACACTGACTTTGTGTATAAATTACATCATATAGTAACACTGGCTTTGTGTAAAAATTACATCATAAAGCAACACTGGCTTTGTGTATAAATTACATCATAAAGCAACACTGACTTTGTGTATAAATTACATCATAAAGCAACACTGACTTTGTGTATAAATTACATCATTTAGTAACACTGGCTTTGTGTATAAATTACATCATAAAGCAACACTGACTTTGTGTATAAATTACATCATAAAACAACACTTACTTTGTGTATAAATTACATCATATAGTAACACTGACTTTGTGTATAAATTATATCATTTAGTAACACTGGCTTTGTGTAGAAATTAGATCAAATAGTAACACTGGCTTTGTGTATAAATTATATCATATAGTAACACTGGCTTTCTGTATAAATTATATCATATAGTAACACTGACTTTGTGTAGAAATTAGATCAAATAGTAACACTGGCTTTGTGTATAAATTATATCATATAGTAACACTGGCTTTCTGTAGAAATTATATCATATAGTAACACTGTGTATAAAATACATGATATCGTAACACTGGCTTTGTGTATAAATTACATCATTTATAATTCATGGTAGATGTGAAGAGAACACTGGCAGAAAACTAAGAATAATCTTTGTATAGAAATTCTAAAAAAAAATAATTGCATTCAAAAATAATTTTTTGCGCGTGAATTTTTTATTTCTCATTCGATTTAGCGGTATTTTTTATTTACCACTATAAATGCTTGTTTATTGATAAGTTATTTGAAATCTAGTTTAATTTTGTTTGAAAGGCCGAACATCTACACAGGTAGTATTTGTTGATATACATTCACATGTACAACTGAAAAAATGATTATTTTCAGCATGCACGTGTGATGCCATGGGAACCCTGGAGAGCTATGGTTGTGATCAGTATACTGGGAAATGTACGTGTAAACGTTACGTAACTGGCAGGAACTGTGACCAGTGCTATGTAAGTGAATCAGTCATTTCATTTCATTTATTTCAGGCTAAAGATACATATATACATTAGTTACAGTAATCACAGTTTTATAATAAGCATAAATTATAGAAATGATATAACATAGAATGTACCACATAATCACAATGTGTCATATCACAGATAAGCATATCATATATTCACTAGCATGAGAGAATACATCATAGTGTTAACTATACCGCAGTAATATAATCATCATTACCTAAGGGTGGCGCGTAAAGCCAAACTGGCTTATTTCCAATGAGGTCCTTAAGTTCTTGTTTCTAGAAGCGTTTGCTCTTTAAGTTCACCAGTAGGTAAGTGCTAAGTTCATAAACACATATTTGAAGAAGTGCGTACATCTTTGAAGAGTTCCTCATCGCGGCTTTACTTACATATCACTATCGAGTATTGGATGGGTAGTCTGCATGGTAAAATATATCATTGCATACGCATTTACAAGCTCCATTTACTTTCAGTGTAGCAGGAAATGTCAATATTCGCTCATATTGACGTGTATTAACGTCATATTGGGTGTGTGTATACTCATTCGTGATTGTTGCAATTATCTGTTCATGCCAAAGAAAGTATGTCTCGTGATGTAAACAGTTTATTTCGTGTATAAATAACGATTGTCGCTACGATGTAACGACAAGATGTTTGTTTGTTTTTGGTGAAAATTAAATGTTACAACCTATTTTATTGTTCTAATTTAAAAATGTGTAGGCAATAAAAAGGTTATTAGATTTATATTGGGATATATGTACTCATTCTTAAAGTCGCGCAATATTCATACACAAAAGAAGTCGTGCATATATCCCAATACAAATCTAATAACCTATAAGTATTCAAGCATGTTTTGTAGAGAGGATCGCTTTAAGAACTTTTTCTTTCGTTCCTATCCTTCTACTATGTACTGTATGAAAATAAATACCCTATTTCCCCTAATAGTAGCGCCTGGGCACTATGCAAAATGCCATGGGGGCGTTATTATTGTTATACAGAAGATCGAAAATTTATATTTTTATTTTTATTTTTTAATATCGAAATGGAGATGGGGGCAGGTGGGGCGGAGGGAATAGGGGGCACTTCTATTAGGGAAGGCACTGTTATTTGGGGAAATATAGTATGTTGAAATAAAAGGTGTTTAAACCAGGTTTTGTATAGGGGTATATTTGATTTCCATCAATCCATATACATTGTATATTCCTTTAATAAAGTAAAGAAAGTTTGAATTTAAATAAATTGTTAGTGATAATTATGTATTCAAAATTGTTTAATTTTGTAGCCTGGTTTCTGGGGTATGAGTAATGACCTGTATGGCTGCAGACCATGTGACTGTGATGTAGGTGGGGCTAGAGGTGATGAGTGTGATGTGATCACAGGCCAGTGCATGTGCAAACCCAACATTCAGGGTCGACAGTGTCACCAGGTGCAGCCCGGCTACTTCTTTACCAGGATGGACTGGTACATGTACGAGGCCGAGTTTGCTGAAGGATTTGGGGTAAGTAGTGTTTAGGGGAGGAGAGGGGATGGGTGGGGTTGGGAGCAATGTTTAAGTATGAAGGGGAGGAGAGAGAGGGTGGGTGGGGTTGGGAGCGATATTTAAGTATGTAGGGGAGGAGAGAGAGGGTGGGTGGGGTTGGGAGCGATGTTATAGTATTTAGGGGAGGAGAGAGAGGGTGGTAGTGGTTGGGAGCGATGTTTAAATATGTAGGGGAGGAGAGAGAGGGTGGGTGGGGTTGGGAGCGATGTTATAGTATTTAGGGGAGGAGAGAGAGGGCGGTTGAGGTTTGGAGCGATGTTTAATTATGTAGGGGAGGAGAGAGAGGGCGGTTGGGGTTTGGAGCGATGTTTAATTATGTAGGGGAGGAGAGATAGGGTGGGTGGGATTGAGAACGAAGTTTAATTATGTAGGGGAGGAGAGATAGGGTGGGTGGGGTTGAGAACCAAGTTTAATTATGTAGGGGAGGAGAGATAGGGTGGGTGGGATTGAGAACGAAGTTTAATTATGTAGGGGAGGAGAGATAGGGTGGGTGGGGTTAAGAACGAAGTTTAATTATGTAGGGGAGGAGAGATAGGGTGGGTGGGGTTGGGAGCGATGTTTAATTATGTAAAATATTTCTTGACATGTTAGTCATTCTCTGCATTAAAGCAATTTTGTTTAGAAATAACAAAACCATGCGATGATGATTTCATTGTGAAAGGCAAATGTGTTGTAATACATTTAATCCTCTGACCGTCCCACCAAGTTTGTGTCAATTTAATCATTGTTTATTTACAGAACACCAGAGTGTACATCCGTGAGCCAATCCCAGGCTACCACAGCTGGTCTGGCCCCGGCTACATGAGGGTAATGGAGGGAGATGCCATCGAGTTTTCCGGGGTCACGGTGGATTTCCCCATGTATTATGATATTGTCATCAGATACGACCCTAGGGTAAGTCTAGATGTGGTTTGTCGCCTAAACCAGCGTAGGACAACACTTTTATATGTAAATAAGCTAATAAAATTACTTCAGAAAAGGCCTCAAATGGGTTTACATGGTCACAGGATGTAGGTTCAAACAATTTACTGCCAAGTACAACATGGACAATTAAAATTAGTGTTGTGCAATGTTTGTTTTCAGTAAAAAAGTTGACCTGCCCTGTTTGTACCTACATGGATTAAGAAATAAAATAGTTTCAGCAGGTTTATATTGTCCCAGATCAATACCGGCTGGGCGGGGCGTGAAGTTCATCGATACCAAGGGTCGCAGGCCTGCAGTTTCGATGTGTTTCAAGTCCCAAACACCAGGTTTTGATCTCGCACAACATAAACCCGCTTGAAATATTTTATTTCTTGTCTAACACGTAGTTTTATGTATCGTGAAACACATTTTGTCGAGAGATCGCACAAAATACAAGCAAATTCTCTCGGCTTACAATTTATGCCTATCAACATCAAATGAGAAGAATATACAGCTTCATCATATTTAAATGTGTTGTTGGAACGTAGCATCGCTTAAAATAACGCATTTTATTGCGTTGTTGTTTTGCAGCTGACGTTTAAAATGAGGTCTCAACGGTTGTGTTTTCTGGCGTTATAATGATTGACGTACATGACGTCAGAGGTTTATGTAGCTTTTTTCAGTAGGATGTTTTCATAATTACACAACAAGAGACATATAACTTGTCATGTTTTCTTTGTGGTTGGTCAAAGCAGCTTATCAGGTTTAAAAGCGTCCATCTTGTATATATGATATTATATTTCCACTTTTAAACACAACTCAGTTTATTAACAAAAAGTCTATTTATTTACATAAATATGTCTCTTTTAAGCATGTTATCTCGTTGCATTGTCAGAGTTCTGCCATCACATAGCATGAATATTAAAGGGACATATGGCAATCTTGAAGTGTTTGAAATGGATGTCTCGATTTATATATCCTGTATCAGTTTCACTTTTACCCTGGTTTAATTTAAATAAATCAGATTTTAAGTATTCACTATTTTGTTTTATTATACTACAAGTTTTAATTTATTATGGGTGCAATAATATCAAAAATTAAAAATATGCAAAAACAAGTTGCTTTAAACTATTCTTATAATTAATATTAATGATTGAACAAATGCAAGTTATGCAGAAAAACTAGCAGGACGCCGTGAGTTTTTGAAAAAAAGAAAGATTGCCATGTGTCCCTTTAACAAAAAGTTAGTAGACTTGCTTCATAATAAAAAAAAGAATTTACTTCTGATAGGGTGTTAAGGGAGACAAGGCAATCTTGATACATACCAGTTGTCCAGTATTATATTTTCCATGACAGACTGGTAAATGTAATAAAACCCAAGACCGGATTATATATCCTGATACAGGATTATTTCCCTTTTAAAATAAGAGATTTCAGGATAACTCTGTCTTTATAATTAGATAAATTACAGGTGATGCCTTTATTTTAAGGAAACTATAAGGAAACATTACAAAAAATATTGTTGAATTGTTGAGTTCCCCGTACAGTTAATAATCAGTGAAATTTTTTGATGATTTTATCTCATTATAATTATGCTACATAGAGATATATTTGGTAAGGTAAGATTTAAGTTGTTTTGTCTTTTATGTGGTGTTTGTTGTATGTGGACACTGGGACTTCTCCGTTACCTTTATGATAAATTATATTCTCTACATTGTATACTGTATTGTACATTATTAATAATTCAGAGGTGTCAATATAATCTTTATCGTCAATAATTTTTTACGAAAATATAGAAAAGCATGTCTATTGTAGATTTATTTCTTTATCGTGTCGCCTGCATAGCATGACAGACACTTAGGGATCACTTTGTCCATCGTCCGTTATCTGTCGTCGTCCGTCCCACTTTAACCTGCAACCTAACCTTGGCCATAACTTAAAAAGTATTTGACCTGTGTTCATGAAACTTCACACATATCCTCATCTTAACCCAAGGAATACTATTACACATGTCCAATAACTCTGCCTTTCATTTTGGCAGAGTTATGCACCGTTTTCATAAAACTTTAACCTGCAGCATAACTTGGCAATATATTGACTTATGGTCATGAACCTTCATACTGTTCTTCCTTATCGATTATCTAAGTCAGATTTATGCCCCTTTTCATAAACTTTAACACTTTAAAAAGAAACTGCTCCATAATTCATGAAGGAGTGCACCCCGTGTCTTCAAACTTGATAGTTAGGTTGTACTTGCTGACATAAGCACACTGCAGGTGACACAAGTGTTCCATGGAACACCCTTCTAGTTCCATATACTAACTAAAATGTTTTGAACTTTCATGATGTGTAAACCATAATTGTATTGACACCCTGAATTCTGTACATTGTGGTATTAAATGGGTAATTACTTCTCCTCAACCACAAAGAGATGCTTCACCACTACATTACCTGGCATATCCCTCAATCCCAGTACAGCGCTGCAGTATCAAAGTTAAAGGGTTGATGCGCTATTTTCAAATAACGTTCATTTTAAAGGGCTCTTAAAAAACTTGAAAAAAGCTGAAAGAAATATCAAAATGCCATAAAAAATATAGGAGATATGACCTACTGAAAATGTGCAAAGAAACATAAATGGAGATGGCCAACTTTGAACGATGACGTCATCGCGCCTTTTTACCATATATGGAATAATGACATATGTCTTTTAAAGCAAAGAAAAAACACTGCAAATGAAAAATAAGCATACCATTTATACATTTTACAACTGTATATTTAGTTTTTCATCAATTGCAGTGATTCATTTTCCTTGAAAATGTGTTTTGTCTATATACCATTTATAGTAAAAAGGCACGATGATGTCATCGTTCCAAGATGGCTGCCTCCATTTATGTTCTCTGCAAACATATCTTCTTTATTTTTCATGGCATTTTGACATTTTTTTCCACTTTTTTCAAGTTTTTCAGAGCCCTTTAAAATAGAGCTTGTTTAAAAATAGTGCATCAATCCCTTTAAAAGGAGTTAAGGCTGCTTATACCCAGTCTACCATATTAACACTTAATAAAAAAGTTTGATGATTCTGACCAATCATCCACAACAGGGTAACAAGGTTGACATGTTCATCTTTCAGGATGTCCAGATATTTCATTAGCATTATTACAATATTAAGTACATTTCCTACATTTTATAAAATATTAAATAAAATCCTATAAATATTAGAAGAGAATAGAACTGTAACAATACTACATGTACCAGTCCAACAGCTGGAAGTCACGTGATATTACGTCATGCGATATAAACAACAAACCGAGGGACGATTTTTAACACAATTTATTGAAGTTTTACAACAAACATGCAAACATTTGTACAAAAACAAGCATCATAATACACTTTATTCATTTATAGTTCGAATTAAGTCAATATATTACTTATATGAAGCAAGTAAATTACGAAAAAAGTGTTTCGGTATTCACAATTTTCTGTCTCGATGTCTGTTCGTCGTCAAGGTTTTTTTCTTCCCAGACATCGATTTTCTGCACGAAAAAAAGAGTTCTTTTTATTGTTTCCTTATATTGTACGCACCCCCCTTTCGGAAACCGTAAAAGTGGTAAAAAAACTGCGTACTATACAAGGTAAAATACGGTATGCGCAAAAATGATGCGCATGAACAACTGTAGGAAATGTCCTTAAGCCCATGGAAAGACTCATTGTTCTACTGATGTAAAGTTTTGTTGTTTCAGTTATATTTTAATGTTTACTTGTTTTCCAGTTGTCATTGTTTGCTTTGTAGGTTTTCAGTATCGGCAATTTCAAATAATTTAAAATATATGACTTTCATTGTAAAGGTAATAAGTAAGAAACATCTATATTTAACGAAGGTAACTTGGTTAGTTGATCCAACTAATCTTCCCTTAGGCCCTCAAATATTCATTTGTATTTAGGAACAAACACATCGTTCCAGTCTGAAAACCTGGTGCGTGCTGTAGAATAATGTTATATAATGTTTTTCTACTTGACAAGATAGTATGTCGGGACATGTTTCGTATTTACCTTCTAGCATTGCAATGGTGCAGTAACTATAGCAAAGGTTAATTGTCTGACACAAACCACAGGGTTACACAATAACTACAGTAAGACAGGCTGCAGCTGTATAACGTTTAATTACTGATAAATAAATTATAAGAAAGGAAATTCTGATAATGAAATAAGCGTTATGTGTGTTGTAGATGACAGAAAAATGGGAAGATGTGCGCGTGACTGTGATACGCCAGGGACCTACAGACCCAGATGGTCCCTGCGCCAACTCTATACCCCAGGACGATGACAAGGCCACCTCCCTCAATCCAGGTAATATAACTAGAATAACATCTGTCATAGAAATCATATCAAAATGTATGTCTGTTAAAGACTTGAAACCCTTGTGTACACATCTAACTTTAGGTTGATGACCAGTGACATTTGCAAATAAGATAACGAAAGCTTGATAATGGTGTAGACCAAAATAAGAAACTACATTGCCCAGAAGTATATGATACTCAATAGAAAAGTGAAAACATTAATTTCGGAGATTATAATTAACAATTAAGTATTGGTCAAACATACTCATCATATTCCTGTTTTCTTCCTAATAATAGTTGTACAATATGTACTAAGCGTTCTTTAAATATACAATGTAAAATTTGTTTACAAAATCTTTCGCAATATATTCAGGAGCTCGTTTTATTAGTGTGGCCCCGGCATCGTGTTTAGAGAAAGGGGTTAACTACAGTATCCGTATAGAGTTCAACAAGTACAAGAGTGACCTTGACACGCCAGAGGCCACTGCACTCATTGATTCAGTAAGTACCAGAGTGACCTTGACCTGCCATAACCTGAAAATTATTTGACCTATGTTCATGAAACTTCACACACATATCCATCTTAACCTAAGGAATGTTGTTACACGTTCAATAACTCTGACTTTAATTTTGGCAGAGTTATGCCCCTTTTTCATAAAACTCTAAAAGAGGCCACTTCTCTCATTGACTCAGTAAGTACCAGAGTGACCTTGACCTGCCAGAGGCCACTGCACTCATTGATTCGGTAAGTACAAGAGTGACATAGGCATGTCGGAGGCTGCTGCACTCATTGACTCAGTAAGTACCAGAGTGACCTTGACAGACAAGAGTACACTGAAATTATTTATTCGTATGTGCCAGTGACCTTGACATGTTAGAGGCCATTGCATCACATTCAGCTTTAAAACATTTGACAGAGGATGATTTAACATTCAGCTTGCTAGCCAAACCTTGAGAAACTTATACTTTGTGACAGGATTGGTCACTTTCAGTACCGTAATTTACACTTCATAGAGGAAAACAATTTTTTTTTATCAGGACAAACAATTGAACTTATAGTTAATGGACTTAAATATTTCCCCAAAACAGCTTAACCCAGGAAGCGTTAAATCCACATAGTTCCAGTATGGGTGGAGTGACCTTCCACACACACATCATAAGCAAAAAATATTTTTAAAAAAGCTCCAACATAATAATTTGGTTGTAACATAATTATTTTCCTGATGATTACAGATTGTGTTGATGCCCAACACGGACAGTGTGCCCATCTTTCAAGGCCCGGGCCTGCCAGAATACATGAAGAACGAGTACATCAGGTACAGATGTAGGGACCTACAACTGCACGTACACAGACCAGAACTGCCCGAGGTCTGTCGCAAACACACCTTCAGTATATCTGCCGTCATACACAGGAAAGCCCTGGGTTTGTACTAGTTTATTTTTTCTTCTCAGCTTGTCTTGAATGATTGTTGAAATCATTCTTTTTTGACCAATTTGTTGTGCATAATATAAGATGAAAAGTTTGAGCTTGTTTGCTACTTTAAACAAAATTTTATTGCCAGTATTTTCACATACAGAGAGGGCTTTTTTTTTGAGAAAATTGGGAAATGCCTAGGCCTGTTGATTTTGGGAAAAAGAAGCGCAAGATTGTTAAAATTGGGGGGAAAAAATAGCATGATTTTCACTATTTAGGGAATGTTTTTTTAAAGGGACACTGTCCGTAACTTTTAGCTTATATAACACACACTAATTATGTTCGCAAACATCACACACTAAACAATATTGAATATTTACTAATTAAAAGCAAGATTGTTTGACGGAATTCAATCGCGGTACAAAAAAAGTAAATCCGCTTTGTGCGTTTGAACTCGCAGCCCAAACTAAAATTACACTCACCGTAATAATAGTGAGCGTGAGCGTAAAGTGGTCGGCAACGCTCCCAACTGAGCTAAGCGGGCTATACATATTTTGCAATACATACTGTGGTGATAACCTAATGCGCTAATGGAAGTCACGTGATCGCGGAAAAGGTAAATATTGTGGGTCCCACTTTATTTACATATAATAATTAAAACTTTTTTTTTTCAAACTCACGAATGTATTCCTACATACTTCTTAGGGTCTATCCTCATGTTTTCATGTATACATTTCACTGCATAAAAGTCAGCCAGTTATTTGGTTATGCTCAATATCTGCTTACTTACGGACAGTGTCCCTTTAAGAGGAAAACTCATTAAAAGGTATGCGTTAGATTTAATATCTGACAATGAGATATTGAATTTGGCAATAATATTAATATACAGTGGAACATCTATGATTTACTAAAAAAAAAAATGTTTATTTATTAGATTAGGATTTTTTTACCCAGAATTGGGAAAATATAGAGGTTTTTGCAAATTGGAAGGGGCTGAATTTCGGCCCCACTTAAATAGGTTAAAAAAGCCCTAACATTTGTATGGTAGAAATATTGACAAATGGGTTGGGTAACCTTAGTTTCACAGAAGGACAGACTGATGTCATACACCAGTTTTGTAAACTTTTTTTCTTATATTGTGTATGATATCTGCTTTTTATTCTTCGAAGGTTATATAGTGTTCTCTAAGTAATAGATAGAGTATGGTGTCATCGAGTTGGTTGATTTAAACATCGAAATAGGCGTAGCCCATCAAGATGTTTAAATTAACCAACAAGATGAGACCATACTCTATTTGTTTTGTAGCATGTCCTTTTCATGTACTTGCCATACTCTAAACTTCCAAAAACTGGTACTTGGAGTACACCATTTATTCCGACAGGTGTTATTTTCAGATAAATTTCAGTGACCATGCTACAAATATTTTTAACAAAATGTTTTACCATTTTCTAAATGGAGATGATATTACCGCAGATAAAATATATGTAGAGTGAAACATGCTCTGTCTACAACTGTAAACATGCTCTGTCTACAACTTTAGGGACTCTAGTATCAGAAGACAGTTTACTACTTTACTACAGCCCAGCCTCTATATGCTACCACCGGTATCAGTCTCTACTGCTTTCTTGTTAGACATACAGCAATGTTTTAGGCGGATTCATTTGACTTCTGTATTTTGTTATGTGTGATATGATAATGTGGAAAAATGTTACATTGTATTACAGATGTTTACAGATTCAATTGTCTCAACTGTTGTATTACAGATGTTTACAGATTTAATTGTCTCAACTGCACAGAGGTTAGCTTTGAAAAGTTCTTGAAAACATACTTGCCTGTACATTTTCTTAAAAAATCTCTAAATTTGTCTTAAATTAAACCAAAAGGCTCTATAAAAGCATTGAAATATTCTGAGTAAGGTGTAGAAAATCCAACAGAAACTGGTTTTTGCCAATAAAAGTGAGATTGCATTTGTCTTAAACACTCTCATGTCTACAGATTGTGACTGTGACCTGACTGGTTCCCTGAGCTTTGAGTGTGATGCCGTGGGTGGGCAGTGTGAATGTAAACCACATGTCGTAGGTAGACGGTGTGACCAGTGTGCCCCGGGAACTTATGGGTTTGGACCTAACGGATGTACACGTAAGTCTATGCTGTTGTCATGTCCATGTATTTATCTGTGACATCGGATCCTAGTTGAAGTCTATGATTTGCTTGTTTGTGAAAATGTATGTTAGTTTGCTTGTGGAAGTTGAAGGATTTGAGCACTGGTTATAACGCAGGAAATGTGGATGATTGTCCTTCCACCACAATAAACTGACCTCCCTATGATCTTCAGTATGAGGGATGGGAGTATCCTGCCAATAGGATGTTCATGTGTAATTATTGCACTTTGTATGTTTGTAACGTTTCTGTCAAACAAGTTTTATATTTCAGATAAATTTACCGTCAATAAAAAGGCGTTTATTCATTGTCATTTAGGGCAACCAAAACGGGTGAAAAATAATTGATTAAATATTTACTCTTGACAATTACAAAACATAACTAATATTCCAGGTAAATTGCAGTGCTCTTTCAGATTCTAGTTTCCTTAGCTTCCTTCACTTCCTTCACTGCAAGACAATGGTAAAATTGTCATGCTAATTATGGTGATTTGTATAAGCTTCAAAGCTTGTTTCATGTTGTTTATTTTTTTACAGCTTGTAACTGCCACGCCATTGGTTCCCGTGACAACTTCTGTGATATAGAGACGGGCCAGTGCTTGTGTATTCCCAACGTTTACAACCGTATATGTGATGAGTGTAGTCCTGGTAGCTATGGTTTCCCGTACTGTAAAGACTGCGAGTGTAACGGTAACGCAGACATTTGCGAGAACCTGACAGGGGAATGTATCGACTGTAGAGACAACACCACCGGGGAACATTGCGAGAGGTCAGTATCAAAATTAATTTATTATAATTATGGTATTGGCACTGTCTGTCTGTCAGTTAACAATTTAAATTCCCCATGATAACTCATATAAGTTCAAGTATTAACACACATGATCATGAAACTTCATACATCTGACATTCAGACTGTCCAGGGCACAAGGATGATCCCTATTGTTTTTGAGGTCACTAGATCTCAAAGGTCAGATTCGCGTTTCCCACATAAAAAGTTAGCTATTTTGAGCTATAACTCAAGTATCTTTCAACCTAAGATCATGAAACTTCATAATAGATTGCACATGGGACAAGGATGATTCGTTGTTTTTGAGGTCACTAGTTGTCAGCAGATCGAGGTCATATTGACCTGACACCTACGAAACACTTTTCGCATAGAAACCTTAGCAAACGGACGCACATGCCCCATTAGTCAGCACTCTTGTTTCATTATGCTTTAAGAAAACCAACTAATTTTAGTTTTCCGAATTTATTTGTAAAATTATCTGTTACAAAGATTAAATGTTCTTAAACGGGAACGTTTTCTGTTATTTTAATTTTCCTGCCTTTGTGTTACAGATGTACACAAGGCTACTATGGTGATCCACGTATTGATTACCGTGTTCCGTGTCAGGCATGTATGTGTCCTGGAGGTCCTAATCACCCTGCCCAACACGCAGACTCGTGTTATTACGACCCCAGGTTGGAATATGTTGTCTGTGCCTGCGATATTGGATACCAAGGTAAACACACATTTTTAGAATAGGAAAATAATGTTCTTGAAAAACAGTTTTGGTTTGCAATATAACTATTTGATAGTGTTTGAGTGTAACATTGGTCTACTGATGCTGTCCATGCTCAGTAACACCGGCATAAGCAACATGCAATCCCAGAACATTTAAACATGGTATTTAAAAACAGCTGACGGGTTGAGGCATACGCTGTAAAAAATGCTATTATGAGTAAACTGCATATTTAAGGTGCACACACATTTAATTGCTTATAACTTGCTGTTTTTTGTCTCGCCCACGAAAGTGGGTAGTGATACAAAGCAGTCATTTTTCCGGCGGCGGCCACATTTTAAAACTATATCTCAACAACCGCTGCTCCAATTTTTCTGAAACTTTGTCGGATGCTTTGTTGGGTTAAGGGACATCACGTAATGCCAAAATTACCAAGGTCAAGGTCATATTTTGCGTTATTTTCCCAAAACTAAACCTTGGTTAGGTAACAAACTTGGTTAGGTAACTTAACCTCAGTCAACTGAATGTGGTTGCCTCATTTTCTTTGTTTGATACTTGGTCATATGTATTGTTGGTATTGGTGGACATCGCTGAACGACAAAAAATACCAAGGTCAATGTCATATTTTGCATATTTTCCCAAAACTTAACCTTGGTTAGGTAACTTAACCTCAGTTAACTTTATGTGATTGCGTCACTTTATGTCTTTGATACTTTGTCATATGTATTGTTGGCATTGGTGGACATCGCTGAATGACAAAAAATACCAAGGTCAATGTCATATTTTGCATTGTTTTGCCAAAACTACACCCTGATTAAACTATTTAACCTCAGTAACTTAACTTCTTATGTTTACCTCGCTTTTATTTGTTTTGATACTTGGTCTTATGAAGTGTTGTTTTAGGTGGACATCATTTAAGCACAAATTTAAAAATAAAATATTTTCATATGCCGTTTGCCGCGGTGGGCGAGACACTCTCAGAACGAGGTCCTGTGTTTTACGAGTCCCACATTAAAACAGTTTATTCAAGATTAAATACTCAGTTGAAATAACTGTCTAAGTATTTGTATTTATCATGCAGATATGCACTTTTCTGCCTAATAAAGAAAGGGGTGACCAAATAAATTTTGCTTTATTAGGCACCGACCAGTAAAGCAAATCAGTGCGGAAAATCTCGGCGTTTATTGTACGTACTGTTATCCAGCATCATGTATGTAACGTAATCTGACGTCGTAAAACAAACAAAAAAATAACAACATGGTTGCGTCGTCAATAAGTGTAACATTCCGCAAAATAGATAATAATAATAATTCATACAGAAAATGTGGATAATCTACATGATAAATAGAATATTATGTCAGTGCCTTTAACTATCAAGTTTATTAGGCTCGGCACGAAAAACGGCTCGGTAGAGCCTCGCCATTCTTCAATTTCTAAACCTCGCCTAATAAACTTGATAGTAAAAGGCAATGACATAATATTCTCTATATAGCTTCATACTGACAAACTTGATTGTTTATACGCAGGACCTGACTGTGCTACGTGTGCTGACAACTACTTTGGTGATCCCACCGAGATTAACAGCACATGTGACCTGTGTGTGTGCAATGACAATGTGGACCCCGACGACGTCGGCAACTGTGACACGGAGACGGGAGAATGTCTGAAGTGTCTCTTTCATACCGAGGGATTTAACTGCGAGAAATGTGAACCTGGTTACTATGGTGATGCCCTGTTACAGAACTGTCAAGGTAATGTAATGATTGCTCAAATAATTACATGTTTAACATTTTATGTATAATATCCAGGACTGTCTATAAACATGTAACGTTGAACTCTGGTATTATTTACTGTTCATTTTAAACAAGATACAGTAAAACCATTGTCTCCGTGGCCGACGTTGCGTTGTAAACCTTTGCCTCTCACCATTGCTGGTTTGAATCTCACTGGCAGCTCGACTTGCAAGTGAGGAAGTGTCGATTCTTACGGATGGCGGGAGGTGTACAGTACTGGTTCTATCCATGAAAAGTGGGTGATATGCTTCCACCACAAAAAGTCGACCGTCGTATATAACCTTATATGTGTTAAAACATAAAAACACCATACAAACAAACAAAAAAAAACAAAAAAAAACAAAAAAAAAAAACATCTCAGCGTTACAACTCCTCATGTAGGCATGTGCAGTAGATATTTAAGAGCAGACTGTAGGTCATGGTTAATCAATTATGTTTTAATTGTTGTCTACATTTAAATTGACGGAAATAGTCGCACTTAACATTAATTATCGATTGACTATTGATCTCTCAATATCTCCGCTTCAAATTCAAATGGATGCATCTGATTGGTCAATACATTCCACCTTGTTCCCAGAAACGTGGATTGAGCAAGGGTAACTCTGGCGATTGAAGATGAATAACATGGACTCTGTAAGAAATTAGTATAATACTGGAACGTACACATTTATTACCATTTCAGTATGATTATCTGATCCCATTTTTCCTATTGGTGAATGCACATGTAGCCTGAAATTATTTCCATTGCAGTATGTATATGTAACTCGATCGGGACAAATCCCAATGGTGGCGATTGTGACAGAGAGACTGGCCAGTGTCCATGCTTACCAAATGTTATTGGGTTCCGCTGTGATGAGTCGGCCCCTGGGTTCTGGAACATGACGGAGGGTGTTGGCAGTGTCGATTGCGCGTGTGATCCAGAGGGTTCGACAAGCATCGACTGTAATGAGGTATGTGTGCGGGAGATTGTTATTCCAACTTATGGGAACCTTCCTACTGGCCTTTTTACAGATGAAAAAGAATTAA
Organism: Cyrtodaria siliqua; assembly: GCA_037043455.1. NCBI lineage: Eukaryota > Metazoa > Mollusca > Bivalvia > Adapedonta > Hiatellidae > Cyrtodaria > Cyrtodaria siliqua. The sequence continues at coordinate 23,376 of JAWPHD010003841.1, forward strand.
TGATGTGTGATGAATACTGTACATTTGAAAAGCTTTTTCTGAAAAGGAAAATGCAAGACAGGTGTTATTTGGGTGGAACAGTTTTTGCGTGTTTAGCTCAGTTTAGCAGACACAGTTTTAAACGCATCCTCTGAACTTGGACCATATTTGCATTATGGGTCAACTTGGATTCCGTAAAACAGCAAACTTGGCATATTGCTTTATAACTTTTTGCGTTTAGTTGTCATGACACAATTTTTTGTACGTATCTTGCTGACAACATCTGTTGTGCTTTATGCATTAATTCTGAAAGAAACATGTGGTATAACTTTTCGGATACAATCAATTTAGTCTGTAAACTAAGTAATTATTTTGTTTTCTCCAGTTGTCTGGCCAGTGTACATGTAAGCCGGGTCGTGGTGGGCGTACGTGCAGTGAATGTGAGAACAAGTACTGGGGTGACCCCATAACACAGTGCTATCGTGAGTAAAATATATGCATTTAAAAAATAATGGAATAGTGTTATATGTCTGTCCAGCCATATTATATATAAAATTTTATGCTGTTTCAAAATGTTATTTATTTTACAGGTTAGGCTCATTTTCTGATAGTTATGATTGATAGTAACAAATGAAAAAAGCAGTATTTTCTTTAAAAAAATATTATTGTGTATTAGACCCCTATTTGTAGTTCAATTGTTAATAATTAATGAGCCTTTGAATTATTTTGTTACAATAATTAAATAATTTCAATATGCCTAAAATGTAGAAGATCTAGGCTAAGGTAACTTTTACTTTCATTCTATCCTACTAAATCAAAGATGCATCATGGCCATTAAAACTGTTTAAATTCTAAACCAGATTTTGTGTGGTATCTTATTAGATAACATAAACACCAGCTGCTTTTCCTGCTGTCAGTTTCTACAACCGAATACTTTCAAACAATAATATATTACTGAAGATCACATAGTACCATGTTTCTTTTGATGTTTCATTGGCCAATATGACTTTAAATCACATGCTATATCTATGTTTCATTGGCCAATATGACTTTAAATCACATGCTATGTCTATGTTTCATTAGCCAGTTGTTTAAATGAGGACACCTATATTGGTGAATTGCTTGTTTTGTAACGACATCTGTCATTATAAATTTCAGCATGCGATTGTGACAGCCAGGGCTCGTCAGCGTCACAATGTGATCGGCGTACCGGTCAGTGTGTTTGTCTGGTAGGCATCAGTGGCTACAAATGTGACAGGTGTGACCGTGGCACCACGGGAGAACTGCCCAACTGTGTGCCATGTGGGGACTGCTTCAACAACTGGGATAGAGTCATTAGGGATCTCAGAAGTAAGTAGGCCACAAATAGGACGTGTGACAGGAGCGCCGAGTGGTAACTGCTTCCTCAACTAAGTATAGGCATATATGACATAAGATAAAATACTAGTTGTCAATATCAAATATATATCAGACTACATTCCTCAACTATATATAGGCATATTTGACATAAGATAAAATACTAGTTGTCAATATCAAATATATATCAGACTACATTCCTCAACTATATATAGGCATATTTGACATAAGATAAAATACTAGTTGTCAATATCAAATATATATCAGACTACATTCCTCAACTATATATAGGCCTATTTGACATAAGATAAAATACTAGTTGTCAATATCAAATATATATCAGACTACATTCCTCAACTATATATAGGCATATTTGACATAAGATAAAATACTAGTTGTCAATATCAAATATATATCAGACTACATTCCTCAACTATATATAGGCATATTTGACATAAGATAAAATACTAGTTGTCAATCTCAAATATATATCGGGCTAAAATACGTGTAGCCTAAATTAAATGATTTGTTCTCCTGATGTGTTGATTAATGAAACTTTCCTTCCATTTTGATTGCATGCAGCATAACATGTGAGACTGCTTGGCCAAGTATTATGTAACCTTGCCCAAGTATTATGTAACCTTGCCCAAGTATTATGTAACCTTGCCCAAGCATAAACTGTTGATTGTGAAGATTGTTATTTATTATTGGTTATAACTCCAGGTCAGACGGAAGTATTGCTGGACCAGGGTCGTAACATCCAGATAGAGGGAGCATCTGGGGCGTTTGACAAGGAGTTCCGAGTCATGGAAGACAATCTCGCCGAGATACGCAGGATCATAGATAGCGCTGGTGTGTCCTCGATAGATGTTGAGGAATTGGAGAACATGCTTAAACAAATCAGGTACGCTTTCATATTTAAAATGGTGATAATTAATATGACTACTAAAACAATATTGTATAAGCTACTTAAATGTATGTAATGGAATTTATCATATGGGACAAGATGAAGTTTATTGAGGTGTGCTGCTGATTTGGATCAAACCAGTTATTGAGGAGTGTCTATGAATTAATACATGGATACTTTCAAAATCAAACAATGATTAAAATAAGATACTTGTTGTAGGCCTGGTGTACCAATCAAACACTTTGATTAGATATACCCGATTTCTTTTGAAGGGAGTGAATTCTGGCTTAGTTTGAAAACGAGGTTGAAAGGTGTACAGCAGATTATTCCACCATCAGCGTTCAAACTGAAAAAGTCCTTATATGTTGAAAACATTTTCAAGGCCTTGAAAAGGGTGATTAAAACCTGGAAAAGTCCTTGAAATTTCTGTTTCCTTGTTTGAACCAATCTACAGAGAAAAGATACAAACAAAAATGAAACATTTAGCAGTTACTTTATGATACCAAGTTTTATACTATAAATATTACGAAAAAAATGAAAACTAGTTATTCAGTAATATATGGATAGTTCTGTTATTACTGAAACTCATTTTGTTTTCTACGAGTTAAAGGAACAAACACACCAAATAACGGCAAAAATTGCACTGCAAAAAATGTTTATTAAAACTATCCAGGTGTACAGGTCATATAATAACGTAAATGTGCCGATTAAAAGTATAGTGTGTTTTTTTCATGGGTTCTTAAAAATACATGTGACTGAATATGCATGAAATGAATTACTAGGTGTTTAATTTGACGCTCCAGTTTTTGGGTGTGACATGGCTGGTTAAATAGAGAATATTATGTCAGTGCCTTTTACTATCAAGTTTATTAGGCGAGGCTTAGAAAACGAAGAATGGCGAGGCTCTGCCGAGCCATTCTTCGTTTTCGTGCCGAGCCTAATAAACTTGATAGTAAAAGGCACTGACATAATATTCTATTTATCATGTAGATTATCCATATTTTCTGTATGAATTACTATTGTTACCTATTTCTCAGAATGGTACGCTTATCGAGGACGTCGCCATGTTGTTGTTTTTTGTTGTTTTTATGACGTCATGCAAAGTTACGTGCATAACGTCAGATAACGTTACGTACAATAAACGCCGAGGGATTCCGCATTGATTTGCTTTATTGGTCAGTGCCTAATTAAAGCAAAATTTAATAGGTCACCCCTTTATTAGGCAGAAAAGTGCATATCTGCATGATAAAGCCATTTATACTGTGTCTATAGAGTTTGGATTCTCAAAATATGTAAGTGTTCTTGTCCTTAGTAGGTTTTCCATCCTCTTGTTTATACAGGTAAACACATTTGTAATATTATTTATGATAGCTAATTGTCATATCTGCAGGGCTAATCTGACGACAAACGTAGAGAACCTGAATACAATGGATGAGGAAATGTTGACAACCATGGGGCGTATACAGAACGGTAACAACAGAATAGCCTCCCTGGAATATGGTGTGAAGGATCTGAACCTGAAGGCTCAACAGTTACGCAGGAATGCCAGTGATATACAGGCCCAGGATGTGGAAGGTAATTGGGGCTACCCTGCCTAGTTTTACTTGGTTACAAGCCCTCATGGGACCAGGAATCTTTGTGTGAGGAAGCTATCCAACTTCCTTGCGGAATGTCATTGATTCAACCCAGGTGCACACCTGTGCACAAAAATGGGGTCTTCCTCCACCAATGGAAGCTGGAAGGTCGCCATATAACCTGAGCTGTTGGTGCGACTATGGAATTGAATTTAATTAAGTTTACTTGGTGACATTTTTGAGGGATTAAAAACTTTACCACAGCTAAAAATAGACTAAAAGTTTTGTGATCACTTCTCTAGAACTGTAAGAGATACCGATTTGTGATCTTTACTAAAGTAATGTGGATGGTGCTTGTTGAGATTCATATTGGTTTGGATTTAAGATGGTCACCTTTGTTTACATCATTTTGTATAGCCATGTTCCAGCTATGGATAAATGCTCAGGTGCCATGCCCTGCCCTTAGGCCAAATATAATAATAGGTGTGGTTCCAGTTTCCCGACCGACCCTACCGACCGACCGACCGACCCTTAGAGGCCGACCCTAAACATTTTATGACCCCTCAATTTTAGTATTTTTTTTTTACATTTTGCATTTTATGTTTTCTTTTCTTCTTTTTTTTTTTATTTTTTTTTTTCTATCGGTTCTGTATCTGATGATATCAACAAATATATAGTTATTTATTGGGAATAAAACTATAGTGTAAAATAAACACAAAAATATAAAATAAAATTTTTTCCTACCTACCTACTCTTATTTTTTTTGAGCATGTAATATGTAATAGGAACCACACATGTTAATTTTATTTGGCCTTATGCTTATTTACTATCCAAAATAGTATCCTAGTCCCTTGGACATATAATTATTATAGTATTTTTTGTGTGTTTTTAGCTCATTCGGCTCAAAGGTGAGCTATTGGGATCACTCTTCGTCCGTCGTCCGTCGTCGTCCGTCGTCAGTCGTTAACTTTTGCTTCAAATAACTTCTCCTCAGAAACCGCTTGACCAATTTTGACCAAACTTCACGTGGATGATCCTTAGATGAATGCTTTTTAGATTTGTTAAAATTAGATCAGTGCGACATCCAAGATGGCCGCCATTACCATATATGGTTGAAACCTTAAAAAATCTTCTTCTAAAGAACCGCTAGACAGATTTCGACAGTTTTTCGTTTAAAATGATCGCAAACGTCTTGACTATCAAGTTTGTTCAAATGAAGTCCCCGGGGTCAAAAATGGCCATGCCCCAGGGTTCCAAAGTATGTATATTGAGATTTTGCATGTTTTTCATATAGACATATAGGAAAAAACTTTAAAAAATCTTCTTCTCTGAAACCACAAGGCACAGAGGTCTCATATATTACATGTAGCATCAGCTTATGGTCCTCTACTAAGTTTGTTCAGATGGTGACCCTAGGGTCAAATTTGTCCCCGCCCCGGGGGTCACAATTTTACATAGACTTATATAGGATTTTTTTTTAAAAAATCTTTTTCTTGGAAACTGCAAGAGCCAGAGGTTTGATATTTTGCATTTACTATAAGCTTATGGTCCTTTACCAAGTTTGTTCACAGGGGTCACATTTGGCCCCGCCCCGGGGGTCACAGTTTTACATAGGCTTGTATAGGGAAAAACTGAAAAAAAATCTTCTTCTCTGGAACCACATGGCACAGAGCTTTCATGTATTACGTGTAGCATCAGCTTATAGTCCTCTACTTAGTTTGTTCAAATGGTGACCCTGGGGTCAAATTTGTCCCCGCCCCGGGGGCCTTTGTTTTACATAGACTTGTATAGGATTTCTTTTTTAAAAATCTTCTTCTCGGAAACTGCAAGAGCCAGAGGTTTGATATTTTGTATTTACTATAAGCTTATGGTGCTTTACAAAGCTTGTTCAAATGGTGACCCTGGGGTCACATTTGGCCCTGCCCCAAGGGTCACATGTTTTACATAGACATGTATAGGGAAAAACTTAAAAAATCTTCTTCTCTGAAACTGCAAGAGCCAGAGGTTTAATATTTTGCATTTGCTATAAGCTTATGGTCCTCTACCAAATTTGTTCAAATGGTGACCTAGGGGTAACATTTGGCCCCGCCCCGAGGATCATAGTTTTACATAGGCTTGTATAAGGAAAAACTGGAAAAAATCTCCTTCTCTGGAACCACATGGCACTGAGCTCTCATGTATTACATGTAGCATCAGCTTATGGTTCTCTACTTAGTTTGTTCAAATGGTGACCCTGGGGTCAAATTTGTCCCCGCCCCGGGGGTCACAGTTTTACATAGATATGTATAGGGAAAAACTTAAAAAATCTTCTTCTCTGAAACTGCAAGAGCCAGAGGTTTAATATTTTGCTTTTGCTATAAGCTCATGGTCCTCTACCAGTTTTGTTCAAATGGTGACCCAGGGGTCACATTTGGCCCCGCCCCGGGGGTCACAGTTTTACAAAGGCTTGTATATGGAAAAACTGAAAAAATCTACTTCTCTGGAACTGCAATAGCCAGAGGTTTATATTTTGCATTTGCTATAAGCTTATGGTCCTCTACAAAGTTTGTTCAAATGGTGACCCTGGTGTCAAACTTGGCCGCGCCCCGGGGGTCACAGTTTTATATAAACTTATATATATATAGGAAAAAAAAAATCTTCTCTGAAACTGCAAGAACCAGAGGTTTAATATTTTGCATTTACTATTAGATTATGGTCCTCTACCAAGTTTGTTCAAATGATGACCCAGGGGTAAAATTTGACCCCACTCCGTGGGTCACAGTTTTACAAAGACTTATATAGGCAACACATTAAAGTCTTCTTCTCTGGAACTACTAGAGCCAGAGGTTTAATATTTTGCATTTACTATACTCTTATGGTCCTTTACCAAGTTTGTTCAAATGGTGACCCTGGGTTCACATTTTGCCCCGCCCCAGTGGTCACGGTTTACATAGACTTGTATAGGGAAAAACTTAAAAAATCTTCTCTAAAACCACAAAGCACACAGCTCTCATATATTACATGTAGCCATGGGGTCATATTTGGCTCCGCCCAAGGTGTTATTCTCTAGCACCTTCATTTTATATTTGATCTTTACCAAACTTTGTCAGTGTCTTAAACTGTCTATATCAATGTTGTTATACACAACAGAGCCCACATTTCTTGAACAACCTTTACCAAATTTGCACAGTTTGTATATGACCATAAGATTTCAAAGAAGTTTGATAATGTGCCAGTACTCATGTGATCGCTTTAGGTCCATCTTGGCCCTGGCCCTCTTTTATTGGTTCAAATTAACTCAGGTGAGCGATATAGGGCCATCATGGCCCTCTTGTTTTAAATGTTAACCATCCCTCATTTCAACTCGATGTACCATCTGAATCAGGTGCCTTCAACATCACAAAGGATGCCCAGTTACGTTCCCAGGAGGCACAGATGATGGTGGACGGCACCAAGGAAAATGTCGAAGAATCGGAGGATGTGCGACAACGAGTGGAGAACTGGCTGGAGGACAACATGGAGGAGTTTAACCGTAGTCTTGTGGAGAACCAGGAGGCCCTGACGGAGCTTGACGAGGAGGTGACGGAGCTCAGTAAACAGATTACAGAGATAAATACCATGGTGAGTTACACAGTCAAAACTATTCCTACACCACATTACAAGCCATTACATTTTTATGGGATGCCGAGTTGTCCGTCGTCCGTCCGTCGTCCGTTAACTTTTGTCTCGTTAAGACAATAGGGCCTTCATTTTTCATCCGATTTTTAACAGACTTTACCAGATTGTTAATGTCAATGAAAGCTCGGACAAGTTCTAAAACCAGCCAGATCGGACCAGTAACAGCGGAGTTATGGCCCTTGAATTAGTTAAAAGAGCTTTATTTTGCCTCGATAAGACGATGCTTGAATAAATTATTTTTTTATATAACTTAGTTTACTTCTTTGGTGATTCTTTGTTTAATGACAAAAAAATGTTGCTGATTTAAAATGAAAGCCTCTATCAGTTATAACTTGAACTTATTGTTTTGTAGGTGTAGACAAAATATATTTATATAAATTTGAATTGAATTTGTATTGTAGGTGTGTGATGGCACTGGCAGCCCATGCGATGATGTGTGTGGTGGTGGAGGCTGTGGTGTGTGTGGAGGCCCCAGCTGTGGCAATGGCGCGGTCACCAAGGCAGACAATGCCCTTGACCTGGCCATGAAGGCAGAATCCATACTCAAAGTCAAGGAGGCTAATTCACAGGGTTTACAAACAAATGTAAGTCAAGATGGCTACTGTGCAGGGTTTACAAACAAATTGTATGTCAGGATGGCTACTGTGCAGGGTTAACAAACAAATGTATTCAAGATGGCTAAAGTGCAGGGTTTACAAACAAATGTATGTCAAGATGGCTACAGTGCAGGGTTTACAAACAAATGTTTGTCGAGGAGTATAATGCACAAGGTTTATGTACAACCGTAAGTCTGGGAGTATAATGCACAAGGTTTATGTACAACTGGGAGTATAATGCACAAGGTTTATGTACAACTGGGAGTATAATGCACAAGGTTTATGTACAACCGTAAGTCTGGGAGTATAATGCACAAGGTTTATGTACAACCATAAGTCTGAGAGTATAATGCACAAGGTTTATGTACAACTGGGAGTATAATGCACAAGGTTTACGTACAACCGTAAGTCTGGGAGTATAATGCACAAGGTTTATGTACAACCGTATGTCGGGGAGTATAATGCACGAGGTGTATGTATAACTGAATGTCTGGCAGTATAATGCACAAGGTTTATGTACAACTGAATGTCTGGCAGTATAATGCACAAGGTTTATGTACAACCGTATGTCTGGCAGTATAATGCACAAGGTTTATGTACAACTGAATGTCTGGCAGTATAAAGCACAAGGTTTATGTACAACCATAAGTCTGGGAGAATAATGTACAAGGTTTGCATACAACCGTAAGTCTGGGAGTATAATGCACAAGGTTTATGTACAACCGTAAGTCTAATGCACAAGGTTTATGTACAGCCGTAAGTCTGGCAGTATAATGCACAAGGTTTATGTACAGCCGTAAGTCTGGCAGTATAATGCACAAGGTTTACCTACAACCGTAAGTCTGGGAGTATAATGCACAAGGTTTATGTACAACCGTAAATCTGGGAGTATAATGCACAAGGTTTACGTACAACCGTAAGTCTGAGTATAATGCATTGGGTTTACACAAAATGTAAGTCAAGATGGCTAATGCGTAGGGTTTACAAACAAATGTAAGTCAAGATGGCTAATGCGTAGGGTTTACAAACAAATGTAAGTCAAGATGGTTAATGCGTAGGGTTTACAAACAAATATAAGTCAAGATGGTTAATGCGTAGGGTTTACAAACAAATGTAAGTCGAGATGGTTAATGCGTAGAGTTTACAAACAAATGTAAGTCAAGATGGTTAATGCATAGGGTTTACAAATAAATGTAAGTCAAGATGGTTAATGCGTAGGGTTTACAAACAAATATAAGTCGAGATGGCTAATGTGCAGGGTTTACAAACAAGTCTTAAGTGCTAGGTATTGGAAATGTGTTCAGAACAAATAATGTGTCACTAAATACCTAGTAATGTGTGCAAAAAGAAGCAAAAAACAGTGGAGAACTGTGTGGCGCAAATTAGTTGAAAGTCTAAACTAACGAGGCATAAGCGGCATGTTTGGCAATATATGTTGTCATGTTGCTATAGGGAACACGTGTCTCACTAGGTGTCTAACTGTCTCATGATCAGTTTGGTCTCTTCCTTTCTGTTAACAGCAGACTTCATAAAAAGGGTACTAGAAGCTCCCTAGCTTGACGTTCAGCGTATGAAGGGTAATTTGAGGACTGGTCAGCCCAGTGACGGTGTCATGTGACAGACGTTCAGCATATGAAGGGTAATTTGAGGACTGGTCAGCCCTGTGTCAGTATTATGTGACCGGGTGGGGTATTATGTTACGTGTCTACGGAGTGGTATTCTAGAGTGGCAATATTATAAAGTTGATCTGACACTGAGATCACTGCTACAAGTAGACACCGCCACGATATGACTGTAAGGTTGTTCAAAATTACGTTAAACCACATACATACATTTAATATTCCACAGGTGTCTGCGGCCCATGACCTGTCCCAAATGGCAAAGGCTGATGCCCAGATGGCATACGACGAGGCAGCCAAGGCAAGAAAAATATCTGAGGAAACGAGGCAGGACCTTGAACAACTTCTGAACGAGATCCGGGATTTCCTGAAAATTGACGGAGCACAGCCATCAGATATTGAAGATGTACATATTCTTTACTTCTCAAATTTCTTTAACAAAGTATTGAAAAAGACACTTTAACATTGTTGTGTGAAAACAGAAAGAAAACAAACTGACAAATAGTTTATTGAACTATATTAACCTGTTATGTTTGTGGCGACGCATACTTTGCTTTTTATTTTCCCTTGCAATTGTTTGTTTTGTATGCATGTTTTTGGTTGACTTAGTGTTCTGTGACTGCTAAATTTTCTTTTGATTTTAAACCTTCTTTTATAAAACATTTATTGACAGATGGCTGAGGAGGTTCTAGCGATGAGCATTTCACTGAGACCAGACCAGATAGTCCTGTTGGCCCAGCAGATCAACACAACCATCCAGGGTCTGCAGAATATCGAGGACATCCTAGAGGACACCAGAGACAATCTCACACTTGCACAGATGCTCAAGGAACGCGCCGATAATGCCTCGTAAGTAATCTGTAGTTAGAGGTCATCCGAATAAAGAAAGGACAACTCAAAACATTTTTTTAGACGGGTGACCTCACCGTTTACATTTATTTATACTTAAATTAGGGTTGTTGAAAGTTAAAAAGAATTATTTTAAAATAATTTGTCTTATTTAGCTCCAAAATGTCATAAAATATGTGACGTCGTAACGTCGCGTCTCACACATAACGTTGCGTATAAAAGAGTTTGTGTTTTACCTCTTTACAAAATGGCAGTTTACGTCAACTTTTTAACAAATCAACAACAATGTTTTGTATAACATGCATTATTTTTATAAGCTGTCAGAAATAATAGATCTGGGTGAATTTGTAATAAATAAAATAGTTTCAGTTAATAAACATGCGTAGTATTACAGATTTAACTCAACCAATCAAAATCATTCCAGGTTGTATTACAAGTGAGTCATACAATAGAATATTAAATGGGTGTTCGACACTGCTAACAAGGGACGTTATGTGATAAAACAATTTCTAAAAGCAATTATACAAACTGTAAAATGAGCTGTGTTGTATTTTAGTAAAGCTGCTGCCTCCATACTGGATACAGCCCAAGGTGTGTTACGAGCGTTGAACGGATCTCGTCTAGCCCAGGATAAGGCCAAGAAAGCCATCACACAGGCAGACCTCGACATCAACGATGCTCAAACAGATCTTACTCAAGTAAGAAATGCAGTTCTTGATGAAATTAAAGAAGTCATATTTATCCCATGTATTTGTTTAACCTATAGCATTTTGATGGCCATTAACCTATAGTATTTGATGGTCATTAATCTATAACATTTTGATGGCCAATGACTGTTTCATTTCTTGAGTATTTAAAACAATAAAGGTTTCATTGTATTGTCAGGGACAAAATGTTCCTGGAAATCATCAAATCTAATAAAAAAGGTAAAAGATGCAAGAAATAGTTTGAGCGTTTTAATTAGTCGGTAGTCATTTATGATTGGTTCATTCATTTATGTAGTCATCTATGATTGGTTCATTCATTTATGTAGTCATCTATGATTGGTTCATTCATTTGTGTAGTCATCTATGATTGATTCATTCATTTATGTAGTCGCCTATGATTGGTTCATTCATTTATGTAGTCATCTGTGATTGGTTCATTCATTTATGTTGTCATCTATGATTGGTTCATTCATTTATGTCATCATCTATGATTGGTTCATTCATTTATGTAGTCATCTATTATTGGTTCATTCATTTACGCGTATTGCAGATTGAATCGGAGACGGCTGCAGCGGAGGAGAAATCGAAGGACTCCATGGATAAAGTTGAGCAGCTCCAGATAAACTTGGTGGGCTTACAAAACAAAATCACAGAAAATGAGTTCAAGGTCAAGAACGCGGAAACGGAGGCCGGTGACGCTGCTTCACTTGCCAATAAAGCTACAGATGTAAGTACGGTACTCGTTTATGTTTTTAAAGGTAATCATGGCCTTATATTCAAGCAGCTGGCCTAATGAATGTGTCTAAAATCGTTTGATCTTGGTATATTCTAAGAGTTGGAGAGTAGAAGATAAGCTTATAAAAATGCCTTTGTTAAAACTTGAGTAGCATTTCCCAAAATATTAGCCATCAGACCTACATGTAAACAGCAACTCTGTGGACTTCTATGAAACTATGCAACTCTATGGATAAGCAATTTTTTTTTTTTACACTATAGCTTGCATTAAAGCAAATCAAAATATTCAGTTAACCACTATATTGTGTATATTTTTCAGGATGCTGGCATGCTAGAGACCAAATATCCAGATGTTCTTAACAGATTAAATGAAAAATATAACTCAACAGCAGATGCTAAAGGTCGTGTTGAGAAGCTGCGTCTGCGAGCTAATAACCTGGCCACAGAGACCACAACTAAACTACAGAAACTCGAAGGTAAGTGAAGCCTGGTGATCTTTTAATACAGGTGGTCACTGAAATCAGGTACGTTTGTAATGAATTACAGTATTACAGGCAAAGCTTTGTTTCTATCCAAGAGAAGTATAAACGGTGGACATTTAGACAGGTAGCCTATATTAAAATGTCACCTGCGGACAACTAATTGCCATTCAGTACAGGTAGCATATGAAGTAGGGTAGGTAAACAAGTCAAACTTTTGTTCGAGGACCACCCAAGAGAAGTATTAGGGGCTGCATAGAATGGGGGTTAATTTTCATTTCACTATCATTATTGAGTTTTAAACAGCTCAAACCCTCGCAACCTTTCACTTACAAGGCAAGCCCATTTAGAACGCTAGAAGGTTGGTGCTTTGGTTTGAATCAATGTGTTGACAGATCTATAATTTCATGTTAATTCATGAATGTTATATTAAGAGCCCTGGATTTAATTTTTTAATTTTAAATATTTTGTCTTCAATAACTCTTCTGTGATACTTTCACAGATAAAAGTACAGAATTCTATATTGCATTTTATCTGTTGCACTGTGAATACAAACTCCTATATTGCATCTGTTACAGCTATGAATACAAACTCCTATATTGCATTTTAACTGTTGCACTATGAATACAAACTCCTATATTGCATCTGTTACAGCTATGAATACAAACTCCTATATTGCATCTGTTACAGCTTTTAATACAAACTCCTATATTGCATTTTAACTATTGCACTATGAATATAAACTCCTATAAACTCCTATATTGCATCTGTTACAGCTATGAATACAAATCCTATATTGCATCTGTTACAGCTATTAATACAAACTCCTATATTGCATTTTAACTATTGCACTATGAATATAAACTCCTATAAACTCCTATATTGCATCTGTTACAGCTATGAATACAAACTCCTATATTGCATCTGTTACAGCTATGAATACAAACTCCTATATTGCATTTTAACTGTTGCACTATGCATACAAACTTCTATATTGCATCTGTTACAGCTATGAATACAAACTCCTATATTGCATCTGTTACAGCTATGAATACAAACTCCTATATTGCATCTGTTACAGCTATTAATACAAACTCCTATATTGCATTTTAACTATTGCACTATGAATATAAACTCCTATAAACTCCTATATTGCATCTGTTACAGCTATGAATACAAACTCCTATATTGCATCTGTTACAGCTATGAATACAAACTTCTATATTGCATTTTAACTGTTGCACTATGAATACAAACTCCTATATTGCATTTTAACTGTTGCACTATGCATACAAACTTCTATATTGCATCTGTTACAGCTATGAATACAAACTCCTATATTGCATCTGTTACAGCTATGAATACAAACTCCTATATTGCATCTGTTACAGCTATGCATACAAACTTCTATATTGCATCTGTTACAGCTATGAATACAAACTCCTATATTGCATCTGTTACATCTATGAATACAAACTCCTATATTGCATATGTTACAGCTATGAATACAAACTCCTTTATTGCATCTGTTACAGCTATGAATACAAACTCCTATGTTGCATCTGTTACAGCTATAAATACAAACTCCTATATTGCATCTGTTACAGCTATGAATACAAACTTCTATATTGCATTTTAACTGTTGCACTATGCATACAAACTCCTATATTGCATCTGTTACAGCTATGAATACAAACTCCTATATTGCATCTGTTACAGCTATGAATACACACTCCTATATTGCATCTGTTACAGCTATGAATACACACTCCTATATTGCATCTGTTAAAGCTATCAATACAAACTCCTGTATTGCATCTGTAACAGCTATGAATACAAACTTATATATTGCATCTGTTACAGCTATGAATACAAACTCCTATATTGCATCTGTTACAGCTATGAATACACACTCCTATATTGCATCTGTTAAAGCTATGAATACAAACTCCTGTATTGCATCTGTTACAGCTATGAATACAAACTTATATATTGCATCTGTTGCACTATGAATACTTCTTTATTGCATCTGTTACAGCTATGAATACAAACTCCTATATTGCATCTGTTACAGCTATGAATACAAACTCCTATATTGCATCTGTTACAGCTATGAATACAAACTTATATATTGCATCTGTTACAGCTATGAATACAAACTCCTATATTGCATTTTAACTGTTGCACTATGCATACAAACTCCTATATTGCATCTGATACAGCTATGAATACAAACTCCTATATTGCATCTGTTACAGCTATGAATACAAACTTCTATATTGCATCTGTTACAGCTGTGAATACACACTCCTTTATTGCATCTGTTACAGCTGTGAATACAAACTCCTATATTGCATCTGTTACATCTATAAATACAAACTTCTATATTGCATTTTAACTGTTGCACTATGAATACAAACTCTTATATTGCATCTGTTACATCTATGAATACAAACTTCTATATTGCATCTGTTACAGCTATGCATACAAACTCCTATATTGCATCTGTTACATCTATTAATACAAACTTCTATATTGCATTTTAACTGTTGCACTATGAATACACACTCCTTTATTGCATCTGTTACAGCTGTGAATACAAACTCCTATATTGCATCTGTTACAGCTATGAATACAAACTCCTATATTGCATCTGTTGCACTATGAATACAAACTTCTTTATTGCATCTGCTGCAGCTATGAATACAAACTTCTATAATGCATCTGTTACAGCTATGAATACAAACTCCTATATTGCATCTGTTACATCTATGAATACAAACTCCTATATTGCATCTGTTACATCTATGAATACAAACTTCTGTATTGCATCTGTTACAGCTGTGAACAGGGGCGGATGCAGGATTTCAGCTTAGGGGGGGCGTTATTATTTTGGTCAATTTTCGGGTCCGTCTCTAGCCTCATAAAACGTTTGCGGTAGTGCATTTATAGGGTAAGAAAGTCCGTTTTCAAATAAAAGGATTTAACAATGTGTTAATTAAACCACTTATTAGCCATTAGGCGTCGAGCGAGCGAGAAAAAAAATTATACTGAGGGCGTCCATCTAAATTGTTTGATGTTTTATCTACAGTAACATGGACATACACGTATGAATAACAGAAGTCCGTTTTCAAATAAAAGAATTTAACAATGTGTTAATTAAACCACTCATTAGCCATTATGCGTCAAGCGAGCGAGAATTTTTTTTATACTGAGGGCGTGCAACGAAATTTTTTGTTTGATATTTTATCTACAATAACATGGACATACATGTATGAATAAAAAAAGTCCGTTTTCAAATAAAAGGATTTAACAATGTGTTAATTAAACCACTCATTAGCCATTATGCGTCGAGCGAGTGAGAATTTTTTTATACTGAGGGCGTGCATCGAAATTGTTTGATATATTATCTACAGTAACATGGACATACATGTATGAATTATAAAGTCCGTTTTCAAATAAAAGGCTTTAATAATATGTTAATTAAACCACTCATTAGCCATTATGCGTCGAGCGAGCGAGAATTTTTTTTATACTGAGGGTGTGCATCGAAATTGTTAGATATATTATCTACAGTAACATAGACATACATGTATGAATAAAAAAGTCCGTTTTCAAATAAAAGGATTTAACAATGTGTTAATTAAACCACTCATTAGCCATGATGCGTCGAGCGAGCGAAAGCGAGCGATAAATTTTTTTATACTGAGGGCGTATTTGATATTTTATCTACAGTAAAATGGACATACATGTATGATCCGGAATTTTTAGGAGGGGGGGGGGCGCGCGCCGGGTGCCCCCCCCCCCCCCCCCCCCCCCCCCCCCCTGGATCCGCTAGTGGTGAATACAAACTTCTATATTGCATCTGTTACAGCTATGAATACAAACTTCTATATTGCATCTGTTACAGCTATGAATACAAACTTCTATATTGCATCTGTTACAGCTGTGAATACAAACTTCTATATTGCATCTGTTACAGCTGTGAATACAAACTTCTATATTGCATCTGTTACAGCTATGAATACAAACTTCTATATTGCATCTGTTACAGCTATGAATACAAACTTCTATATTGCATTTTAACTGTTGCACTATGAATACAAACTCCTGTATTGCATCTGTTACAGCTATGAATACAAACTTCTATATTGCATCTGTCAAGCTGTGAACACAAACTTCTATATTGCATCTGTTACAGCTATGAATACAAACTTCTATATTGCATCTGTTACAGCTATGAATACAAACTTCTATATTGCATCTGTTACAGCTGTGAATACAAACTTCTATATTGCATCTGTTACAGCTATGAATACAAACTTCTATATTGCATCTGTTACAGCTATGAATACAAACTTCTATATTGCATCTGTTACAGCTGTGAATACAAACTTCTATATTGCATCTGTTACAGCTGTGAATACAAACTTCTATATTGCATCTGTTACAGCTATGAATACAAACTTCTATATTGCATCTGTTACAGCTATGAATACAAACTTCTATATTGCATTTTAACTGTTGCACTATGAATACAAACTCCTGTATTGCATCTGTTACAGCTATGAATACAAACTTCTATATTGCATCTGTCAAGCTGTGAACACAAACTTCTATATTGCATCTGTTACAGCTATGAATACAAACTCCTGTATTGCATCTGTTACAGCTGTAAATACAAACTTCTATATTGCATCTGTTACAGCTGTGAATACAAACTTCTATATTGCATCTGTTACAGCTGTGAATACAAACTTCTATATTGCATCTGTTACAGCTATGAATACAAACTCCTATATTGCATCTGTTACAGCTGTAAATACAAACTTCTATATTGCATCTGTTACAGCTATGAATACAAACTCCTTTATTGCATCTGTTACAGCTGTGAATACAAACTTCTATATTGCATCTGTTACAGCTGTGAATACAAACTTCTATATTGCATCTGTTACAGCTATGAATACAGAATTTGCGAGCAATGAGAAGCAGCTTCTGAGTTTAGCGGGACGTATAGACGAGCTCAACGCCAACATGACCACATATCTAGCAGCTATACAGAAGAAAGCGTACGAATACAGAACCTGTACCACGTAGTACACTCACTCTATAGGGCATTGTAGACCGAGGTTTCTCTCGAATGCAATAACAGTTATTGTTTGTGTATTTGTTTTGTAAATACTGGTGAAATAGTGCGCGTTCTTGACTGAGTGGAACATAGGCAGCAGATGTTTGGTTTGGGGGAAAGATTCACAAATAATCTGGTGTGACCAAAGACTTTTGTTGTCGGTTTATAATGAGCTGTCTGAGAATGAGACACTGTTTCTTCCATAAATCTGTTTTCATATCAAGTTGCAGTGTTACAGTCAAACTTGGATAGGTACGCAATATTCAAGGGTGAAAACAATGGAAGTAGTCTATAAATAATACTATTCAAATTTACTGTCAGAGAAAGGCTTGAAATAAGTACATGTCTCACACCACTTTCAACTGTAGTTTGCAAGTATTCAGATGATGCGAATGTGATGTGAGACCTAGACAAATATGATACTTGCTTTTAGTAACGATTGAAGCCTGTGTTGTGAATTCTGCCTTTAAGTTTGACCTATCTAAGTTTTGTTGTAATTCGGAATTGAAGTGACAAAAGTTTCAAAGTCATTAAGGTATAAGATATTCAAATACGGTACCTGCCTGATGTTAAAGATGCCAAATTGAATTGTAATTGTCTATCGGATAAGGTGATGTCAGATGAGAAAATTCTGCACGTGTATTTGTTCTAGAGTATGAAGTCGCACGATTCACTCTATGCCGTTTATTTATTTTTGTATGGATTGCTTTTTTGAGCAAAAGAAAAAAATGTTTTTATTACACTGAATACATGTTTCAGGAGAAATAGTAGTCAATAGAGAGTCATTATATACATGTAAGATTTTACAGCCATAACTTGTAAAACAGGCAGTTTTCACTGCTCAGTTTCCCTCATAAGTACAAAGTCAATTATCCATGGTAATTCTTACATCGGCTCAAACAAGCAATACAAACAATAGGAGCAAGGAGAACAAATCTGACCTGTATTATATACATATATATACATATATATACATACATATACATACATATACATATACATACATATACATACATATACATACATACACATATACATACATATACATACATATACATACATATACATACATATACATACATATACATACATATACATACATATATATATACTAGCTTGAATGCAAGTCCATGATACACGCTGATACTATAGGTTGACCATTTTCATTAGGATGTTATTTAGTGAGCAAGATATAAATATTAAATGCATGTATGTTGTATTCGATTTTCATCTCACAATTGGTGAGGTATTAGTACGTATTATTCTGTACTTTATTGTGTTTAAATGGACGTCCTAAACTCAATTGGTATTTATAGAACAAAGTGTAGAACTAAATGGATCTCTTATTAATGTTGTTGTATACATTTACTCCGATATTAAGGGGAAATAAGACCTTATTCCGGTATAGTTGATAAATAGGTGACAGCACATTGAAAGTTACTTAGTTAATGTTATATTATTGGTAGGTTTTGATGAGGTGCACACATTTGCTCAGTCTAACATGGCAGTAACTACTTGTTTGCTCACTACTAATTTATCCACAGATTTACATAAAACTAAATATAAAATGCTTAAACAATCTTGTTTGGTCATTGTGAATTGTAGTCTTTTGCAATCATGTTTGATGTTGGTTACCAAGTTATGCGCTCAAATGTTCGTGAAAAGTTTATCATGCAAGCTGGTTTAATTATACACTGGTTACAAAAGCAAGAAGATTGCAAACAAAAATCTGACACTGTGAACCATACAAGCATTAATAGTATGTATTTTAGGGTGCTCATTGTTTCATGTACAATGTATGTATAAACCAAGGTACAATAATGTAAACATACATGACACAAGTATATGTATTAAAAAGGCATGGGGTGCTGGGTACCAATGGGCTTGTCAGACAGATGTTTGATAAACAAGTTAGTTGTATCAAACTTTTTTTTATTGATTGGTCCAATTAGTTTTGCAATATGAGTTTTACCTATGTCTGTATTGAGTGGGATCAATAAAATGCCAAAAATATTACTTTCTAGTTACTTTACTGTGTTGAACTAAAGTTTACAGTTGTGTTTATTTACATTGTTTGATCTTGGGTGAGTTGTAGTGTCATGTTGTATGTATTACCCTTGTACGTCAGGTAATAATAGGCCAGTATAATTGTTTGTTTTAACAAAATCTTGTACTTCAATATTTTTCATGCAGGTATGATTCGATTGCATTTTTATGAACAGGTTGGAGGGAAGGAGCATGCATGTTTTTTCCCAGTAATGCCTTTTTTTTTTGTGTTCAAATGTATTTTTAATTTCACATGATATTAAGCTTAAATAGTAAAAAAATACAGGTATTCTATGATTTTTGTAGCTCCTAAGATTTTCAGTTTGTGGACAAAGGTTGTTTGAATGTGTAAAGTTTGCTGTTCGCTTCATTAAACTGTTGGCGCCATATAACCGTTTTGTGTTGGTGCGCCGTAAAACCTCAATTCAGTTCAGTTCATTAAAATATGAAAATGAATGTTTCACCTGTATTGGTAGAGCCCCCGGTGGTATTGCAGCCCCATACAGAATATTCACAAACAAGTTTACAACGAACACATTAAGTGTTTAATCAAATGTGCTTTTACTGCTTTAACTGCTTGCATAATTGTTTATTTAGTCGAGGAATCCCCGTATGTTTTGTTATCAATTGTGATACTTCTGTGTTAATCATCCGTGCCATATTGAGACCATTCTCTTGCATCACCTAGATTCTGTAGTTGTGTATTGTGTTTTAGCTTAATTAGTTTGTACAACAAAGCTTTCAGCTTTACTAGCTGCAGCTTTTTTGAAATCTTTGTAATACAATGTACAAAAGGACATATTTACATATGTAAATCAAGATTTAATTATTGTTTCCAAAAGAAAACTAAAATTTATGTAAAACCGGATATAAAATAAACATTTACAATGCCTATGTATGTGACGGGTTACATGTTATATTAACAAAAGGCATATTGTGTAATGTAATGCAAGCTCAATTTTTTTTAAAAAGTTTAAATAAAATTGAAAATGGTTTTATTTACACCATGTACATGTATACATGTTTTTAAATTTTTACAGAAGGCATATTGCGAAAGCTCACAAATATTTGTTATATGGTCGCGTGGTTCCGGACGGTCAAGCGGAAGAAGAGTTGATACCACTGCCTAAACCTTGCATGATCGCAAGAGGTGTTTTATAGGGATTTAAGAGTTGGATGTCAGTAACTCTAGTTTCTCCAATCATTGTGAAGTTTCTGAATCAATGTCTCAAATTCTTATCTCCATGTAAATTGAGGCTGGGTCCAGAAGGTTCATATCCGTCTTGGCACCATTGTGACTGTGGTGTGGTGCCATAAAACTAATTCAAAATATGTGTAAAATAAATTTCAACGATTTTATGATAGCATGCATGGTTGTCCTGTATCTTAAATATCATGCACACATCATTGTATTTAATCATGTATAAATACATTTTTGTAAATTCATGTTTTCATAGCTATTTTTAATTTTAACCAATTATTATTTCAACTAGTAAAAATATGTTTACCTCGAAGAAACCAAATTTCTACGTGTATTTTGTGTTTTTAGTGTTTATTTAATTAGTACTTTTATAGCAATATCCAGTCTACCAGGCCTGTTCGGGTATAACATCACATGACTTGCGTTTTTTACTTTCCTTTTAAAGAGCGATTAAATTTTAACACCTAGATTATCACACAACTATAAACGCCTAATTCTGGTGTTTAAATTCAAACGTCATGTAGCTCCGTTTTTCCTTCCCTGGTGAAGCCGTCAACAATATTCTGTTCTTGTTACTTCGCTTACTCTTATGTGGGGACTGCCAAAACATGGCGTTTGCGTAAAACCTCCGCTTTCTGGACAAAATGAATACCTTTTATATAACGTCCATTGTTTTTTTAATTGAACAGTTTGTGTGACAAAAGCATCCATTGATATAAAACACTTTTTTTAAAACCAGATTTTACATTTGAAACTATAATTTCTCCGACATTGGTAATATTTGTTTGAAACATTATTTCTAAATAGTGCATGAATATACTATACATTTAACAGTTCATCGAATAAAGGAACGAAAGAAATAAAGTTCCTCTCCATGGAAATATATGTCAGATAGGGAAATAAATAAGAATATGTCTTAAACATTTACAAAGTTTAAATCAGGATAGATTATGTAATTTAATGGGTTTTAAGATGATTTTTTCCCAGTAACACTCTGATGAAGGTCTTTTCTCTTAGAAGTAAGGACTGAAACTTATGTCGAAACAGAATTGGGTATATACACAGTAAAAAAGTATTCAGAGTTGTCATTTTTGTTACAGTATAATATTTCAAATCGGGGCTAGAGTACATTTCTTGCGAGTACGATATTTGATTTATACCTGGATTATACTCGACTTATTTACAAGTAAGATCATCTGAGGTTTATCGGAATTTTCATTACAGCATAAATGTTTCATAAATCCTTTTGCTGTGCATATTGTATATGTTAGAAATAGAAGAGGTAATAATATGACCAAATGTGTGTCAAAAGCACGCATGGATATAAAAAAAAATAATTTCCAGATTTTATGTTTTTCAAAACAATGCTCTCAATTGCTTTAGAACGACGCATAATACATGCCAGACGATCGCCTTTGGCGCATAATATTTCGGAAGATCTGAACCCGTATGGATGATATTTTTGTAAGAATAGCCCCTTATTTATCGTGTATAAATCTCAAGTTGTGTAGTGTTTCTTTATGTTGCCCTGTATTGGCTTTGATAACTTGAGACTATAATGTGATGTTTATTTTGATATTAACTTGTATGCAAATTAATCATTTGAATAAATCGGCAGTCCCTCCATTCAGTCTTAGTTTTGTATTGAATTCCAAACAAATATCAGATTGTCATGTATTGCCTTCCAAACAAATATCAGATTGTCATGTATTGCCTTCCAAACAAATATCCGATTGTCATGTATTGCCTTCCAAACAAATATCAGATTGTCATGTATTGCCTTCCAAACAAATATCCGATTATCCGATTGTCATGTATTGCCTTCCAAACAAATATCCGATTGTCATGTATTGCCTTCCACACAAATATCAGATTGTCATGTCTTGCCTTCCACACAAATATCAGATTGTCATGTATTGCCTTCCAAACAAATATCAGATTGTCATGTATTGCCTTCCAAACAAATATCAGATTGTCATGTATTGCCTTCCAAACAAATATCAGATTGTCATGTATTGCCTTCCAAACAAATATCAGATTGTCATGTATTGCCTTCCAAACAAATATCAGATTGTCATGTATTGCCTTTCAAACAAATATCCGATCATCATATGTACCAGGCATTGGTTCACTCTCTACCATTTGTTTATCAGGCCTGTCTGGTTCCCATGCAGAAATACGGCCACTGCTTATCCAAGCCCTTGAATTTATGTTCATTTTGTCTTGCTTACCAAGTTCATTAAAGTAGCTATCCGGCCAACAACAGCCAGATGTTACAACGTGTGTCGTTTCTAAACCTACTGACCACGAGTATATAAATAAACCTACTGACCACGAGTATATAAATAAACCTACTGACCACGAGTATATAAATAAACCTACTGACCACGAGTATATAAATAAACCTACTGACCACGAGTATATAAATAAACCTACTGACCACGAGTATATAAATAAACCTACTGACCACGAGTATATAAATAAAACTACTGACCATGAGTATATAAATAAACCTACTGACCACGAGTATATAAATAAACCTACTGACCACGAGTATATAAATAAACCTACTGACCACGAGGTATATAAATAAACCTACTGACCACGAGTATATAAATAAACCTACTGACCACGAGTATATAAATAACATTCATATTTGGAGAATCCAAACTCTATAGACACAATGTAAATGGCTTTAACCAGCCAGGCCAAATCCCAAAACTGGAGCGTTAAATTAGGAGTTGCCAGCTCATAATTAATTTTACGAATATTCAGTCGGGTATTTTAAGAACCCGTAAATAACCTAATCGGCACATATACATTATTATATGTCCTGAATGCATGGACATAGTTTTGATAACGGAGTTGTAGTGTAATTTTGCCGTTATTTGGAGGTATTCATCATCCCTGTAGTGGTTCCTACTTTAGTGGTGGCAGTGATTCCTACTTTAGTGGTGGCAGTGGTTCCTACTTTAGTGGTGGCAGTGATTCCTACTTTAGTGGTGGCAGTGATTCCTACTTTAGTGGTGGCAGTGGTTCCTACTTTAGTGGTGGCAGTGATTCCTACTTTAGTGGTGGCAGTGGTTCCTACTTTAGTGGTGGCAGTGATTCCTACTTTAGTGGTGGCAGTGGTTCCTACTTTAGTGGTGGCAGTGGTTCCTACTTTAGTGGTGGCAGTGGTTCCTACTTTAGTGGTGGCAGTGGTTCCTACTTTAGTGGTGGCAGTGGTTCCTACTTTAGTGGTGGCAGTGGTTCCTACTTTAGTGGTGGCAGTGGTTCCTACTTTAGTGGTGGCAGTGTTTCCTACTTTAGTGGTGGCAGTGGTTCCTACTTTAGTGGTGGCAGTGGTTCCTACTTTAGTGGTGGCAGTGGTTACTACTTTAGTGGTGGCAGTGAAAGAACATGATTTGTAGCAACTCTGGAGTACTTCAAATCAGAAGGTTATATGCCCATTTTGCATATTTTTTTATCTCAATGTTTAATTATGGAGGGTAGGCCTGTGATGTTCATTCCTGTTGGAACGTTTTTGTGTTGGTGTGCTATAAACCCAAATGCCACTTAAGTCTTTACCAGACTGCACACTGAGGTCATACTGGGTGATAATTATACTCAGCCAAATGAACTCCGAGGGGAGGTAATTTGTGAATCATTTTGTCATGCATAGACAAAAGTCTTCCGCGACTTCAACCATAAACTAATGGACCTCAATCTTTGAACTTGATATAAATAACTGCCTTGGCAAGACAACAGTTATTGATACTGGGGTCAGTAGGTCACAGTGACATGATCATGAACAATATTGGAAACCTTTAAAGCTGTCCAGCCTACATTTAAACCACATGCTGCTTTGTACTTGTTCACTAGAAAATGGGGTATTTGGTAAGTCAACCTATTTTAATGCCAGACATTTAAGAGATAACCATGCTAAGATTTTCCATCTGTGATGGTATGTGAGTGGTTTTACGGTCTGAAATTTCGTTTTACGGCGACGTGGTAGTGGAGCAGTAAAACGTAATTTCAGACCGTAGAACCAACCACATACCGTCCCAGATTGAAAATCTTAGCAGTTATCTCGATTCCAATGCATTTCCATTCAAATCAAATCATACATACACACTTGTTTTTCTATGAAAACTCAAGTTCACGGATGCCAGCATTTTGTTGACATCATTGGATGTCATCCAATGACGGCGTTTGTATCAACATTACGTGGCATCAGTTTTCAAAAGGTACATCGAGGGGATTTTGGTCGCAAATTTTAGACGTTAGCCAATGGAGCAACATGTTACATAATAGTTGCATTAGAATACATGTTTTATAGATATTGTGTAGTGCACATCATGCCACTACCCAGGAAGCACTATAATAGTCTGGATAAAGTTTGCCTCTCTCAGGACTCGGAACAACCTTCTGATGTAGTCAGAGACTGGTAATGCAGTTTCGAGCAGTCGAGCTAATGTACCCCAGAGTTTTGACAAAATCAAAGTATTGGGTATTGACATCTTTAACAAAAGCCCATGTTGTCTCACAAATAAGGTACAATACAATGGAGCACATGGGCAATGACTGAGAGCAATTGACCCATGAACAATAAAGGGCTGAGCTTGTAACCGATGTCAGAGCGAGGCACTGGGGATTCTTGAGAAACATGAAGTGGCCTGGGTAGAACGCCTTAAATTCACCAACCATGCATTGAAAATATTCTTAGAATTAAGCACAAATAACAATATTTCAATAAGTTAAAAAAATAAACGTTCATAACAAGCTGCTATGTATGATAATACACAAGCTGCTATGTATGATAATACTTAATAAATAGCAACTTCGAATGATTGTTTATCTTTGAAGGTCATAAGAATATTTGTGAACAAAATTTGAGTACTTGAGCTAAAGTCTAAGAATAGTTTGAAGAATGGTTGGTGAATTCCATGCCAGGCTTGGCTTTAGAGCTACAGACCTTAGCCCTACATGTGTTCGCTATCTGGCAGAGGCATGTCAGAAGGAAATTTATCCTTCAACTCAACTCCCTTTGAGGTTGCTGTTCCAGTATAACCTAATAATTTTATGATGTCCTAACTGATCTCCAATTCAAGCTTGGGCGATGTTCTGTGTTTATAAATATGCTTACTTATTTGGAAAAGGATTCCTGAAACCCTTCAGAAGTGAGAAGCTAGTTCTTTGGCTTTTAAAGGTATAGTAATGGTGGGGATTGCATGTAGCATTGACCTAATATGTACAACTGTGACAGGAACTGATACAAGTAATATCCATGTAAAATTTGGTCAAATTCGGCCTAGCGATTTCAGAACAGATGTCACCTAAACAATTGTTTACAGACGGAAGACGCCCAAAATGTGATGGGATCTATAGCTGCAGACGTTTTGAAGTATGGTTTTATTTGTAAAATGACATCACCAACACAAATGCTGTGAAAATCAGCACTTTAATAATTAAAGCAATATTGGTAGAAATAGATGATTGTTTATAATGATAATATCCTGTATAACATCACAGGTAGTCTTGCAATTGTCAGAACTTCTCC
Source organism: Cyrtodaria siliqua (assembly GCA_037043455.1). NCBI lineage: Eukaryota > Metazoa > Mollusca > Bivalvia > Adapedonta > Hiatellidae > Cyrtodaria > Cyrtodaria siliqua. The sequence continues at coordinate 49,754 of JAWPHD010003841.1, forward strand.
GATGACAAACAGTGATCTGTTACATGATTAATAATTAAACAACAATCTGTTTTTAAAGGGATACACAGCAATCTAGGTTTTTAAAAAACTCGAATCCTGTTAGTTCTTCTACAGAACTAGCATTTGTTCAATCATTAATATTAATTAGAATAGTATAAAGCAAATTTTTTTGCATATTATTAACTGTTGATTATATTGCACCAATAATATAGTTAAACCTATGCTAGAATAAGAAGAACACATGAAAACTCAAAATTGTATTTTATATGCATGCATGTTTAAAGTCGAAATGATACTGGACAAACAGAGACATTAATTTCAATGCTTGATAAACACTTAAACATTGCCATGTGTTCGTTTAAAATAACAATATACATAGCCAGTGCCGAGTTCAATATTTTCAAGGTCACTCGTAGACACCTTCACCTCATGCACTATCTACTGAACATGTATTCAACCCAGATATGTATCACATCAAAAGTATTTAAATTCAAATCCAACTTTATTCACAACACTGTTTATTTCACAATTTAAATATAATACTTAATTTTGTAGAAATGAAAGTAGTACAAAAATGACACAATAAGTAAGGTCCAGAGAAACATCATGTAAAATTATGGGACCTTACTAAATAACACAATCCTTTTATGGCAAACGCATCTGTGAAGTTTGTGTAAGGGCAACTTACAAATTAAAGCTACAAGCTTCGATGTGAAAGGTTATTTATTACACTTGGGCGACAGCAACGTCAGATCATAGGTGAGTGCAATAGCCCTGCTTATTCTTCAAATAGTTAAACTATAAATAGATGTAATGAATAAAACCTTTTCAAGGAATACAACCCTTGCACTTGTTAAATGGACAGTTGAATAGAACTGGATGGAATACAATCTTTGAACATGTTCTAATGGACGGAATGCAACGTTTTAACCTGCTGGAATGCATAGAGTATTATCACTGAGGTTGACATTGTCTTCTTTTCAGAATATAAAAAATATGTAAAAAACAGTCTGTTTTCAGTTGAATATCCAATCAGCGATGAATTTCAAGCTTCAACCTCTGTTTCCCTTCCCGTGTCACGCTTTGTCCGTTTCCCGTACCTTTGTCATGCTTTAAGCTCTGTTTCCCGTTCCTTGATTTTCTGTAGTGAGTCGTGCATCAGGTTACAGGCTTTTTTGTGTTTGGACCAGTGTCCCACCTGACATTCCCTGTAAACAATGAATGTATACGGAAATTATATTCAGTGTTAAAGGTGCAGTCGTAAAAAACGAGTTTGGTTGGATGGCACTTTGTTATTTGTATGTGAGCAGTTGAGTTTAACAGTATTTATGTGAGTCGGTAGTGGGAATAATATTAAACATAAACTATAAAATGTGTTAATGGGATGCAAATGCCCCGCTTAAGTGCTATCATTTGCTTCAAACTAGTGGCGTCCTGCTAGTTTTGAGAAATAATGAAATTAATAAATTCCATAATAATTTGTTCTCCTAAAGTAACATTTCGTCAGTCACTAATATTCATAAGTGCCATACATTGTATTTTGCTAAGAGTTATTTCCCTTTACAAAAATCTGTCTCTTTCAAAACAATTGTTGAATATTATTCAAGTTTTTTTAAATTTCTGACTGCAAAATTATTCCTATCAAGGCAACAGTGTTTCTGTTTCTTTGATTATTCAGATTATTTTTCTGATTTAACCTCTACTGAGTGATCAGTTTTGTCATATACTATGGTGGGGTCAGCTCTACCGAGAGACCAGTTTTGTGATATACTATGGTGGGGTCACCTCTACTGCGAGACCAGTTTTGTGATATACTATGGCGGTGTCACCTACCCGGTATACCAAGAGACCAGTTTTGTGATATACTATGGCGGTGTCACCTACCTGGTATACCAAGAGACCAGTTTTGTGATATACTATGGTGGTATTACCTCTGCCGAGAGACCAGTTTTGTGATATACTATGGCGGTATTACCTCTGCCGAGAGACCAGTTTTGTGATATACTATGGCGGTATTACCTCTGCCGAGAGACCAGTTTTGTGATATACTATGGCGGTATTACCTCTGCCGAGACCAGTTTTGTGATATACTATGGCGGTATTACCTCTGCCGAGAGACCAGTTTTGTGATATACTATGGCGGTATTACCTCTGCCGAGAGACCGGTTTTGTGATATAATATGGCGGTGTCACCTATACCAAGAGACCAGTTTTGTGATATACTATGGCGGTGTCACCTACCCGGTATACCAAAAGATCAGTTTTGTGATATACTATGGCAGTGTATTGATGTTTACCTTCTGCAGTACCACTCGTTCTGACATCTCGAGCAGCGTTTGCTCGCCTGCTCCCCACAGTTGGCACACTTGGGCGGGTCTGATAACAACCCTTCCATCACATCAAAGTTGTAAGTTTCTGCCCATCTGTTTGGAAACAAAAACATATGATTATCTGATAACCCATCCATCACATCAAACTTGTAAGTTTTTGCCCATCTGTAAGTTAACAAAAACATACACAATTGGGCCGGTCTGATAACAAACCTTTCATCACATCAAAGTTAGAAGTTTCTGCCCATCTGTATGGAAACATACACACTTGGGCGGGTCTGATAACAACCTTCCATCACATCGAAGTTATAAGTTTCTGTCCATCTGTATGGAAACAACAGGATATGATTATGCAAACCATAAAATTTAAAATATTAAATAATCGAATTCCTTACTGCTCTTCTTTGTATACAAAATTGGAACTGAATAGGAACAAAAGTGTATCATTCAGTAAATAATATACAGTGAAGGTCCATAATGAGAGGATAATACATTATGTTCCCAACTAAACGTTTACTAGGCCAAATGTTGGAACACAAACCGTATTAGTGGTGAGGTTTACGCTTGTGCATTGTATGGTGTTGTCTGCTAATATATATGAAACAGAATGTTTCATTACCATTTTTATATACCTTGAGCTTAAAAGTTGTCAACATACATGACAGATGCAGATGACAGGAAGACATTACACACATGCTTGGGATGTGTTACAAGGCTGGTAAAACACAGCTAGGTCATGTTTAAATGGGAACAACATGACCTAGATCTTTTGAGTCCTAGAATGAACATGATTTGGAATTTTCTAGTATTGCTACAGTATGTGTTGCTGGATCAGACAGGTTTATGAAACTGTTACAGCTATGCAAATTACAATGTTTGAAATGAGGTTTTACGTCCCGTTTACACATCATATAAGGTTATATCTGGACAGTGTTATCAGAGGGAGATGAGATGAAAGATAAAGTTTTCATCCAACAAGCCACTGGCAGGGAGCAACCCCACATGATACAGAGGTCAGCAACTTTGAAGTGCAAGAAAATACTACAAACCTTTTAGCTTGCATCTTCAGATCACTGTGCGATGGATTGAAATGAGACTTCATCTGTTTCTTCGCAATTTTTGACCAGTTACCTTGATGTGCCTGTAGGATACCATCCCTAATCTCAGGTACCTAAAATGGTTATATATGTTGCAATTCTCTGTATGAAACCTGTATTCTCCTAACCACAATATCATAATTCCCTTAACCACAAAAGCTTTCATACTTCTAAACAGAGTTTTTATTTCCTGAACCATACAATGTGTATTCTCCTAACCACAAAGCTTGTATTCTCCTAACTAAAAAGCTTGTATTCTCCTAACCAAAAATCATTCTTTGAATCATACAGCAAAGTTTTAACTCTCCATACAACAACAGCTTGTATTCTCCTAACACGAAGCTTGTATTCTTTTCCACCCACTTCAGCGCTTCTAATAAACAATGAAATGTTTAGTTTGTTCCTACAGTAATTTATAAAGTTTATAGCTAACCCACCTGTTCCAGTATAACTTCTCTGCGAGGAGCGGGCGGGTCCATCATAGACAGGTGCTCCAGGTACCTCTGCAGTTCTCCCAGTAGTGGGATCTGGTCTAACATAGGCACTGTAAGGAATGCTCGCAACTGTAAAATGATAAAAGAGGAATACATGATTACCTGGTACAGAAGCTCATCACTTTTTAGATTTCAGTCTATGGGCAGCTGACACCAGTGGAATTTTGAGTTTCCTTGGTGTGTTCTTGAGGAATACTTTCCCGTAGCCTCGTCTGTCAGATGGGGACATAAACCAGACGATTATGTTTATCAGAGTCTATCCTCTGAGCATATTAAAGAACCATAGGAATGTATTTGTTAGTAAGAGTAGGGCAGGTTGTTGTGCAGAATTATGTGGAATTGAAACAAGGGAAATAAGTTATCTGTATACCTAGTTACTGTTACTGTAGTAGTTTCCCCTGAGATATGTTTGTTAGTATCTATGCTACATCCATATTAGACCATTTGTTTTGTGCAAGTGTATGTGGTTTTCCCGGTAATATGCAGCAGTGAAAAATGGACCCTATTTAATTTTGTTTACGTTTTTTTTTAATTTTCTTTTTTCTTTAAAGAAGCTTGTAATGATTTGTACTTCTGGAATAAAATTCACAGAAACTGGTTGGTGCTGGAAAGTGCTATAATGCCACTATTGACTGGTTGGTGCTGGAAAGTGCTATAATGCCACTATTGACTGGTTGGTGCTGGAAAGTGATATAACACCACTATTGACAGGTTGGTACTGGAAGGTGCTATAACACCACTATTGACTGGTTGGTGCTGGAAAGTGATATAACACCACTATTGACTGGTTGGTACTGGAAAGTGCTATAACACCACTATTGACTGGTTGTTGCTGGAAAGTGCTATACTATTGACTGGTTGTTGCTGGAAGGTGCTATAACACCACTATTGACAGGTTGGTACTCGAAGGTGCTATAACACCACTATTGACAGGTTGGTACTGGAAGGTGCTATAACACCACTATTGACTGGTTGGTACTGGAAAGTGCTTTAACACCACTATTGACTGGTTGGTACTGGAAAGTGCTATAAGACCACTATTGACTGGTTGTTGCTGGAAAGTGCTATAACACCACTATTGACAGGTTGGTACTGGAAGGTGCTATAACACCACTATTGACTGGTTGTTGCTGGAAAGTGATATAACACCACTATTGACAGGTTGGTACTGGAAGGTGCTATAAGACCACTATTGACTGGTTGGTGCTGGAAAGTGCTATACTATTGACTGGTTGTTGCTGAAAAGTGCTATACTATTGACTGGTTGTTGCTGGAAGGTGCTATAACACCACTATTGACAGGTTGGTACTCGAAGGTGCTATAACACCACTATTGACAGGTTGGTACTGGAAGGTGCTATAACTCCACTATGGACTGGTTGGTACTGGAAAGTGCTTTAACACCACTATTGACTGGTTGGTACTGGAAGGTGCTATAACACCACTATTGACAGGTTGGTACTCGAAGGTGCTATAACACCACTATTGACAGGTTGGTACTCGAAGGTGCTATAACACCACTATTGACAGGTTGGTACTGGAAGGTGCTATAACACCACTATTGACTGGTTGGTACTGGAAAGTGCTTTAACACCACTATTGACTGGTTGGTACTGGAAAGTGCTATAACACCACTAATGACTGGTTGGTACTGGAAAGTGCTATAAGACCACTATTGACTGGTTGTTGCTGGAAAGTGCTATAACACCACTATTGACTGGTTGATGCTGGAAAGTGCTATAACACTACTATTGACTGGTTTGTACTGGAAAGTGCTATAACACCACTATTGACTGGTTGGTACTGGAAGGTGCTATAACACCACTATTGAATGGTTGGTACTGGAAAGTGCTATAACACCACTATTGACTGGTTGGTACTGGAAGGTGCTATAACACCACTATTGACTGGTTGGTACTGGAAAGTGCTATAACACCACTATTGACTGGTTGGTACTGGAAAGTGCTATAACACCACTATTGACGGGCCAGTCTATTAAAAGTACTCATGACAATCTTGATGTATGTCACTTAATATTACTCTGCATCTCTCCAATCAGCCTTAGTAAAAGTTTTACCAATATTTTTAATAAAATATGAGGGTTCTTTTCTTTTTAAAATATAGAATTTCCACAAATTATTAAATATTTTACTTTAATATCAAATGAAGTAAGTGTAATGAATGTTTTAGCAAAGATTAAAATATTTAAAAAAAAAAATGTTTTAAAATTTTAAAGACAAAATATTTATGGCTCCCCAACACAAAGTGTGGTAGGGGAGCCATATTGATTTTGTGCTTTCTGTCTGTCTGTTTCTCTGTCTGTCTGTAGGTCTGTGTCACAAACGATGTCCGATCAATCACTAGAGAATGGTTGGACATAGGGTCCTCAAACTTGGAAGGATGATTGGTCATGACAAGTAGATGACCCCTATTGATTTTGGGGTCACTAGGTCAAAGGTCAAGGTTGCGGTGACATTGACTATCAAAACGATGTCCGATCAATAACTAGAGAATGTTTGGACCTAGGGTCCTCAAACTTGGAAGGATGGTTGGTCATGACAAGTAGATGACCTCTATTGATTTTGGGGTCACTAGGTCAAAGGTCAAGGTTGCAGTGACATTCACTATCAAAACGATATCCGATCAATAACTAGAGAAAGGTTGGACCTAGGGTCCTCAAACTTGGAAGGATTGTTGGTCATGACAAGTAGATGACCCCTATTGATTTTGGGGTCACTAGGTCAAAGGTCAAGGTTGGAGTGACATTCACTATCAAAATGATGTCCGATCAATAACTAGAGAATGGTTGGACCTCAAACTTGGAAGGATGGTTGGTCATGACAAGTAGATGACCCCTATTGATTTTGGGGTCACTAGGTCAAGGTTGCGGTGACATTGACTATCAAAACGATGTCAGATCAATAACTAGAGAATGGTTGGACCTAGGGTCCTCAAACTTGGAAGGATGGTTGGTCATGACAAGTAGATGACCCCTATTGATTTTGGGGTCACTAGGTCAAAGGTCAAGGTCGCAGTGACCTTCACTATCAAAACGATGTCCAATCAATAACTAGAGAATGGTTGGACCTAGGGTCCTCAAACTTGGAAGGATGGTTGGTCATGACCAGTAGATGACCCCTTTTGATTTTGGGGTCACTAGGTCAAAGGTCAAGGTCGCAGTGACATTGACTATCAAAACGATGTCCGACCAATAACTAGAGAATGGTTGGACCTAGGGTCCTCAATCTTGGAAGGATGGTTGGTCATGACCAGTAGATGACCCTATTGATTTTGTGGTCACTAGGTCAAAGGTCAAGGTCGCGGTGACCTTCACTATCAAAACGATGTCCGATCAATAACTAGAGAATGGTTGGACCTATGGTCCTCAAACTTGGAAGGATGGTTGGTCATGACCAGTAGATGACCCCTATTTTTTATTTTTTTTATTTATTTTTTAATTTTTGCATAAAAAGTTTTAGGGTCGGCCCCTTAAAAAAATAGAGTCGGTCGAGTTACCTGAACCACACATATTTTTTTTATGTGGCCTTACTGATACAGATAGTAGATACAGTCACAGGGATACGATCTCAGATCAGTAGAGAACGGTTGGACTTAGAGTTGTCAATTATGCCTGTTCGGGCGAGTTGGGGAGCAATACGTTTTTCTCCCATGGACAATAACAATTTCTAGTATAATTAAATGCTAGCATATATACCGGTATATAAAAATTAAACAAAATGGAACAATTGTTCATATGTTCTCAAAACTAGTGTGATGCCGTGACATTTATTAAAACAGAAGCAATATTAACCACTTCCGATAAATGCTGAGGACCTACCTTAAGTATTGTGTTTTTACGATATGTGTCCAGCTCATATTTCTGTTGACATGATTGGGTCATGAGTAACTGGTATAGTGATATCCACACCTGAAAACAGAAATAAAAGATTGCATGCCTTCATCACAGCAATATGACAATATTGCAATAAATTTATCACAAGAATATTTATCACAATTTTCTGGGGAGCATTACCACACTGAATGACGTATTCTTCATTACAATGTTGGACTCTAAATCCAGAGACCACATGTTTCGAGTCTCACTGGCACCACTGGATTACTTTATCGTGTCTTTCGGCATGATACTTCCCTTAGTCTCATCCGCATGGGACATTAACAGAAAGACCTATGTAACAAAGTCTTTCCTCTGAGCATGTTTAAGAACCATAGGAATCTCTCTGAGTAGGGCACAGTTCCCGGATTCCTATGTATCCTTCCTCGCTCTCTGAGGTGGTTCAAAATAACCTAAACAATGTGTTGAGCTGTAAAACAATTCATTATTACGCTTTTCTGTAATTCTCCATTTAAATAACTTAAATATTTATATTTTTTATCTGTAAAATAAGACATTTGGTATGACACTCACCTGTCCCTCTATTTTGGTAATCTTCAGACTGTCGGCATGGCTAACCTCCACCCACTTACTGTCTATGTATTTGTAGAGTTTACCTACAGTTATAATCAATAATATAAGGCCTTTACCTAAGTCTGAGTAATATATCATTAAAATATCAATATGATAACTCAATTTGTTTTTAAACCACTAGATAATGATCTTGAATATATATATTTAAAATAATATACTGTACAAGTAACTATACTTAAATTAAAATGATTTCTTAGAATTTTAATATGATTGAAGTTTTAGTATGATGATAAATCCTTTTAAAGGGACACTGTCCGTAACTTTTAGCTTATAAAACACACACTAATTATGTTCGCAAACATTACACACTAAACATTACTGAATATTTACTAATTAAAAGCAAGATTGTTTGACGGAATTCAATCGCAGTACAAAAAAAAGAAAAACTGCTTCGGGCGTTTGAACTCGCAGCCCAAACTAAAAATACACTCGCGGTAATAATAATGAGCCTGAGCATAAAGTAGGTCGACATCGCTCCTGACTGAGCTAAGCGGGCTATACATATTACGCAATACATACTATGGTAAAAACCTAATGCGCTAATGGAAGTCACGTGATCGCAGAAAGGGTAAATATTGTGGGTCCCACAAATAATATTAAAGCTTCTTTTTTTCCAAACTCACGAATGTATTACTACAGACTTCTATCTGGGTCTATGCTCATGTTTTCATGTATACATTTCAATGAATAAAAGTCAGACGGTTATTTGGTTATGCTCAATATCTGCTTACTTACGGACAGTGTCCCTTTAAAAAGAATTATACAGGTTTATATACATAATTCACATGTTGGTGTTGAATTTTATACTATGATGTTATTAAGTGATTTCATATTGGCCCATTTATTGGTCCAAGGACTGTCCTATTGGCCCAAGGCCAAGGGCCAATATGACAGTCCGTGATTTATGACAATATTTATGACAATATGACAGACCAAGAACCAATAACTCGGACAATATGAAAATACTTAATCAATGACAATTTTATTAATTAACTTCCACTACAGTGTTTTTTTTTAATCAAATTATATTGACATAATTTGCGTTTGTTTATAGTAACGTTAATTTCATTTATAGGTCAATAAGCGAGCGCGCATGACGTTACTTAACGTTAATTTCGTCATTTAAATCTCGTATTGGTGAGTTTTTTCATATTGGCCGACTTTCATTTCATACTGGCTGAGTTTGCTTTGTATTGTGCGTAGAGTTTCTAGCAAAATACGGCTAATATAGTTTAGTTAATTAATAAATTTATATACAGGTATAATACTAAATACTGGTTTAACGAGAGGCGATCTAATAGAATTATGGGTCCCAATCCATATACAAACAAGAAACATATAAATTCCACAAAAAGCGGATTTAAACAAGTGTCTGCTAAGTGACGTTGAACTAAAGGTCAAGGCCATGGAAACATTGGCATATTTGGAGAGTTATTTATCATATGTAACAACTATGAAAATATCCAACCAATACACTGGATATTACTTAAATTATGATGTGCTGGAGACACTTGGACAAACTTCATAACCAAATGTTGCCGCCCCAGATAGCACATTGTACTTTTATCTGTATAACTGTCCGTGTGTACTTACCGTCTTTTCTGTGTGACCAGGGTGGCGACTCTACCAGTTGTACAAGCAGTATGGGCATGTCGTGGGTGTTGAGTATACGTGTCATGGCACTCAGGGGTAACCTTCAACACACAATATCAATTTTATATTTACAGGTTATGTGATTTTAAAGGTCAATGTCAAATGTCCCACACAACAATCTTTCACCAAAAATAATTTTGAAAGCAAGCATTATCCTTCCATTCTGTATAGTGAAAGTTAAATCTGATAGACATCCTAAAACAATTTCTTTATTTAAAAACAATTAATTTCCAAAAAAGAGAATCTAAATAATTAAAAGTGTACACAGTTTATTCTTGTATGAAATATAATATCCATTATCTATATCTATCTATATTAACAATTTAGGTAATTGATTTTGAGAGAAGACATAAATATGCAATGAAAATGTGTTTGTCATGTTGTCTCAATACTACAGTAACATCGCTAGTTTTAGACAAATTACAAAATATTATTTTAAAGCAAATTAGCTTTAATATTTCATAAGAGGTGGGGGATGAGGGTGAAGGCAGGAAAAAGAAACCGTTAGTAGATGTAGATAAACAGACCTCAAGATTAGTGTGTTTTGTAAAGTAATCTAACCCTTCTAGGTGATCTGTGATGTAACGGAGTACTTACCCTTCTAGGTGATCTGTGATGTAACGGAGTACTTACCCTTCTAGGTGATCTGTGATGTAAAGTAATCTTACCCTTCTAGGTGATCTGTGATGTAATGGAGTAGTGATTTACCCTTCTAGGTGATCTGTGATGTAATGGAGTAGTGATTTACCCTTCTAGGTGATCTGTGATGTAACGGAGTAGTGACTTACCCTTCTAGGTGATCTGTGATGTAGCGGAGTAGTGACTTACCCTTCTAGGTGATCTTTGATGTAGCGGAGTAGTGACTTACCCTTCTAGGTGATCTGTGATGTAGCGGAGTAGTGACTTACCCTTCTAGGTGATCTGTGATGTAGCGGAGTAGTGATTTACCCTTCTAGGTGATCTGTGATGTAATGGAGTAGTGACTTACCCTTCTAGGTGATCTGTGATGTAACGGAGTAGTGACTTACCCTTCTAGGTGATCTGTGATGTAGCGGAGTAGTGATTTACCCTTCTAGGTGATCTGTGATGTAAGGGAGTAGTGACTTACCCTTCTAGGTGATCTGTGATGTAAGGGAGTAGTGACTTACCCTTCTAGGTGATCTGTGATGTAGCGGAGTAGTGACTTACCCTTCTAGGTGATCTGTGATGTAGCGGAGTAGTGACTTACCCTTCTAGGTGATCTGTGATGTAGCGGAGTAGTGACTTACCCTTCTAGGTGATCTGTGATGTAATGGAGTAGTGACTTACCCTTCTAGGTGATCTGTGATGTAGCGGAGTAGTGACTTACCCTTCTAGGTGATCTGTGATGTAGCGGAGTAGTGACTTACCCTTCTAGGTGATCTGTGATGTAATGGAGTAGTGACTTACCCTTCTAGGTGATCTGTGATGTAACGGAGTAGTGACTTACCCTTCTAGGTGATCTGTGATGTAAAGTAATCTTACCCTTCTAGGTGATCTGTGATGTAACGGAGTAGTGACTTACCCTTCTAGGTGATCTGTGATGTAGCGGAGTAGTGACTTACCCTTCTAGGTGATCTGTGATGTAAAGTAATCTTACCCTTCTAGGTGATCTGTGATGTAATGGAGTAGTGACTTACCCTTCTAGGTGATCTGTGATGTAATGGAGTAGTGACTTACCCTTCTAGGTGATCTGTGATGTAGCGGAGTAGTGACTTACCCTTCTAGGTGATCTGTGATGTAACGGAGTAGTGACTTACCCTTCTAGGTGATCTGTGATGTAATGGAGCAGTGACTTACCCTTCTAGGTGATCTGTGATGTAAAGTAATCTTACCCTTCTAGGTGATCTGTGATGTAGTGGAGTAGTGACTTACCCTTCTAGGTGATCTGTGATGTAGCGGAGTAGTGACTTACCCTTCTAGGTGATCTGTGATGTAAAGTAATCTTACCCTTCTAGGTGATCTGTGATGTAACGGAGTAGTGACTTACCCTTCTAGGTGATCTGTGATGTAACGGAGTAGTGACACAGCTTTGATACAAATCTCAAAATTCAGCCGACGATCCTGGTTCTCCAACTCCTATTCAATTGAGAGAAAAAAAACACATTTATTTTTGCATGGACTCCCTTCACGTCAATAACAAATATGCACAAATGCATCAGCTATGTTACAACTATAATTTACCTCCATGTTGCTGGCAGTGGCCATAGAGATACAGCCTGTGTTACATCTATAGCTTACATACCTCCATGTTGCTTGCTGTGGCCATAGAGGTTACAGCCTGTGTTACATAATTATATAGTTTACATACCTCCATGTTGCTGGCTGTGGCCATAGAGCTTACAGCCTGTGTTACATCTATAGTTTACATACCTCCATGTTGCTGGCTGTGGCCATGGAGGCTACAGCCTGTGTTACATCTATAGTTTACATACCTCCATGTTGCTGGCTGTGGCCATAGAGCTTGCAGCCTGTGTTTAACCTATAGTTTACATACCTCCATGTTGCTGGCTGTGGCCATAGAGGTTACAGCCTGTGTTACATCTATAGTTTACATACCTCATGTTGCTGGCTGTGGCCATAGAGGTTACAGCCTGTGTTACATCTATAGTTTACATACCTCCATGTTGCTGGCTGTGGCCATAGAGGTTACAGCCTGTGTTACATCTATAGTTTACATACCTCCATGTTGCTGGCTGTGGCCATAGAGCTTACAGCCTGTGTTACATCTATAGTTTACATACCTCCATGTTGCTGGCTGTGGCCATAGAGCTTACAGCCTGTGTTACATCTATAGTTTACATACCTCCATGTTGCTTGCTGTGGCCATAGAGGTTACAGCCTGTGTTGCATCTATAGTTTACATACCTCCATGTTGCTGGCTGTGGCCATAGAGGTTACAGCCTGTGTTACATCTATAGTTAACATACCTCCATGTGGCTGGCTGTGGCCATAGAGGTTACAGCCTGTGTTACATCTATAGTTTACATACCTCCATGTTGCTGACTGTGGCCATAGAGCTTACAGCCTGCGTTACATCTATAGTTTACATACCTCCATATTGCTGGCTGTGGCCATAGAGGTTACAGCATGTGTTACATAATTATAGGGTTTACATACCTCCATGTTGCTGGCTGTGGCCATAGAGCTTACAGCCTGTGTTACATCTATAGTTTACATACCTCCATGTTGCTTGCTGTGGCCATAGAGGTTACAGCCTGTGTTACATCTATAGTTTACATACCTCCATGTTGCTGGCTGTGGCCATAGAGGTTACAGCCTGTGTTACATCTATAGTTTACATACCTCCATGTTGCTTGCTGTGGACATAGAGGTTACAGCCTGTGTTACATCTATAGTTTACCTACCTCCATGTTGCTTGCTGTGGCCATAGAGGTTACAGCCTGTGTTACATCTATAGTTTACCTACCTCCATGTTGCTGGCTGTGGCCATAGAGGTTACAGCCTGTGTTACATCTATAGTTTACATACCACCATGTTGCTTGCTGTGGCCATAGAGGTTACATCCTTTGTTACATCTATAGTTTACATACCTCCATGTTGCTAGCTGTGGCCATAGAGGTTACAGCCTGTGTTACATCTATAGCTTACATACCTCCATGTTGCTTGCTGTGGCCATAGAGGTTACAGCCTGTGTTACATCTATAGCTTACATACCTCCATGTTGCTTGCTGTGGCCATAGAGGTTACAGCCTGTGTTACATCTATAGTTTACATACCTCCATGTTGCTTGCTGTGGCCATAGAGGTTACAGCCTGTGTTACATCTATAGTTTACATACCTCCATGTTGCTTGCTGTGGCCATAGAGGTTACAGCCTGTGTTACATCTATAGCTTACATACCTCCATGTTGCTTGCTGTGGCCATAGAGCTTACAGCCTGTGTTACATCTATAGCTTACATACCTCCATGTTGCTTGCTGTGGCCATAGAGGTTACAGCCTGTGTTACATCTATAGTTTACATACCTCCATGTTGCTTGCTGTGGCCATAGAGGTTACAGCCTGTGTTACATCTATAGCTTACATACCTCCATGTTGCTTGCTGTGGCCATAGAGCTTACAGCCTGTGTTACATCTATAGCTTACATACCTCCATGTTGCTTGCTGTGGCCATAGAGGTTACAGCCTGTGTTACATCTATAGCTTACATACCTCCATGTTGCTTGCTGTGGCCATAGAGGTTACAGCCTGTGTTACGTCTATATCGTCATCCATTTCCTGCTCCCGTTCTTCACTTCTGTAAATATCAAGTGAGCTTTAAGTGGTGTCAATACATGTTCAGTAGCATAGCTACCTATTTGGCCAACAGCCTGGACCTTCACATCACTTCCATAAGCATGGTTGAAAAATACAATAATTAAATAATAGTGTGTGTGAATTTGTTGAATTGTATGTCGAAATATTAAATGTTAAAATGCACCAGAGACGTTCTACATTTACATATTCATTTTTTAGTCGGGACGGGTGAGGAGTCATGACAGACACTACTAAGATCAAAACAAGAGGCCCAAGTGGGCCTGTAGACGCTCTACTGGTATGATGTGATTCAAAAACATAAACATGATAGAGGCCAACCCAAGAAACATGTTTCCTATATATAACTCTATGTAAACTTTGGGTTATCCTGGTGGCCATTTTGAATATTTGACGACAACGAAAAACACACACTTGATAGAGGCCAACAACAGGATCATGTATATGATATTTAACTAGAATGGAATGTGGTAATATGTCATTTGATAATTGTCCTTAAATTGGACCTAAGTTTAGCCATGGTGGCCATCATGGATGACTGGAGGCCCCAAAAACACAAATCTGAGGGGGACTAACCCAAAGATCATTGTGATTAAGTTTCATTAAAATCCTTCAAGCGGTTTCAGAGAAGATGTCATTTTTAATGTTTTCCTATATAACTCTATGTAAACTTTGAGTCGCCGTGGCGGCCATTTTGAAAGTGCGGCGATAACGAAAAACACAAACTTGATAGAGACCAACCCAAGGAACATGTTTATGGTATTTCACAATAATGGAATAAGTGGTTTCGGAGGAGATGTTGTTTGAAAATTCCTTAAATTTGACCTAGTTTTAGCCATGGTGGCCATCTTGGATGACTGGCAGCCGCAAAAAACAAGAATCTGAGAGGGACTATCCCAAAGATCATTGTGATTTAAGTTTCACCAAAATCCTTCAAACGGTTTCAGAGAAGATGTCATTTTTAATGTTTTCCTATATAACTATGTAAACCTTATTCGACGACAACGAAAAACACAAACTTGATAGAGGACAACCCAAGGAACATGTTTATGATATTTCACAAGAATGAAATAAGTGGTTTCGGAGAAGTCGTTTGAAATTTCCTTAAATTTGACCAAATTTTAGCCATGGTGGCCATCTTGGATGACTGGCAGCCGCGAAAAATAAAAATCTGAGGCGGACTATCCTAAAGATCATTGTAATGAAGTTTCATCAAAATCCTTCAAGTGGTTTCAAAGAAGATGTCATTTTTAGCCTTTTCCTATATAACTCTATGTAAACTTTGAGTTGCCGTGGCGGCCATTTTGATTATTCGACGATAACGAAAAACACAAACTTGATAGAGTCCACTCCAAGGAACATGTTTATGATATTTCACAAGAATGAAATAAGTGGTTTCGGAGATGTAGTTTGAGAATTCCTTAAATTTGACCTAGTTTTAGCCATGGTGGCCATCTTGGATGGACAAATCTGAGAGGGGGCCTTCCAAGTAACATTGTGATGAAGTTTCATCAAAATCCTTCAAGCGGTTTCAGAGGAGATGTCGATTTTATAAAATTGCTAACAGACGGATGGACTGACAGACGACGGATGTAAACTGATCCCTAGAGCTAAAAATGGGCTTGAACATCCAAAAGGGTCTAGCTATGACCTTGATGTTCATCGTATTTTCATTCTTGGTACGTAAATATGTACATGTATTATGTATGTTATTAAAAAGAAAAACTGGATGTCAAACAAAACATTTGACCATTTTAAATTACAATATTACTGTAAGCCAAAATGTATCCCTACCTTGCTACGAGATGGGTAAGTTTTCTGTAGCAGTAGTCGACGAGATCCAGGATGGAATCCTCGGCTGCCTCGCAGGTCTCTCTGTAGAACAGGGTCGTCTCAAGCAGGTTCACCACAGTCGCTTCATGGTACAGCTGCCAAAGTAAAGTTGCTATGGTATGACAAGTGATTACACCAAAAGCAAAAAAGATAATTAGTGGGTTGATGAAGGCCAAACAAAAACATATTGGCTTGTTTTGATCGTTAAATTGTGGAGAAAATGCCTTTAACACGTCTGTGTCAGTGTTTTTTCCCATTATATAAGTATACCGAAAAACGGTACCATTCCCAATGGCAAAAAGTATGCTTTTTTCCCAGTTGGAGAGAAAAAATTCCCAATCCAAAAAAATAAAAAATATTTAGAGTGAAACTTTAAACAGAAGGAGGGGGAAAATATATTAATTTTGGTCAGGGTAATGAAATACTGCAAGAGAATGTACACATGGTATTGTGTTTACAAAGTTTTTAAGTATAAAATATTGCTTTTGTTTGATAGTAAAACATTCTCAATTTAAGGCAAAACAACACGAATTTTCCCAAATGAATGGGTTCCGGTGCCATTCCCAAAAGCATGAAAAAAATCACTGTGTGTGTAATTTCAAGTTAAAGCATGTCTTTTATATGATTAGAATCACCCAATAAGCTTGTTTCAATATCAATTAATCAACAAGTGGTTAAGAAGTTTTCAGGTACCACTGATGTTTTTCTTCAGTGTTCTTCTAAGAAACACAGACAAAAGAGAGAATATGCCAAAGTAAAACAACATGTTAAACAAAGAGAAGCAACTCCTACAGCGTGTGTGAGATAGGGATAAATAACCCAGGCTACAAATGGGAGACAACTCTTGTCTGATATTCAGATAAAACTTACCACCATATACAATGGAAATGTTGTTTTGGGTTCAAAGTCTGTGTCGATTATTTCAGTGAAGATCTTCTCCTTCCAAACCTCTGTGAGCAGCAGGTCATATATCAAGACAGACAACTGAAAAAGAAGACACCCTACTAATGTGTTACAGGTTATACATGGTCATCCATACAGACAACTGAAAATGAGTGAATGAATGAATTGTGTTTTATAACTGGGTGCGTTCAGGGTTCTCCCATCGGCAACTACGTTGGTTAACTTTGGGTTACCAATGGCCACCGATGGTTACCGAGAGTGCTTTCGGTAACCGATGGGAGAAACCTGAACGCATCCATTGTTTAACAATTAAGGTCATCTCGGGTTGGAATGGTGATGAGCCTATAAAAGATGATATATATTGAAGATGACTACTGCAAATGAAGATGGGCCTTGATATCATTCAATGATCTTCAAGAACTGCCCACTAGGTATTGATATTTCACAACATGAACTACTTGAAATATTCTCTATATGTTAAACATAAATGAAATTACACCACTTACCTTGTCACAGGTAATTAAGTAGTCTTTAACAAACTCATCTTCTTGTGCCGATGCATTTAAGACTGCCTGCATGTTAAGCTTCTCCAGAATTTCATGCTGTGTCGCCCACCTGTAAAATAAAAGAAAAAGGGTGTGATTCTCCAAACATCACTTTCAAAATACACAGTTTCCAACTAAAATAAAGAATATCAAGACTTAAGAAAAATGCAGACAATTATTATAAGGGACTGTTCTTTCTTTGAATTAAGACATTTCCATTTATGTTTTTGGGGAAATGACTGATCAGCAGTCAGACATTGTAAACCCTGATCAACCCTTACTCACAGACTGATCTGGGTTTACAATGGACGCAGAGGTATTATAGTCATGCTTAGGGGGCTAAGGGGGCTAAGGGTTAACTAATTGCAACAAACAAGCAATTTTTATGAGCCACTATCGAAGTGGCAAAAAGTGATGTCCGACTAAAATAACGTTATCAACAATCGGCTGATTCGGACCATGGATAACTCGAACCATGGACAATTCGGACCAGATTTTGGCTGAATAGGACCATGCCTGAATCGTATCATGGACAATTCGGATCAGGTTTTATAGATTGTCGTACAAGGAAATTGATTAACCGTTGTATATTTATAGTATAGTGTCATCTTCATTGATTTTATTTAACTATACAAATATTTTTGCAGTACTATTTTGTTAAACCTTCATACTTAAATAAATGTTTCCCACTTAATTAAATAGATGTTTATTTTGTTAAACCTTCATACTTAAATAAATGTTTCCCACTTAATTAAATAGATGTTGTTCACACTTTCAAAAGTAATTTACGTTTTGGTGTTGCCGCTTTCATTATAACTTTATACGCTAGACATCAGACTAATTTATTATGTTTACTACTGTGTATTAGTTGATGTAAACGCTTGGATTTGATATAAGAAATAAAATATATAAAATTCCTGAATTAAAACTTACTCAATCGTTACGATTATAATTCAAATAGTATGGTCCAAATCGGCCAGTAAGCATGGTCGGAATAGTCATCGATGTGGTCTGAATCAGCCTGGACACGGGCCGAATAAGCCTGATCCGAATCGTCCATGGACCAAATCAGCTAGATACCGACGTTATCACATTAAACGTTCTGGTACCACTAAATAGTTGGTATCTCAAAATCGTATAGTATTGAAAATATGGCCGGACAAGCATTTTCGTAACATTTTCTATGACAGAGGTCACAGGTTGCTGTCAATTGATATATTTAACACTGGGGCAGATAGCCTCGGTCAACTGGCCCATTTCTGATTTCTTCGCTATGCTATGCGGATCCAGAACCAGGGCTTGGGAAAAAAGGACATTGGTGTGATTTTGTCGAGATTATGAGAGATTCGATGAGACGTTCAGCAAACGTATTTAATAGTTAAAGAAACTAACCCGCCAAATATCGACTACAATTTTTTTTATCAAAACTCTGTCCACAGGGTTCCACACTAATGGTATTCCGAGACCATCAGAAATTGCCTCAGACTACCTAGACCTCCAAGCTGAGTAGTCCTGTGGACTACCTACTTTTTTACGAATATTTTTTAGATAAAATCTTCAACTTAGTAATAACACATAAAAAATAAAACAACTTTATTATAATTTTTCACCGAAGTTTGGCCAGTGTATCGGCAAAAAATCAAACTTTGTTCAGGAGGACTGTTCTAGAAATTTGTCTTGAAAACAAGCAAGCGTCACATATGATCTAGACTAATGCCTAGAACAGTCCTCCTGAACAATGTTTGATTTTTGCCGTTACACTGGTATCGTTTTTGATTGGCTGAGGCAGGAACACCTGCTATCCAAGATATACAGAAAGGCAGAAAGACAATACATTAATTAATAAACAAAGAGGGCAACTTCATTATTATATCGACAAACTAAATGCAGATGGTCAGAAATACTTTTTAAAAAAAAATTACGGTCAAGTGCTTCCAGTTTCAAATTTGTTTCTGCGCAAACGATCAAGACGTTTGTATTTATAATCAAGCGTCGAAGATGATCAAGACTAATGAGAAGGCTACTCGGAAGAGTTAATTGCGTCTTCAAAACTAGTTTTGACTTAAAGTATAAACAAATAAAGTTACTATTTAAGTTATTGTTGATTTAAATTGATTACAATTTTCCCCGTAATAAACGTCAATCGAAGTAAAAACGTGCAGAAATACAGTTGTCAACAATATTGAGTCAAAACTGTAAGCTATGAACAAGCATTTGGACGAACCGTTCGACTGAAACGACTGAACTGGCAATACCCAAAAACAACATTGGTTTTCTCGGATTTCCATTTTTGAAGAAATGTGGAAAAACCTGGGGACTAATTCTTTCAGTCTAGAAAGTGAAAATAATGAAGAGAAAAAGGAACACGGACGTCTGTTAGACCAGGGAGTAAAATATACAGGGAGGAGACACGGGTTCATAAACGATCAGCCTCTAGTTTGTCGATTTATGTTGTCGCGCTAGTATGCCGTCATTTACTATTTTATCGATACAGGTATATTGATCGTATGCCGTTACATTTGAAAAGTTAAAATTTCAGCCAACATCTCAAAATAGGCAGTTTTACAGCCTCTTTTTTACGGCTTTCTGTTATAATCAACATCACGGATATTACCTTCTTCACAAAGATAAATATGACTACTATTCACTTTTTGTTATTATTAATGCCTAATATAACCCGTTCTTCGTATCTTGTTTGCAATACCAGTGTACAGTGCAAAACTATTGCAACTCCTTCTTTATTCATATATAGTTACAATAATTTTGCGCTGACCCTCAAATAGCTCTACACCATTTTTAATTTGAAATTTCAGCTGAGATCTCAAAAGACGCATTTTCATCACCTCTTTTTAGGTTTTGTCTTATAATCACCACCGTGAAATTACCTTCTTGACAAAGATAGATATGTCTACTATTCACTTTTTGTTATTATTAATGCCTAATATAACACGTAGTCTCGTATCTGGTTTGTAATAGCTATACACCGTCACCATTTTTTATTTGGTGCTGAGTGGCGTCATCTTTGTTACATGTCCCAGAACCCTCTGGTAAAATGTGCTTTTATACATGAAAACAAATACACGCTCTGTATCAGAGGACACAATGTGAATAAATAATACTTATGTTTACATTTTGCACCTTTATTGAGTTTGTAAGTGTAATAATTTATAAAATTTTACTGTTTTTCACACGCGCGCAACAACGGACTGTTACGGGAAGTAGTCATTTTCACGCAGTAGTAAAACACACGTGTGACAACATAAAATAGCAAAACAGTCCATGTCTCCTCCCTGTATACTTTACTCCCTGGTAAGACAAAGCGAAAATGGTGTTTCAATAAAATGACTCATGTACACTGATGAAAAACATGTAAGGACTGAGGTGTGTCTGCGGACATTTTAAGTTGTTATGGGCCGTTTGGAATGACCCGAAAGATGTGGATCCTGATTTTATATGACTTTAAAAGACATCCAGACCTTGCAGAGTAAGGCCAACTGGCAGATGTGTGACTTACTGAACAGATGGAATCCATCTTTTTGGAGTGTTTTTCATATATGTCCACTGTTTCCTTCAATGCATATATTTTGTTTAGTTTAAACCCCTTTATTCTGAGGTATATATTTTCAAAATTAGCCGGACTACCAAAATCTGTTCAGGACTACTTGATTTTGAAAGTTGGTAGTCCTGCGGACTAGTTGGGGAAAAAGTTAGTGTCAAACCCTGGTCCACCTGTTCAGGTCATATAATAATGCATAATTGCCAATTAAAATTTGAGTTGGTAACTCTTAATTCGACGCTCTGTAGTTTGGGGTTTGGCCTGGCTTAATTAAAGCCCTTTATATAGTGTCTATAGAGTTTGGATTCTCGAAGTATGTATGTTATATATAAACCTCGTCATCAATTGGTTTAGAAAGGGTGTAAAATCTGCCTGTTGTTGGCGTGATAGCTACTTTAAATAACTGCTAATTTCTTACTGTTAACTTCAAGAAACAACAAGTAACGTCAAAAAGTGTAACTGATGCATCAACAATTGATGTTGTAAAGTAGACTTGCTAATAAATTCAGCTAGTCGCTTGTTTGGGGCTGTACACTGGCCTATGTACCAGGTTTCAGCAAGCAGTATGAATTAAAGTAGAAAGAAATGTCAATAACCAATATTCTGGTAGACACAAGGCATAGTTACTCTATGTGAAACTTTGTTGAAATAATTGCCATGGATACGAAACGTGTTTTATCGATTTACTTACTTAGGCCCACCTACATCTTTTAGTTTGAAGATTTTCAATGATTCTACACATGCCTCAGCTTCAATTGGTAACAAAACTCGTCCGCCACCTTCCGTTCCCATTTTTAAACAATGGTAGGCTTTAAAAACTATATTCGACGTGAAAAAACAAGTAAATCGATGCAACCGGAAGTTTACAAAAGTACGGTTAACCATGAGAACTGCTATATCCATCAGAAAATGAAACACTTTCAGATAAAACGCATGTTTCCCGAGTTTATGAGTAATCTTAACCAAACTTGCAAATATTGTATATGACCATAAGAACTCGGATGAGTTCGATAATGGGCAAGATCGGACCAGTAACACCAGAGTTATGGCCCCTGAATTAGCAAAAAATGCAGTTTTTCATCTTGTTCACACGATAGAGACCACATTTCTTGAGCAATCTTAACCAACCTTGCACAGATTGTAGGCGATAAGGTCTCGAACGAGTTCGACAATAACCAAGATTGGACCAGTATCGAATGAGTTCGATAATGGCCAAGATCGGACAAGTAACACCAGAGTTATGGCCCCTGAATTTTTTATTTTTTGTAAATTTTATTTTTAATTATTATTTTCTTGATTTTTTGGTGTGGTTTTTTTAAACTTCTCCTAAACGCCTTGTTGGATTTCGACGAAACTTGTCAGGAAGCATCGGTAAGATGTCTAGTTGTGCATATCGCGCTTTTGTTCCGGTTTGCTGATATTTGATGGAGTTGTGGTGAAATTGTATTTGTAACACGGTTACTTCCCTTGTTTTAAATGACTCCATTCACTCAAATAGCAACAAACTGCTTACAAAGAAAACACTTACAGTTTTATCAACACAGATCAGTTGTAGGTATGTTTGGTTGTTGAATACGACTCTAAATTGCTTTAAATACATTTTTATGATCATGACACTAATTTAGTTGTATAGACAGTTAGAATATATAAGTGATTTATATGAAATTGATGTTCGTCAATTTCCGTTGAACATCGCCAAAGATCGGTAAGCTGCTGGAGGTCGCTCTGAGTCGTCTGGTATAAAAGGGGAAATCGCTTCAGTTTTTGGGGTACTTCTTGTCTGAGTGTCCGACAGTAAACATCACCGAAGCATTGTGGTGTAGTGGTTATAGCGTCTGACTTGCATTCGGGAGGTCGTGGGTTCGAGTCCCCTGACCGCGTCATACCAAAGACTTTAAAAATGGAGTAGTCACTTGTAACCCTTGCCTGACGAGCAAATAATGGGTAGTGCTGCGACTGATTGACCAGTGTCAGAATAATGTGACTGGCGGGTGGGGATATCATGTCTACTACGGCGTGGTATTCCAGTGTGGCAGCACTATAAAGAAACCATTGAGTTCGCTGCTTCAAGTAGACATATCATCACATCACACAACAACACACAGATAAAAGTCCAGACATTGTGCCTATACTCGTCAGGTAGGACGCCTGTCGTAGGTGGAGGGACTATAATCCTTATAAATACACACACACACCGTTAACATCGGTATATGTTAATTAAATACGGCTCCTATTTTAAAGGATTGTGTTTTCTGGGACGTTGGGCTAATAGCACTATCAAACATTATATCCGGGTTCTCTCGAGAAGCCCCGCTTCAGCTTCATTGAGAGGGTATATGTTAGCATAGGGCTTAGTGCTACTCCTCCTAAATGGCTTCAAGTTGTTGGATTTCAACAAAATTTGGCAGGAAGCATCAGTATCATGTCTAGTGGTGCAATGAAATCTTGGACAAGTTCGAAGACCAGCCAGATATTATTAGTAACGACAGAGTTATGGCCCTTGATTTATTGAAAACGCTATATTGTATTTTCCTTTGTTAAATCTGTAGCTACTTAATTTGTTATCTGATCTTTACCAAATTTGTTTAGAATGTTCAATAAAAGCTTAAACAAGTTGCCTGATTCATATCCATCCATATACTCACCCCATCCACTAGATACAGCAGACTTATTGCCAATGATTACAAGGTGAGCGATCTAGGGCCATCCTGGCCCTCTTGTTTTGTCAATACATTGACTGTTGATATACTGGCTGTCGTCAACTTAATTCACTCGCAACCGCCTAAACCACTTTCTTCAGAAGTAACCAGTATTTCCGATAATCTACGGATTTTAGCGAATTTGTACAATTGCTGTTGATAAAAAAACACGTTACATAAGGTATTTTGCTGCCAATGAATTATTTTTGGGGAACGCTAATTTTTGAAAGTGTTAAACTGAATTCGTTTTCCTATCTGATAATTGTCCTCTACCGAAAAACAAAGTGATTACATACATTAAATGGATAAAAACGGGTAAGGTGAAACATAATCATGTCGTTGGTTTTGAAATGGATTACACAAACACACATTCGCAAGGGGTAGGGGTGGGTGGAGGGGGTGGGATGTGGGTTGTGTGGGGACTGGGGGTGGGGGTTGTTGGCGGGGGGTCAATATTTTATAATATTTTTGGTTTTTAATGAACAAAATAGCCCATTTTCTATGCAATTGACTAATTGTATGCCATGTGATCACTTCAAGGACAATCTTTGTCTGGTGGCTGTGTGGAGCGGGAGATAGCAAAATATTGGTGGTGGACATAATGGACCACCGCCCTTGGGCAAAGGGGCTGGTACAAACCCTGTTCCTACGTCTATGAGATTGGTGGTAGTGTCACTTTTAGTGATTTGTATACAGCTTGCTATCGTTTATACATTGCGAATCCGCGCTTGTAAAACGAAAATGGCAACTATAACCGATTTAGGTTAAGAATTAGAACTTTTCGTTTAAAAATAGAAAACTATTTCGAGTTCTTTATATTCGGTTGAGAGATCATTTCACATAACAATCGGCATTGGATAGTATACAAGATTTGGAAAAAAACAGACACTCCATTCATCTTGCCACGGTCGCGTAGTTGTTATCGTTTCTAATATGTTATGGGTTGTTATCTTAAACAAATAAAAGTACGATGACATTATGTCATTATTGACTTTATTCCGTCTATCGGATAATTATAACCATGTATAATCGTGTTGATACAGTACCAATTAGTGAAGTGTTTGTGCTAAGTGCAGACCTTCTAAATAGGGACTTACCGCTTACTCTCACCACACACCCGCTCTGATTAGCCCTTGATTTTGGGTTCAGTTATTAGTCAGATGGGTACATTGTTCTGCTGTAGCGTTTGCTTCGAACGTTCTTGGCCTAATGCGGCATTCAAAATTGAAAATGAAACATAATATAAAGCACTAAATGTATCTACCTGGCACATGCTGGATGGGTGGGTAGGGTGTGTGTATAATGTATCTACCTGGCACATGCTGGTTGGGTGGGTAGGGTGTGTGTATAATGTATCTACCTGGCACATGCTGGGTGGGTGGGTAGGGTGTGTATAATGTACCTACCTGGCACATGCTGGGTGGGTGGGTAGGGTGGGTATAATGTACCTACCTGGCACATTTTGGGTGGGTGGGTAGGGTGTGTATAATGTATCTACCAGGCACATGCTGGGTGGGTTGGGTGTGTATAATGCATCTACCTGGCAAATGCTGATGCTGGGTGGGTGGGTAGGGTGTGTATAATGCCTTGTAGTAAACTAACATTTTCGGGGAGAATGGGGATAGTGCAGTCAAAAGTTCACGCACCGCATCCCCTAAACTCCAAACTCTAGCCAGGATGCGCGCCTGCAAGTGTTATACCCAGACGATGAACTATGTCTTGACCTTAAATGTTGTTCATAGGTCTTCCGCCGGTCACGTCTGGGTCATGTCACATTCACAAAATGAAATATTGCTTTAATTGTGTCGGAGAATATGATATGCACTCATATACAACCAGTCACATCTGGACCCGCAAAATAAATTCAGCGTAGTTTTTGTGAGACGTGAGCATGTATTTCGGAAGATCATCTGCCCGTGCAGCATTACGTAGGGCTATCAACACTTACATACACACGCATAAGGAGTGGTATAGAGGTGAAATAGAAACTTGATAAAAGGTATGTCTGTCCGTCCATCTGTGTGTCTGTCTATCTATCTGGCTGTTTGTCTTTCGGAAGTTCACGTTTATTTTAAACAGTGCCAACAGTAGTTTTAGTTAGGAAATTTACGCTCGTCGAGGAGATGGGCGGCAGGCCAATGTAGTGTTCGCTCAATAACTCGAGTAATTTGAATCCAGTCTTGTTGAAAGTTGGAAACAATGTTTATGGCCAAAATGTCATGGCACAGTTCAACCAGCCAGGTACTCAAATCTATGTTTCTGCTCAATAACTTTAACATTTTATAATCCAGTCTTTATGAAACTTGATGAAACTTGGAGTTACAGTATCTCGGTCAAGTTCTATAACCAGTCAGATCGCAACTATAATGCTGAAGTTATAGCCCTTGGATTGTTGAAAATTGACAAGGTGTCCGCTCTATAACTTGAGCAAATTTAATCCATTAAATTAAGTACAAAGTTTTTAGCCAATATCTCAGTCAGTTTGATAACCGGCTATTTTGCTCAAGAAGCACGGAAATTATTGGATTGTTGAAAATTGATAATATATATAATAAAGACCAAAAGTTTACAATTCCGTTGATAAAATCTGCCTTTGATCTGGTCCAGTTAAAGGGAATGTAGCGCCATAGCCAAACAAGCTTTATTATTGAGAGTTCTGAAAAAACTTGGAAAAAGGTGAAAGAATTATCAAAATTGAATGATAAACAAAAAAGATATGACCATTTAAAGGTTGTTCTAAAACGAATATGGGAGCCGCCATTTTTAGAACTATGACGTCATAGTTCCAAATTACCATATATGGAATATTGATCAAAATCATTTAAAGCAAAGAAAGTCGCTGCAAATGAATGCAAAATCCTTTATTTTCATACAGTAGCTGTCATTTTTTCCTGTTAATCATTTATAAATTATATATATTTTTTTATATTATAAATAGTTCATATATGGTCATTAGAACTGTGATGTCATAGCTCTCAGAATGGCGGCTTCCATATCTGTTTCATCAGAACCTTCAAATAATCATAACTTCTTTGTTTATCATCCGATTTTGGAAATTCTTTCACCTTTATTCATTTTTTTCAGGACTCTCAATAATAAAGATAGTTTGGCTGTGGCGCTACATTCCCTTTAAGACGGGCGTATATTTTGTCAATTTGGCTTTCTTCTTAAATCATAATATAACGTATAATGTACTTTTCTTTCTACATTTATTATAAATAATATCTTTTATTTCAAACAGTAGGCATTCTGTCCATGAGTTCACAAAAATTGATAAATAATGAATTACATGCATATGATATACAGTTCCGGTAATTGACAATATATTGGTATGCACAAACTGAGTTGATACATGTTATGGATTCATATATAAAAGAGGTGTTGTTGTTTTAAACAATTTGAAAAGAACAAAAGAAAAAGAAAAACAAACAACAAAACAAAAGAAAACGTACATTAAGATAAATAATTATAGAACATAAACAGAAATATTCCAATTTTATTGAAAAAAATATATTAATAGTATTCAGAGTGGTGAAAAGTGTGTTATTTATTGTAATATGTATCATCACGTTTCTTAAAGCTCTTAAAAATGTATGTGGATATTTTTTTAGCTCTACTGGCCGAAGGCCAGCAGAGCTTATGGTATGGCGAGTTGTCCGTCGTCCGTTCGTCGTCTGTCGTCCGTCGTTAACTTTTGCCTTGTGAACACTCTAGGGCCTTCATTATTAATCGAATCTTTACGAAAGTTTGCCAGTGTCTTTATATCAATGAAAGCTCGGACAAGTTCGAAAACCAGCCGCATCGGATACATTTCACCAGAGTTATGGCCCTTGTTTTGCTGAAAAATGCCATATTAAGCCTTGTGAACACTCTAGCACCTTCATTTATTATTTGATCTTTACCAAACTTGCAGAGATTGTTAATATCAATGAAAGCTCGGACAAGTTCGAAAACCAGCCAAATCGGATCAGTAACACCGGAGTTATGGCCCTTGTTTGTTCTGAAAATTGCTATTTTCTGCCTTGTGAACGCTCTAAAACCTTCATTTATTATTTGATCGTCACCAAACTTGCAAAGATTGTTAATACCAATGATAGCTTGGACAAGTTCGAAAATCAGCTAAATTGGGTCAGTAACACCAGAGTTATGGCCATTGCTTTTTTCTGAAAAATGCCATTTTCTGCCTTGTGAACACCCTAGCACATTCATTTATTATTTGATCTTTACCAAACTTGCACAGTTTGTTAATATAAATGAAAGCTTAAACAGGTTCGAAAATCAGCTAAAACGGATCAGTAACACCGCAGTTATGGCCCTTGTTTTTTCTGAAAAATGCTATTTTCTGCCTTGTGAACACTCTAGGGACTTCAATAATAGTCGGACCTTTACTTAACTTTGCCAGTGTTTATATCAATGAAAGCTCGGACAAGTTCGAAAACCGGCAAGATCGAAATAATTTCATCGGAGTTATGGCCCTTGATTTAGTTAAAAATACTATATTTTTTCTCGTTAATTCGATAGGGCCTTCATCTTTCATCTGATCTTTACAAAACTTTACCTGATTGTTTATATCAATGACAGCTCAAATAATTTCGAAAACCAGCCAGATCGGACGAGTAACAGATGAGTTATGGCCCTTGATTTAGTTAAAAATGCTATATTTTGCCTCGTTCAGTTGATAGGGCCTTCATTTTTCATGCGATCTTTATGAAACTTTACTAGATTGTTAATATCAATGAAAGCTTGGTCAAGTTCGAAAACCAGCCAGATCGGACCAGTAACAGTGGAGTCATGGCCCTTGATTTTCTCTATATCTTGGCCTCATTAAGACGAAAGGGCCTTCATTTGGCCAGATTTCATTGAAACTTTGCAGGGATGATCAGTACCAAGCCTAGTTGTACATAGTCACCGTGTTCCAGTTGAATGATTTTGGCGGAGTTATAGCCCTTTAAAGGTTTTAATACACAAACTTTGTTCTGACTAGTTGTCCTGAACCCCTGGCCGGATTTAAACGAAGCTTTTTAGGGATGATCAATTCCATGTCTAGTTGTGCAAATCATTGCCGTATTCCGGTTGAATAATTTTTTTGGCAGAATTATGGCCCTTTAAAGGTTTTAATACACAAACTTTGTCTGATCTACTTCTCCTGAACGCCTCGCCAGATTTCAATGAAACTTTGCAGGGATGATCAGCACCAAGTCTAGTTGTGCATGTCGTCGTCACGTTCCGGTTTACAGATATTTGGCAGAGTTATGGCCCTTTAAAGGATTTTGATACCACAATTTGTTTCCGGGCCAGTTCTCCTGAATCCCTGGCTGGATATAGACGAAACTTGACAAGGATGATCAGTATCAAGCCTAGTTGTGCATATCATCGCCATATTTCGGTTGAATGATTTTTGGCAGAGTTGTGACCCTTTAAATGTTTTAATACACAAAGTTTGTCCATGTTAGTCTCTTCTGAACTCTTTGCCAGATTTCAGCGAATCTTGGCGAGAATGATCAGTACTAAGCCTAGTTGCACCTGTCATTGCCATGTTCTGGTTGAATGATTTTTGAAAG
Source organism: Cyrtodaria siliqua (assembly GCA_037043455.1). Classification (NCBI taxonomy): domain Eukaryota; kingdom Metazoa; phylum Mollusca; class Bivalvia; order Adapedonta; family Hiatellidae; genus Cyrtodaria; species Cyrtodaria siliqua. The sequence goes on from JAWPHD010003841.1 coordinate 79,204, forward strand.
ACTGATGGCCCCTTATACTTAAACTTTATCTTGAGCCAGTAGAGCGACCACAGGCCCTCTTGGGCCTCTTGTTTATTGTTTTAATCTTTTCTGAAGAGAGAAGCTCAATAAATTTAGGAACATTTGGTCGTTTCCAATAAAATGTATGTATAAGATCACATTAAAATTCATAATATAAAGGACATTCCAATACAAAATGGAATTCATCTTCTAGAGAATTACAGAACTGGCATTATTTTTTCTTCTCTAGGTATTTTATGTGGTTCATGCCATCGTCCTGTTTCTATTTCTAGTCGATGGGAAGATAATCTTAGTTTAGTTAAGGCTATTCTAAATTTCTTTATCAGTCCTATGTCTAAATATGTTTTAAAACTAAAGTTTGAGAAAGAATGTAAGTGTTTGCTCTACTTGAATTGGTTAACTGTTCGTTCCAATTTTGAATAAAATGGTCTCTAGCTCTTTGTTTAAATATACGTAAAAAGGTCAATATTTTCGATTCCTTGAGAAATCCACACATCGTTAAAACCCATTTTTTCTAATAAGTCTTTAATTTGTAATGCCCAATTGTGTTTGTTTGGGTATTTAGTGATATCGTCGATCATCATATTATATGTTTGTTTAATATATTTTCTATTGTCGGTGCGCGTTATTTTTAACAGAAACGGATAATATGGGAGAGTCGTTGACGTTTCAGTGAGGTTCTACCGAGTTCCCCATATATAAAGTTATTTTGTGTAGAACGTTTTACACCTAGTAGTTGTTTACACAATTGCAAGTGTATCCTTTCTAGAGATTCGGCACCTGCGAAACCCCATATTTCTGCTCCGTAGTTTAGAATAGGAAGGATAAGTTTGTCGAATAAATGTAACGTATGGCTTATTTTAAGGTCTCCAAAGGTTAATTAAGTATGACTTCAGTTTGAAAATTGCCTATAAAGCTGGACCGCCTATTATTTCAAATGTTTTATAGAATGATCCACCGGGTGTAACTGTAATACCCAGATACGTAATTGATTTGTAATTTCCAGTTCTTTACCATCATAAATAAATACCATATTTCTTCTTAGTCTTCCCCCCTTTCTAAAATTCATTACTTTTGTTTTATTAACATTAACTACGAGTTTCCATGTGTTACAATACTCCTTTAAAATAGTCAACACTTTTTGTAAACCGGCCTCAGTTTCCGAGAAGAGTACAATATCATCTGCATATAGGAGTAATATAAGTTTTAATGTATCAACATCTACGCCTTTGTAGCCTTTTAGAGCAAAGTTTATTTCTAAATCATTTACGTACGTTGAAAATACGGCGATAAACAGTCCCACTGACGGGTCCCGATATAACAGTTAAAACGTTCACTAAGTTGGTTTTGGTGTTTAATACGCGACTTTACGTTTGTATATAACGACCTTATAATATTTAGGGTTTTTCCTCTTACTCCGTATTGGAGAAGTTTATAAAATACATCTCTCGGACTAATAAATCAAATGCCTTCGTAAAATCTACAAAGCAAACAAACAATTTTTTATTTTCGTTTAGTATATGGTTAAAAATACCGTGTAGAATAAAACTATTATCAGTTGTTCCCATATTTTTACGAAAGCCCTGGCTTTCGTATATACAAAATAATTTTCCGCCCATTTACTCAGTCTAGTATTTAATATTCTTGTGAACAATTTTCCAAATGTACTTAAAAGAGTTATTCCACGATAGTTTTATCCGCGTTCTTGTGTATTGGTACTATATAACCTTCTGTCCAATGATAAGGGAAGTAACCCATGTCGAATATTTTGTTACTGAACTAAGTATGCCGAAAATTGATCAAAAATTTATTTATTACGTAATCCGAGCCTCCTAAACGTCCTAAAGTTAACTCGGTGCATGCTTTATATATTTCCGCACGAGTGGTTCAGCAAACATAACCTGTAACTCGCCATTTAAATATCGATCGTTAAAGTATAATATAGCTTCATCTGGTTGGAAGAATGCAGAATGTGGGTCATTAACAGCTTTAACATAATTTGCAAATTGCGAAGTTGAGATATTTGTCTTTGAATTAATATGACTGGCATTTTTTAACATCTTCCAATATTCTTTTGAATTTTTGTACCTGAGCATTTCCAGTTTTTGTGTTTTCTGTTTATTGAAACAATATTGTTTTGATCGAGTTAGTGATTTATATTCTGCTCTTGATTTAGTCATCAGTGTTCTATTTTCCAAACTATTGTCATTTCTAAATTTATTTAGTCTTTTATAAAAAATCGCTCCTATTTATTATAAAAAGCTCTAATAATAAAACAATTTAGTACCCGTATCCTTTTCTTGCATTTTCAAACAAAATGTCACGAAAAGTGTGCGTTCCTTTCATCCGATCAGTGACACATAATGTGTTCATTCCTTCAACAAGTTAAGTGACACGTTATGTCACATAATGTGTGCGTTATTTCACTAGTTAGGTGACACCTGTGAATATTTGTTTAGGTCAGATATCACTATTGATTTGGGGCTTCTGATTTACTGGAAAAAGTATAGGTCTAATAGGGCATATAGTCAGATTGTAAGGTAGATTCTGATAGGATTAAATTACCCAAATCATAACAAATCCCCACAAAACATCAACATATTATATTTCTATCATACAACACGATTATTTAGGATATTTTGATGGCAATTTGCATTTTTATTGATAAAATTGTACTGAGGGTATATTTACAAAAAGTAAAATTTATTTACTGCCATTCTGGGGGTGCCTACCTTCAGTGAAGTATTAGAGGCTGAAAGCATTACATTATCCCCAATTTGCTGGTCAGTATTGAGTGTATCGAAGATAGTTCTTAAAGCAAAGTTGTTGTTTTTTCAGCCAATCTTATTTACAAATAGGGGTTAAAGGCCAAAAGGCTATAACGTAGGCCTATGGGAAATTTAATAGTGGTATATGACCTAAGCTACAATAGTGGTATCCTAAGCTACAATAGTGGTATCTGACCTAAGCTACAATTGTGGTATATGACTAAGCTACAATAGTGGTATATGACCTAAGCAGTAGTAATCGTAATAGTTTAGGGATAATACCTTTTTCAATTGAGGATCGAATTTAAGCTTAAGGTCCCTTCTGAACAACTGTAGCTGGCAATGTGATACTCAGATCTCAGAAGCTAATGAACGAACATCAACGAAAATCATCCTGAGGGTAATGAAGGTAACGCGCACAACGTTTCTTTTCCAGAATGGACTGGCGGTGCTGCGCTGTAATTGGACTCGCTATCTTCATTTACTTGTATCCATCACCCATCGACCCAAAGCCGTACACGTAAGTTTCTCTGGAAAACGACGCATTCTTCATTATTATCTATCGTTGAAGGATAATAAAGCATTTATATCAGTTAATATACATATATATATATATATATATAGTCTTTCATTACATTCGAGTTTTCCTAATAAAACGTTTACCGAACAAATACACATCATGTAATAAAGACATGTGTTTGAACCGGATATAAGACTTACAGGTGGATTATTATTCTCAAAAGGGAGTAACCGAAACACTATTACCTAGAACTTTTATTACGATGCGAAACAACACAAATCTAGTTCATACATTCCACAATGGTGTCCATTACCCCAGTATGCTACAGCTTACTGATGTTGTTTCGTTCGGATGTTGCAGCTTTCCCAGCCCCTTGCCATGTCTTGAAGGGCCTCTGCAGATAAACACAGCACTACGACAAGCTCAGCGCTTATTTGAGGGCATATTGATTGGTCCAGAGTCCTTCGCCGTGGATAAAAACGGTAAGTTCAACATTTTATGCGTATAACTTTCGTTGAACTCTTTAATTATTTTAACCAGCAATATAACCCGCACCCGCATTACCCCGATACCCTAACAGAGTCTGAATGTTGCTCCAGCAGTTTTCCTCGCTCCTAGCAGATTTATAGCAATATCCACCACCCCTAGCAACATCACCACCCTTTAAAATCCTAGCCCTCCCAACCCCTCCCCTCCCACCCGCGCCCCATAGTAATATGCGATTAAGCATTTCAGTGAAGTTTTCAAACTTTATAAAATGCCACTAAATTCCAGAAGCATAATTTTGTCGAATATAGAAAAAAAGAAAAAAATCCGTGACAAATCATTGGAAGTCAAGTTGTCTGCTCAGGTTGATTGTGTACACCCTTCAAGAAGTCGATTGTTTTGCATTAAGAGTGTGTAAACCAGTACGTTTGCTTTACATTAATATTATGTACACTATTCAAGGCGTACGATTTTTTTTCTAAGGTTGTGTACACATTTACAGTATGAATTTTACACTGATATTGTGTTCGATTGCTTAACACGAAGAGTATGTACACCCTTTAAGTACGATTGCTTAAAACTAAGATTATGTACACCCTTTAAATACGATTGCTTAACACGAAGAGTATGTACAGCCTTTAAGTACGATTGCTTAACACTAAAAGTATGTACACCCTTTAATTACGATTGCTTAACTCGAGGAGTATGTATACCCTTTAAATACGATTGCTTAACACTAATATTGTGCAAACCCTTTAAGTACGGTTCTTAACACTAATATTGTGCAAACCCTTTAAGTACGATTGCTTAACACTAAGAGTATGTACACCCTTTAAGTACGATTGCTTAACACTAATATTGTGCAAACCCTTTAAGTACGATTCTTAACACTAATATTGAGAAAACCCTTTAAGTACGATTGCTTAACACTAAAAGTATGTACACCCTTTAAGTACGATTGCTTAACACGAATATTATGTACACCCTTTAAGTACGATTGCTTTACACTAATATTGTGCAAACCCTTTAAGTACGATTCTTAACACTAATGTTGTGCAAACCCTTTAAGAACGATTGCTTAACACTAAGAGTATGTACACCCTTTAAGTACGATTGCTTAACACTAAGAGTATGAACACCCTTTAAGTACGATTGCTTAACACTAAGAGTATGTACACCCTTTAAGTACGATTCTTAACACTAATATTGTGCAAACCCTTTAAGTGCGATTGCTTAACACTAAGAGTATGTACACCCTTTAAGTACGATTGCTTAACACTAAGATTATGTACACCCTTTAAGTACGATTGCTTAACACTAATATTGTGCAAACCATTTAAGTACGATTCTTAACACTAATATTGTGCAAACCCTTTAAGTACGATTGCTTAACACTAAGAGTATGTACACCCTTTAAGTACGATTGCTTAACACTAAGATTATGTACACCCTTTAAGTACGATTGCTTAACACTAAGAGTATGTACACCCTTTAAGTACGATTGCTTAACACTAATGTTGTGCAAACCCTTTAAGTACGATTCTTAACACTAATATTGTGCAAACCCTTTAAGTACGATTGCTTAACACTAAGATTATGTACACCCTTTAAGTACGATTGCTTAACACTAAAAGTATGTACACCCTTTAATTACGATTGCTTAACTCGAGGAGTATGTATACCCTTTAAGTACGATTGCTTAACACTAATATTGTGCAAACCCTTTAAGTACGGTTCTTAACACTAATATTGTGAAAACCCTTTAAGTACGATTGCTTAACACTAAGAGTATGTACACCCTTTAGCTGTATACATTGTGCTCATTTCAAACATTATTTTTTAAATATATGAATGTAACAGACAACTTTCAGAAGCTTCAGCTCCCTAAGTACGATTGCTTAACTCGAAGAGTATGTATACCCTTTAAGTACGATTGCTTAACACTAATATTGTGCAAACCCTTTAAGTACGATTCTTAACACTAATATTGTGAAAACCCTTTAAGTTCGATTGCTTAACACTAAAAGTATGTACACCCTTTAAGTACGATTGCTTAACACGAAGATTATGTACACCCTTTAAGTATGATTGCTTTACACTAATATTGTGCAAACCCTTTAAGTACGATTCTTAACACTAATGTTGTGCAAACCCTTTAAGAACGATTGCTTAACACTAAGAGTATGTGCACCCTTTAAGTACGATTGCTTAACACTAAGAGTATGTACAACCTTTAAGTACGATTGCTTAACACTAAGAGTATGTACACCCTTTAAGTACGATTGCTTAACTCGAGCTTAACACTTAGAGTATGTACACCCTTTAAGTACGATTGCTTAACTCGAAAGGTATGTACACCCTTTAAGTACGATTGCTTAACACTAAGATTATGTACACCCTTTAAGTACGATTGCTTAACACTAATATTTTGCAAACCCTTTAAGTGCGATTGCTTAACACTAAGAGTATGTACACCCTTTAAGTACGATTGCTTAACACTAAGATTATGTACACCCTTTAAGTACGATTGCTTAACACTAATATTGTGCAAACCCTTTAAGTACGATTCTTAACACTAATATTGTGCAAACCCTTTAAGTACGATTGCTTAACACTAAGAGTATGTACACCCTTTAAGTACGATTGCTTAACACTAAAAGTATGTACACCCTTTAATTACGATTGCTTAACACTAATATTGTGCAAACCCTTTAAGTACGATTCTTAACACTAATATTGTGCAAACCCTTTAAGTACGATTGCTTAACACTAAGATTATGTACACCCTTTAAGTACGATTGCTTAACACTAAAAGAATGTACACCCTTTAATTACGATTGCTGAACTCGAGGAGTATGTATACCCTTTAAGTACGATTGCTTAACACTAATATTGTGCAAACCCTTTAAGTACGGTTCTTAACACTAATATTGTGAAAACCCTTTAAGTACGATTGCTTAACACTAAGAGTATGTACACCCTTTAAGTACGATTGCTTAACTCGAAGAGTATGTATACCCTTTAAGTACGATTGCTTAACACTTATATTGTGCAAACCCTTTAAGTACGATTCTTAACACTAATATTGTGAAAACCCTTTAAGTACGATTGCTTAACACTAAAAGTATGTACACCCTTTAAGTACGATTGCTTAACACGAAGATTATGTACACCCTTTAAGTACGATTGCTTTACACTAATATTGTGCAAACCCTTTAAGTACGATTCTTAACACTAATGTTGTGCAAACCCTTTAAGAACGATTGCTTAACACTAAGAGTATGTGCACCCTTTAAGTACGATTGCTTAACACTAAGAGTATGTACACCCTTTAAGTACGATTGCTTAACACTAAAAGTATGTACACCCTTTAATTACGATTGCTGAACTCGAGGAGTATGTATACCCTTTAAGTACGATTGCTTAACACTAATATTGTGCAAACCCTTTAAGTACGGTTCTTAACACTAATATTGTGAAAACCCTTTAAGTACGATTGCTTAACACTAAGAGTATGTACACCCTTTAAGTACGATTGCTTAACTCGAAGAGTATGTATACCCTTTAAGTACGATTGCTTAACACTTATATTGTGCAAACCCTTTAAGTACGATTCTTAACACTAATATTGTGAAAACCCTTTAAGTACGATTGCTTAACACTAAAAGTATGTACACCCTTTAAGTACGATTGCTTAACACGAAGATTATGTACACCCTTTAAGTACGATTGCTTTACACTAATATTGTGCAAACCCTTTAAGTACGATTCTTAACACTAATGTTGTGCAAACCCTTTAAGAACGATTGCTTAACACTAAGAGTATGTGCACCCTTTAAGTACGATTGCTTAACACTAAGAGTATGTACACCCTTTAAGTACGATTGCTTAACACTAAGAGTATGTATACCCTTTAAGTACGATTGCTTAACTCGAGCTTAACACTCAGAGTATGTACACCCTTTAAGTACGATTGCTTAACTCGAAAAGTATGTACACCCTTTAAGTACGATTGCTTAACACTAAGATTATGTACACCCTTTAAGTACGATTGCTTAACACTAATATTTTGCAAACCCTTTAAGTGCGATTGCTTAACACTAAGAGTATGTACACCCTTTAAGTACGATTGCTTAACACTAAGAATATGTACACCCTTTAAGTACGATTGCTTGACACTAATATTGTGCAAACCCTTTAAGTACGATTCTTAACACTAATATTGTGCAAACCCTTTAAGTACGATTGCTTAACACTAAGAGTATGTACACCCTTTAAGTACGATTGCTTAACACTAAAAGTATGTACACCCTTTAAGTACGATTGCTTAACACTAAGAGTATGTACACCCTTTAAGTACGATTGCTTAACACTAAGAGTATGTACACCCTTTAAGTACGATTGATTAACACTAATGTTGTGCAAACCCTTTAAGTACGATTATTAACAATAAGTTTGTGCAAACCCTTTAAGCGCGATTGCTTAACACTAAGAGTATGTACACCCTTTTAAGTACGATTGCTTAACACTAAGATTATGTACACCCTTTAAGTACGATTGCTTAACACTAATATTGTGCAAACCCTTTAAGTACGATTCTTAACACTAATATTATGTACACCCTTTAAGTACGATTGCTTTACACTAATATTGTGCAAACCCTTTAAGTACGATTCTTAACACTAATGTTGTGCAAACCCTTTAAGAACGATTGCTTAACACTAAGAGTATGTGCACCCTTTAAGTACGATTGCTTAACACTAAGAGTATGTACACCCTTTAAGTACGATTGCTTAACACTAAGAGTATGTATACCCTTTAAGTACGATTGCTTAACTCGAGCTTAACACTCAGAGTATGTACACCCTTTAAGTACGATTGCTTAACTCGAAAAGTATGTACACCCTTTAAGTACGATTGCTTAACACTAAGATTATGTACACCCTTTAAGTACGATTGCTTAACACTAATATTTTGCAAACCCTTTAAGTGCGATTGCTTAACACTAAGAGTATGTACACCCTTTAAGTACGATTGCTTAACACTAAGAATATGTACACCCTTTAAGTACGATTGCTTGACACTAATATTGTGCAAACCCTTTAAGTACGATTCTTAACACTAATATTGTGCAAATCCTTTAAGTACGATTGCTTAACACTAAGAGTATGTACACCCTTTAAGTACGATTGCTTAACACTAAAAGTATGTACACCCTTTAAGTACGATTGCATAACACTAAGATTATGTACACCCTTTAAGTACGATTGCTTAACACTAAGAGTATGTACACCCTTTAAGTACGATTGCTTAACACTAAGAGTATGTACACCCTTTAAGTACGATTGCTTAACACTAATGTTGTGCAAACCCTTTAAGTACGATTATTAACACTAAGTTTGTGCAAACCCTTTAAGTACGATTCTTAACACTAATATTGTGCAAACCCTTTAAGTACGATTGCTTTACACGGATATTGTGTTCACTCTTCAAGTACGATTGCTTTACACTAAGATTTTGCAAACTGTTCAAGTACAATTGCATTACACTAAGAGTTCGATTATTAAAGATAGGTTTAGAACAACACAAGGCAATGTTTACCGTTTATGTTTATTGGAATATATTGGTCAACGCTTCAACAAAATAGATGTAAGATAACAGGTGTAGTTAAATAAAACATATAGATGTACTTTATGAACCCTGGGTACAGCAGTTCAGAAAGACAAATGTACCTAATTGAAAGTTCTTGTATTGAAAATGTCAAAATTCTTATTAACTACACAATAAATCATTGCTGTGACCGCGAAAACTGCCGCCACCATGAGGAAATCCCGAATGTGGATTGCTGTAAACCCTGGTGAAGCCGTGACGGAAGAACCAGACTGAAGCCCTTGAAGTCTCAGTGTTATAAACATAAAAAAGCCAAACACACTGTTCAATAACAGGCGAGGGTGGGTGAGTTTATGTTGCGAATACTGATAAAATTATGTTTTTGTACTGTATAAATTACTGAACAATTTTTTTCTATGCCATTTTGTTCCCTGCCATTTTCTACAGAAAGAGGAAGTGGTAATTAAGTTGCCGGTGTCATGTTATAAATTGCACAGACAGAATGTTATACAATAAATGGCATATCAACACTTAAAAACAGTAATTTGTCCTTTAACGCATAAATTCCATTGTTTTACACTAAGATTATGCAAACCCTTCAAATACGATTGTTTTACATTAAGATTGTGTCCGCCCTTCAAATAACACGATTTACACTAAGATTGTGTTGACCCTTTAAACCATTCGATTGCTTTATACTAATAGTGTGTCCATCCTTCAACTACGATACTGTTTTACACTATGATTGTGTCCACCCTTCAAGTACGATACTGTGATATTGTTTTACATTAACATTGTGTCCACCCTTCAAGTGCGATACTGTTTTACACTAAGATTGTGTCCACCCTTCAAGTACGAAACTGTGATATTGTTTTACACTATGATTGTGTCCACCCTTCAAGTACGATACTGTGATATTGTTTTACATTAAGATTGTGTCAACCCTTCAAGTACGATATTGTTTTACACTAAGATTGTGTCCACCCTTCAAGTACAATACTGTTTTAAATTAAGATTGTGTCCACCCTTCAAGTACGATACTGTTTTAAATTAAGATTGTGTCAACCCTTCAAGTACGATACTGTTTTACACTAAGATTGTGTCCACCCTTCAAGTATGATACTGTTTTAAATTAAGATTGTGTCCACCCTTCAAGTACGATAGTGTTTTACACTAAGATTGTGTACACCCTTCAAGTACGATACTGTTTTATACCAAGATCGTGTACACCTTCCAAGTACGATATTGTTTGACACTAAATATAGATATAAAAATCGAACAGAAAAAGCAGCATTGACCACAAACACACACAGAAATAAAGAACATATTTATAGATGAATAAAAGTCCAAATAAGACAGCACAAACAAAAAGGGTTGACAATAGGGCCACCGCCTTGGAACGGTTAGTGGCAAAAAAGGCCGCTGGAGGTTTAAACCAGGTTCTAGGGTGCACCAAACCTCAAAATTACTCTACTGTCATCCCAATTAAACGGGACAGTGTAAATAAAGAAATCCCCGCCATGAACTATTCTCTAACCAATAAGGCAGCATTAATAGACAATATAAGTAAAACACAAAGATGCTCGTTCATATATAAATACCAAAAAAAAACAATAGCCTAGGTAGTCACAAAGAAGGTACTTGGTGACTTGGCAGAAGCCAGAGCAACAAGAGAATAAACCACTGAGGGCACGACAAGACAAGATTGTGTTCACTTTTCAAGTACAATACTCTTATACGCTAAGGTTGTGTACACCTTCCACCTATGATACTGGTTTACACTAAGTTTGTGCACACCTTCCAAATACGGTATTGTTTGACACCAAGAGTATGTACATTTGTCACGTAAGATATGGTTTTACATTAAGATTGTTTACACCTTCCAAGTAGTGTTTTGTTTAACACTCAGATTGTAGACACTTACCAAGTACGATGTCGTTTTGCACTAAAACTGTGTTCACCCTTTAAAATACGTTGCTTTACTCTAAGAATGTGTACACCCTTAACACTAGGGTTGTGTTTTGTGGTTGTCTGTCCTCCTTAAATGCTGCTTTCCCTGTCCGATCTTTTTATATGTCTTTCCTTGTGTTCACCCTTCAAGAAATACGATTATTCAGCCTTTAACATATGTTGCTTTACACTAAGAGTGTATACACCCTCCAAGTACTACTGCCTTGCACTAAATAGTATATACAGTTTGTACACCCTTCAAGTACTATTGCCTTGCACTAAATAGTACACCCTCCAAGTACTATTGCCTTGCACTAAATAGTACACCCTCCAAGTACTACTGCCTTGCACTAAAGTGTACACCCTTCAAGTACTATTGCCTTGCACTAAATAGTATATACAGTTTGTACACCCTTCAAGTACTATTGCCTTGCACTAAATAGTACACCCTCCAAGTACTATTGCCTTGCACTAAATAGTACACCCTCCAAGTACTACTGCCTTGCACTAAATAGTACACCCTCCAAGTACTACTGCCTTGCACTAAATAGTACACCCTCCAAGTACTATTGCCTTGCACTAAAGTGTACACCCTCCAAGTAATATTGCCTTGCACTAAATAGTACACCCTCCAAGTACTATTGCCTTGCACTAAAGTGTATACCCTCCAAGTACTATTGCCTTGCACTAAAGTGTACACCCTTCAAGTACGATTGGTTTACACTAGGATTGTGTACACCTTTCAAAAACTGAGATGTTGTAAACTAATATTGTGTAAACCCTTCAGGTACGATTTATTCGGGTACTGCCGACGGTCAGATATTTTCTGTGAAGGAGAGAACGTTACGACTGGTTGCGAGGACGGGATTAAATGATTCACGTTGTGGAACATACGAGTTCGAACCTTTATGTGGCCGTCCTAAAGGAATGAAGATAGGTGAAGATGGTAAACTATATGTGGTCGACTCATACAAGGGGTTGCTGCGGGTGAATCTGTCGACAGGAAATATAGAAACACTCATATCGAACGAACGAGGTATTTTTTCTTGTATTTTTATAAGGCTCATTTTCACATTAATGATGACTGCGTGTACATTCTAAGTTATGCCTCAAAATATTATTTTTAAAGCTATTTTGTAAATCTACCATGGAATTTGTTCTTTCTGTTACACTCCATTGATTTGTACATGTGCATTTGTCAGTTTTGGTTTGTGAAATTACAGCAAACCTTGTTATGTTTGCAAAAGTTTTGTTTCTATATCGACTCGGAGGGTCCTTCAAAAACTGCATTTTAAGTTTTCTCTGCAGGCTTGGATGTGACCTTCAAATATCTCACTAATAGCTCTACTCGTCTCACACCACAATTAATTTTCCATAGGGTCCAATTGTAATGTTTTTGTTCGTGGCATAGAGATAAAAAAAGATTTTGCAACATGTATTTATGCTTAAATTCTTCATTGATCCAATATCTGCATGTTATTAACTTTTAACAAATATTTACCAGATTGAACCTTTTTTTAATTTCACGTGTCACACCTATCAAAATTTAGACAAAAATACAACCCCGTGGAGATTAGACCCATGATGTGTAAAATGAGGCAGAATTAGCTAGAAATCTTATATCAACATGCATTTTTCTGTGATCTCTTCCTAAAATGCTGTAGATTTAGAACCTGGTAAAGATAAATCAATGTATCCTGTAAAATGTAGAAAAGCGAACTACTTTTTTTTTTATCTACCTCCTTCATCTGTAGGGCACGAGTATTCAAGGGAGATAATAGTGGTGTGAGTCCTACTGGCCTTATGGGAAACCGAGTTGTCCGTCGTCCGTTGTCCGTCGTTAACTTTTGTCTCGTTAAGACGATAGGGCCTTTATTTTTCATCCGAACTTTAACAAACTTTAACAGGTTGTTAATATCAATAAAGGTCGGACAAGTTCGAAAACCAGCCAGATCGGACCAGTAACAGCGGAGTTATGGCACTTGATTTAGTTAAACATGCTATATTGCTATGTTTTGCCTCGCTAAGACAATAGGGCCTTCATTTTTCATCCTATCTTTACCAAACGTTACCACATTGTTAATATCAATGAAAGCTCGGATAAGTTCCAAAACCAGCCATATCGGACTAGTAACAGCGGAGTTACGTCCCTTGAGTTAGTTAAAAATGCTATATTTTGCCTCGTTAAGACGATAGGGGCTTCATTGTTCATTGGATCTTTACCAAACTTTAACACATTGTTAATGTCGTTGACAGCTCGAACAAGGTCGAAAACCAACCATATCGAACCAGTAACAGCAGAGTTATGGCCCTTGCTTTAGTTAAAAATGCTATATTTTGCCTCGTTAAGACGATAGGGGCTTCATTTTTTTTCATCTGATCTTTAGCAAACTTTTTCAGATTGTTAATGTCAATGAAAGCTCGGTCAAGTTTGAAAACCAGCCAGATCGGACCATTAACAGCGGAGTTATGGTCCTTGATTTTGTTAAAAATGCTATAATTTGCTTCGTCATACGATAGGGCCTTCATTTTGCATCTGATCTTTACCAAAAGTTACCAGATATTATGATTTTCTTTTTTTTATATATATATATATATTTTTTTATTATTTATTTATTTATCCTTTGTTGAATTTTTCATTATTTTTTTTATTTTTTTTTTATTTTATTTTTTTTAAATAAGTATGCCTCGTTAATAAGGTAGGGCCTTCATTTTTCATCTGATCTTTACCAAACTTTACCAGATTTTTTTGTTATGGCCCTTGATTTAGTTCAAAAGCTGGTTTTTGCCCGAAACTTTCAAAAAAACGTAAATGGCAGTCACTCGCTTCATTGATGTTATAAGAGCCATGTTAGCAGGTAGAGCGTCCACAGGCCTCTTGGGCCTCTTGGGCCTCTTGTTTATGCAGTATTGTTCAAATATTTCACTATTCGTTTTCTATGCAGGCTTGGATAGGGACATCGTTCAATTATATTTCACTATTCGTTTTCTATGCAGGCTCGGATGGGGACATCGTTCAAATATTTCACTGTTCGTTTTCTATGCAGGCTCGGATGGGGACATATTTCAAATATTTCACTATTCGTTTTCTATGCAGGCTCGGATGGGGACATATTTCAAATATTTCACTAATCGTTTTCTATGCAGGCTTGGATGGGGACATCGTTCAAATATTTCAATGTTCGTTTTCTATGCAGGCTCGGATGGGGACATCTTTCAAATATTTCACTATTCGTTTTCTATGCAGGCTCGGATGGGGACATAGTTCAAACATTTCACTGTTCGTTTTCTATGCAGGTTTGGATGGGGACATCGTTTAAATATTTCACTACAGGCTTGGATGGGGACAACGTTCAAATATTTTACTATTGGTTTTCTATGCAGGCTCGGATAGGGATATCGTTCAATTATATTTCACTATTCGTTTTCTATGCAGGCTCTGATAGGGATATCGTTCAATTATATTTCACTATTCGTTTTCTATGCAGGCTCGGATAGGGATATCGTTCAATTATATTTCACTATTCGTTTTCTATGCAGGCTCGGATGGGGATATCGTTCAATTATATTTCACTATTCGTTTTCTATGCAGACTCGGATGGGGATATCGTTCAATTATATTTCACTTTTCGTTTTCTATGCAGGCTCGGATAGGGACATCGTTCAATTATATTTCACTATTCGTTTTCTATGCAGGCTCGGATGGGGAAATCGTTCAAATATTTCACTGTTTCTTTTCTATGCAGGCTTGGATGGGGACATCGTTCAAATATTTCACTATTCGTTTTCTATTCAGGCTCGGATGGGGAAATCGTTCAAATATTTCACTGTTTCTTTTCTATGCAGGCTTGGATGGGGACATCGTTCAAATATTTCACTATTCGTTTTCCGTGCAGGCTCGGATGGGGACATCGTTCAAATATTTCACTGTTCGTTTTCTATGCAGGCTCGGATGGGGATATCGTTTAAGTATTTCACTGTTCGTTTTCTATGCAGGCTCGGATGGGGACATCGTTCAAATATTTCACTATTCGTTTTCTATGCAGGCTCGGATGGGGACATCGTTCAAATATTTCACTATTAGTTTTCTATGCAGGCTCGGATGGGGACATCGTTCAAATATTTCACTATTAGTTCCAAGCAGGCTCGGATGAGACCTCTTCAAGCACTATTCACTATGCAGGCTCGGATGAGACCTCTTCAAGCACTATTCACTATGCAGGCTCGGATAAGACCTCTTCAAACACTTCACTATTCTCTATGCAGACTCGGATGAGACCGCTTCAAGTACTTCACTATTACTTTTCTAAGCAGGTTAGGATAGGACCTATTCACGTGATTCATTGTTCGTTTTCTATGCAGGCTCGGATGGGGCATCCTTCAAGTTTCTCAATAGTCTAGACATTTCCGATGACGGCGTTGTGTATTTCACGGATTCGTCAGACAAATGGGACAGGCGAAACTTCCGATATGAGGTATACAATACACCCATACATACATACGTCTGGGACAGGTGAAATATCAGATATGGGGTAAACCATTACTAATCATGGAACAGGTGAAATATCAGATATAGGGTAAACCATTACTAATCATGGGACAGGTGAAATATCAGATATAGGGTAAACCATTACTAATCATGGGACAGGTGAAATATCAGATATAGGGTAAACCATTACTAATCATGGGACAGGTGAAATATCAGATATGGGGTAAACCATTACTAATCATGGGACAGGTGAAATATCAGATATGGGGTAAACCATTACTAATCATGGGACAGGTGAAATAACAGATATGGGGTAAACCATTACTAATCATGGGACAGGTGAAATATCAGATATGGGGTAAACCATTACTAATCATGGGACAGGTGAAATATCAGATATGGGGTAAACCATTACTAATCATGGGACAGGTGAAATATCAGATATAGGGTAAACCATTACTAATCATGGGACATGTGAAATATCAGATATGGGGTTAACCATTACTAATCATGGGACAGGTGAAATATCAGATATGGGGTAAACCATTACTAATCATGGGACAGGTGAAATATCAGATATAGGGTAAACCATTACTAATCATGGGACAGGTGAAATATCAGATATGGGGTTAACCATTACTAATCATGGGACAGGTGAAATATCAGATATGGGGTAAACCATTACTAATCATGGGACAGGTGAAATATCAGATATGGGGTAAACCATTACTAATCATGGGACAGGTGAAATATCAGATATAGGGTAAACCATTACTAATCATGGGACAGGTGAAATATCAGATATGGGGTTAACCATTACTAATCATGGGACAGGTGAAATATCAGATATGGGGTTAACCATTACTAATCATGGGACAGGTGAAATATCAGATATGGGGTAAACCATTACTAATCATGGGACAGGTGAAATATCAGATATGGGGTTAACCATTACTAATCATGGGACAGGTGAAATATCAGATATGGGGTTAACCATTACTAATCATGGTACAGGTGAAATATCAGATATGGGGTTAACCATTACTAATCATGGTACAGGTGAAATATCAGATATGAGGTTAACCATTACTAATCATGGGACAGGTGAAATATCAGATATGGGGTTAACCATTACTAATCATGGTACAGGTGAAATATCAGATATGGGGTTAACCATTACTAATCATGGGACAGGTGAAATATCAGATATGGGGTAAACCATTACTAATCATGGGACAGGTGAAATATCAGATATGGGGTAAACCATTAATAATCATGGGACAGGTGAAATATCAGATATGGGGTAAACCATTACTAATCATGGGACAGGTGAAATATCAGATATGGGGTAAACCATTACTAATCATGGGACAGGTGAAATATCAGATATGGGGTAAACCATTACTAATCATGGGACAGGTGAAATATCAGATATAGGGTAAACCATTACTAATCATGGGACAGGTGAAATATCAGATATGGGGTAAACCATTACTAATCATTGGGGACAGGTGAAATATCAGATATGGGGTAAACCATTACTAATCATGGGACAGGTGAAATATCAGATATGGGGTAAACCATTACTAATCATGGGACAGGTGAAATATCAGATATGGGGTAAACCATTACTAATCATGGGACAGGTGAAATATCAGATATAGGGTAAACCATTACTAATCATGGGACAGGTGAAATATCAGATATGGGGTAAACCATTACTAATCATGGGACAGGTGAAATATCAGATATGGGGTAAACCATTACTAATCATGGGACAGGTGAAATATCAGATATGGGGTAAACCATTACTAATCATGGGACAGGTGAAATATCAGATATGGGGTAAACTATTACTAATCATGGGGCAGGTGAAATATCAGATATAGGGTAAACCAGTACTAAGATGTGTATATATGTATATATATATATATATATATACGTGACATAAACGAAACGTCAGGTATGGGGTAAACCATGGGGTAAAGTAAACCATTACTAACCATGAGACAGGTGAAACGTCAGGCACCAGTACTAGTCTAGAGTTAAACCAACCAGATGGACAAATGATAGGTATGAGATAAACCTATGATAGGCGAGATGTAGGTCCAAGCCGACTAGGTCGGGTCAAAGTTCTGTCCTTGCTAATCAAGGGAAAATGCTATTATTATCTTTCAAATATTTATTGAAAACTGATTTTATCTTAAAAGGTGGATGTCTTACACAGACTATGTTGCATGTACAGAATTAGCTTATGGAGCCACTACCAAGTATGTCCAAATAGTGACATTGGGTTAAATGTGACACTGCCCCAGAGGTCAAAGGTTTACAGATTTGTATAAGAACATCTTTAAATAGACTTCTATGAACTTGTCAAAGCCCTTTTATCTCACTTTCTTCTCTTACAGTTGCTGTGTTTACAATTGTAAAATGTCTTCTGGTGACGATTTTGGACTGAAATAACTTTTATTGCGGATTAACTAGCCATCGTGTATAATATTCCTATTAAAGTAAATGGTTATAGAAAAATAGTGATCATAAATGTGTATATTTAAAATATTTTGAATTTCATGCTGAGCTGAATTTTATCTATAAAAAATATCCGCATCATTTGCAATATTCATGTGAAGCTTTAGGGACATCGGACAGTAGCAGCAGAGATTATTTAATGAAAACAAAGATGGCCACAAACCTCAAAAAAGTACGGCCTCTGTAGCTCATTGCGCATTGGGATTTAGATCTTCAGACCGCTACAACGCGTAGGTTCGATCCAATGAGAAACTATATCCTCCACCTCATCTTCCTCTGAGGTTGATGTCCCAATACAACCCAATATGATGTGTTAACAGGACGTAAAACCTAATTGTAATACCTACTTACCGTAGTTTAGCATGCATTTGAAACCTCACGTGTTTTTTATTTGACTTAATACGAACTCGATTGTCAGATATGTTTAATAATACATTCTGCTTAATACCATACTATTGTTACAAATGGTGCTTACTGTTATTCATGTTGCTTGTGTCAGGTTCTGGAGACTCACCGTGCAGGCCGTGTGATGCGATACAACATACAGACACAGGAGTGCACCACTATCCTCTCAGGCCTATACTTAGCCAATGGCATCGCCTTGTCCAGCGACCAATCATATCTCCTTATTTCTGAAATGAGTGTAGCAAGAATAAGACGGTGAGCCAATAGCATCATTTGGTCCAGCGACCAATCATATCTCCGTATTCTGAATGAATGTGGCAAGAGCCAATAATACAATTCCAATGCTAGGGACCACAATCGTATCTCTTTATTTTAAAAATGAGTGTGGACATAATAACTTGAAAAAAGTTACTCTCTGTTTGTATAATTGAATTGAATGTTGTTTAACGGCTCATCAACACAGTATAAGTTATTTAGAGCCGCCCCAGAGAGAGGGGAAGGATACATAGGAATCCGGACTCTTATTATCGAATAGATTCCTATGGTTCTTTAACGTGCTCGGAGGATAGACCGATACACGGGACCGCCCGGTTTACGTCCCCATCCGACGGACGAGGCTAAGGTATAGTGTCTTGCCCAAGAACACACCGACGGAACTCAGTGGCACCACGGAGGATTGAACCCGGGGCCTCCGGTTACAAATCCGCCGCGCTACCGACTGCGCCACGCCAGCCCCTTCTCTCTGTTTGTATTAATACTTGTAATATCTGCACAACTATGTATCACAAACAATCTCAACTGCGATTCGAATTGGATACGGGTCTTTCCCTCGTAGTTTGGACTGTATCTAACATAGCTGTACTATTGTATGAGTCAATATTTGTTTGTGTAACATATTGTTTTGGATTAACCTTTCAGATATTTCTTGAGAGGACCAAAAGCAGGAACAAGTGACATATTTATGGACAACTTACCCGGATTTCCCGATAACATTAAACTAAACAGCAGAGGGAACTTCTATATTGGAATGGGGTCTGTCAGGTTTAAGGGCTCGAGTCCTATTGGTTCCTTTCTAGACACCATAGCACCCTATCCAGCAGTCAAGAGGTTTATCGCAACTGTAAGTAAACTCGCTTTACAGAAGCGTATGGCTGTTATGACTCAGGCAAACTTTTCAAGAAAATGGGTTCAACAACCTTTCGATCTTGACTATCTCCAGTTGAAGTTAAAAAGATCAATCTTATTTTTTTTGTACGTTTGAACAGGTTGTTGTTCAAAGCGTTTCTCACATAGTATGGTTGATGTGATGATACGTTTCAATAAAACACTCTTATTATCAACAGTTAATAGGGATTAAGTCCCACATAGATGTATTAAGAAGATAAACATACCACATTTTACACATTTATTAGGTACACTGTTCCATAAACTGTTCCATAATTGTAATATTTTTATTATATGTTAGTAAGACAATAACTGCATTGTTTAATTTAAAAGCCTAACACTCGAAAAGTCTAACACTCGAAAAGTAAAATATCATTTATAATGTCTTGCATTCAGTAAATCTACTTTAGTGTTCCTCTGTTCCTATCTATTATACATAGTTTGATTACACTATTATACATAGTTTGATACACTATTATACATAGTTTGTTACACTATTATACATAGTTTGTTACACTATTATACATAGTTTGATTACACTATTATACATAGTTTGATACACTATTATACATAGTTTGATACACTATTATACATAGTTTGTTACACTATTATACATAGTTTATTACACTATTATACATAGTTTGTTACACTATTATACATAGTTTGATACACTATTATACATAGTTTGATACACTATTATACATAGTTTGATACACTATTATACATAGTTTGTTACACTATTATACATAGTTTATTACACTATTATACATAGTTTGTTACACTATTATACATAGTTTGATACACTATTATACATAGTTTGATTACACTATTATACATAGTTTGATACACTATTATACATAGTTTGATACACTATTATACATAGTTTGTTACACTATTATACATAGTTTATTACACTATTATACATAGTTTGTTACACTATTATACATAGTTTGTTACACTATTATACATAGTTTGATACACTATTATACATAGTTTGTTACACTATTATACATAGTTTGATTACACTATAATACATAGTTTGATACACTATTATACATAGTTTGTTACACTATTATACATAGTTTGTTACACTGTTATACATAGTTTGATTACACTATTATACATAGTTTGATACACTATTATACATAGTTTGAATACATAGTTTGATACACTATTATACATAGTTTGTTACACTATTATACATAGTTTGATTACACTATTATACATAGTTTGATACACTATTATACATAGTTTGTTACACTATTATACATAGTTTGTTACACTATTATACATAGGTTGATTACACTATTATACATAGTTTGATACACTATTATACATAGTTTGTTACACTATTATACATAGTTTGTTACACTATTATAGTTTGTTACACTATTATACATAGTTTGATTACACTATTATACATAGTTTGATACACTATTATACATAGTTTGATAAACTATTATACATAGTTTGATTACACTATTATACATAGTTTGATACACTATTATACATATTTTGTTACACTATTATGCATAGTTTGTTACACTATTATACATAGTTTGTTACACTATTATACATAGTTTGTTACACAATTATACATAGTTTGATACACTATTATACATAGTTTGTTACACTATTATACATAGTTTGATACACTATTATACATAGTTTGATTACACTATTATACATAGTTTGATACACTATTATACATAGTTTGATACACTATTATACATAGTTTGATACACTATTATACATAGTTTGTTACACTATTATACATAGTTTGTTACACTATTATGCATAGTTTGTTACACTATTATACATAGTTTGATACACTATTATACATAGTTTGATACACTTTTATACATAGTTTAATTACACTATTATACATAGTTTGTTACACTATTATACATAGTTTGATACACTATTATACATAGTTTGATACACTATTATACATAGTTTGATACACTATTATACATAGTTTGTTACACTATTATACATAGTTTGTTACACTATTATGCATAGTTTGTTACACTATTATACATAGTTTGATACACTATTATACATAGTTTGATACACTTTTATACATAGTTTAATTACACTATTATACATAGTTTGTTACACTATTATACATAGTTTAATTACACTATTATACATAGTTTGTTACACTATTATACATAGTTTAATTACACTATTATACATAGTTTGATACACTATTATACATAGTTTGTTACACTATTATACATAGTTTGTTACACTATTATACATAGTTTGATACACTATTATACATAGTTTGTTACACTATTATACATAGTTTGATACACTATTATACATAGTTTGTTACACTATTATACATAGTTTGATACACTATTATACATAGTTTGTTACACTATTATACATAGTCTGTTAAACTATTATACATAGTTTAATTACACTATTATACATAGTTTGATACACTATTATACATAGTTTGTTACACTATTATACATAGTTTGATATACTATTATACATAGTTTGTTACACTATTATACATAGTTTGATACACTATTATACATAGTTTGTTACACTATTATACATAGTTTGATATACTATTATACATAGTTTGTTACACTATTATACATAGTTTGTTACACTATTATACATAGTTTGATACACTATTATACATAGTTTGTTACACTATTATACATAGTTTGATATACTATTATACATAGTTTGTTACACTATTATACATAGTTTGATACACTATTATACATAGTTTGTTACACTATTATACATAGTTTGATACACTATTATACATAGTTTGATACACTATTATACATAGTTTGATACACTATTATACATAGTTTGTTACACTATTATACATAGTTTGATTACACTATTATACATAGTTTGATTACACTATTATACATAGTTTGATTACACTATTATACATAGTTTGTTACACTATTATACATAGTTTGATACTATTTAGCTATTTATAAACAAAACAATACACATTCTAATTTACTTCACAATAACATGAATATGCCATATTGAATATATAACTTTCTTTTTCAAACACAACACAAAGTTATTTTCTTTACAGATAACTCCGCTTGCTGCATACAACATATTTATGCCCAAGCACGCGCTCGCGATAGAAGTGAGTAGCGAAGGTGCTTTAATTGGAAGTCTTCAGGACCCAGGGTCCGTCAACGTGGGAGCGGTAAGCGAGGTGTTCGAACACAACGGTACTCTTTACATAGGCCATTATCAGTCGCCGTACCTGGGTATATTGAATATCTCGACCCGTACTCAGCGCAACGACTGAGAAAGTCATTCATTGTTCCAGCAGAGAGGCCGTTACAATATTGCACCAGCTGAGAGTAAGAGAACAATATCAGCTGAGAGTGAGCAAACATAAGAATATTAGCTTAGCTGAGGGAACATAACAATATTCGACCAGAAGAGAGAACACAACGACATTAGACCATCTGAGAGAAGACAACAACACGATTAGACCAGCTACGAGTGAGAGAATATTACAATATTGTACCATCTGAGATAACATTAATTACACTAATAAACCAGCTGAGAGAACATTACAATATTGTACCATCTGAGATAACATTAAACTATTAAACCAGTTGAGAGAACATTACAATATTGTACCATCTGAGATAACATTAAACTATTAAACCAGCTGAGAGAACGTTACAATATTAACCCAGCTGAGAGAACATTACAAAAGTGTACCATCGGAGATAATATTAAACTAATAACCAGTTGAGAGTACACAACAATATTGTACCAAGTAAGAGAACATTACAATATTGTACCATCTGAGATAACATTAAACTATTAAACCAACTGAGAGAACACAACAATATTTATAGACTATCTGAGAGAACATTACAATAGTGTACCATCTGAGATAACATTAAACTATTAAACCAGCTGAGAGAACATTACAATATTGTACCATCTGAGATAACATTACAATATTGCACCAGCTGAGAGAATACAACAATATTAGATCAGCTAAGAGTAAGAGCACCTTACATTATCCTAACTTATGAGAGAACACTATAATATTTTACCTTCTGGGAGAAGCTGAGTGTGAGAGAACAGCAATATTGCACCAGCTGAGAGTGAGAGAACAGCAATATTGTACCAGCTGAGAGTGAGAGAACAGCAGTATTGTACCAGCTGAGAGTGAGAGAATATAGCAATATTGTACCAGCTGAGAGTGAGATAATATAGCAATATTGTACCAGCTGAGATATCACTATTGCATCATCTGGGAAAATATTACAAAACATTGACTATGACCTTGGCCTTTGTATATCGGTAAGGTCACATGTACATAATCATGGAGTGTGTATATCGAACGTTTGGTGAAGAAATGGGAAAACAATGAAAAAGCCTCTAAAGGTATATCCACGTTAAGTCTGTGAGCCGTCGGAGGACACAAACCGTAAGTCTGTGTGCCGTCGGAGGACACAAACCGTAAGTCTGTGTGCCGTCGGAGGACACAAACCGTAACCCGACGGACGAAGTGATTCTTGTGTATCGCCTTTTCCTTCGAAAAAGCGACACAAAAAATGAGCCTGTGGAACTGTGCTTTTCAAATGAATTATGCATATCTTCAACCGTATCGAAATGTGGATATTTATGAATGTTAAATCTTTTTGCCAACGAGTTTATTAAAGTAATAAATACAGTTACCAAACATAATATTCTATTTATCACACAAAACTCATGCGACGTGAAATTAAAAATTAGACGACGCCATTTTGTAAGATAAATCATGCGTGAGCTTTTCATGCGGCTGTAACCATGGTAACGCTTTCACACTAAACTACAATGACACGTTAAACAAGCTTTAATGTTAACTACTGCATTTAATAAAGGATGAATTCAAATATGTGTTTGTTTATTTGTTTGTATGGTGTTTTACGTCATTTTCAACACATGTCAGGTTATATATGACGGTCGATTTTTTTGTGGTGGGGGCAGACCACCCACTTTTTCTGGGTAAAACCAGTACTGTACACCTCCCGCCATCCGGCACTTCCTCGCTTAAAAGTCGAGCTCCCAGCGGGATTAAACCGCGCAGCAGTGAGAGGCGAATGTTTACATGCAACGTCTTAAACATTCGGCCACCCACGGAGACTCTTATGATACATATTTAGAACGTTTACTATTCCATGCAAATAAATGGGCTTACATGTTTTACTCTACATTCGCTGTGCACTAACACAGTTTTGCAGACATGGTACACTATTGCTATATTATCTCACTCTCATATCTCACTCTCAGCTGGTCCGGGGCGTCCGTGGCCGAGTGGTTATCGTCTCTGACTTGAGATCGCTTGCCCCTCACCGCTGTAGGTTCGATCCCTCAGGGGCCTAGAAATCTTTATGTGAGGAAGCTATCCAGCTGGCTTGCGGAACGTCGGTGGTTCTACCCAGGTGCCCGCCCGTGCACGAAAATTACCCGGAGGGGCACCTGGGTCTTCCTCCACCAGTGGAAGCTGGAAAGTCGCCATATGACCTTTGCTGTTGGTGCGACTATAAAATCTATTTCAATCAATCACTCTCAGCTGGTACACTAGTGCATGTTTATGATCTTCAAGCCATGGCTATATTATACTCACAGAAGCTATGTTATGGAGAACACAGTTATGATACTCGGCAGAAGACAATACTCCTTTTTATCGACAATAATACACAGTGATAATAAGTAAATAAATACTGAAAAGGGGATGCCTTGGAAGCAACAAACACAAACAAGAGATGAAACTAGCAGACTCGGTTTTATTGAGTCTGTTCATGAGAGGTAATTTAAACTGCAACACCTCTCATGCCTCCTAGCACCGGCTTAAGCGATATTCTACTTTAAAGCCACAACGATTGGGCTTGATGATCCCAAAGATCCTGTTAGTATAATAATAATACTTTATTTAACAAGAGAACTCATTTGGACCCAGAGGCATTCATTACGATAATAGAGTCCGTAAACTTTTTATTGTGACGACTACTCCTCTGAATCTATTGGACGGATTTTCATTTACATGATGAATGTTCCCAATAAGTTCTAGTTGATCCTGGCAAAAATTCAGGTTGTTGTAAAGTCCAAGATGGCCACCAAAGCTAAAACGAGCTTTTTTAAAAAGAAGTTTGTAGCGACTACTCTTCCTAACTATACGTGACACTGATATGGGACCTTTACTAAATGTATCAGCATGACCTAATGTTAGTCATTGACAAAAAATATTTCTGATTCGACGTCAAACATGGCCACCAGCGGCCATCTTTGTTTACATAGAGTTATATAGGAAACTCGTGTGGCGACTACTGCGCTGAAACTTCTCGATGGATTTTCATGAAACTTTACGGGAATGTTGCTGTTGATGTCTAGTTGGTCCTGAATAAAAGTCAGATATGTTCTACGGCATATTCGAACATGCATGGTCTATCAATGTAGCAGAATTAGTTATTACCCTAGTGGAATTTGTAACCAACTGAGTGCGATTTACATACTCCATGAGGTCAAGTCATGTTTTAGAATTTCTGTCAGATTTTAATAAATTGAAATTAAAGACACCAAATACAAGCCTCTTTATCTTCTGCAACGCAGAGTTTTGTGTAAAGTTATGTACAGCAGATAGCCACACGGTTGTGTAGTTATGTACAGCAGGAAGCCACTCGGTTGTGTAGTTATGTACAGCATATAGCCACTCGGTTGTGTAGTTCTGTACAGCAGATAGCCACTTGGTTGTGTAGTTATGTACAGCAGATAGCCACTCGGTTGTGTAGTTATGTACAGCATATAGCCACTCGGTTGTGTAGTTCTGTACAGCAGATAGCCACTTGGTTGTGTAGTTATGTACAGCAGATAGCCACTCGGTTGTGTAGTTATGTACAGCAGATAGCCACTCGGTTGGGTAGTTATGTACAGCAGATAGCCACTCTCGGTTGTGTAGTTATGTACAGCAGATAGCTACTCGGTTGTGTAGTTATGTACAGCAGATAGCCACTTGGTTGTGTAGTTATGTACAGCAGATCGCCACTCGGTTGTGTAGTTATGTACAGCAGATAGCCACTCTCGGTTGTGTAGTTATGTACAGCAGATAGCTACTCGGTTGTGTAGTTATGTACAGCAGATAGCCACTCGGTTGTGTAGTTATGTACAGCAGATAGCTACTCGGTTGTGTAGTTATGTACAGCAGATAGCCACTCGGTTGTGTAGTTATGTACAGCAGTTAGCCACTTGGTTGTGTAGTTATGTACAGCAGATAGCCACTCCGTTGTGTAGTTAGTTATGTACAGCAGATCGCCACTCGGTTGTGTAGTTATGTACAGCAGATAGCCACTCGGTTGTGTAGTTATGTACAGCAGATAGCTACTCGGTTGTGTAGTTATGTACAGCAGATAGCCACTCGGTTGTGTAGTTATGTACAGCAGATAGCTACTCGGTTGTGTAGTTATGTACAGCAGATAGCCACTCGGTTGTGTAGTTATGTACAGCAGATAGCCACTCGGTTGTGTAGTTATGTACAGCAGATAGCTACTCGGTTGTGTAGTTATGTACAGCAGATCGTACTCGGTTGTGTAGTTATGTACAGCAGATAGCCACTCGGTTGTGTAGTGTTTGAACGTCCGCCTCGCATGCGGGATGTCGCGTGTTCAATCCCCGGCCGGGTCATACCAACACATTTTTAAACATTGTACAAGTAAATCTCTCTTATTTGACGTTCAGCATATGAAGTGTGATTTTCAGGACTGGTCGGCCCGATGTTATTGTCGGCCCGGTGTTATCGCCCCGGTGTTATGGTCTGCCCGGTGTTATTTTAATTTGACTGTGTGGGATAGCATGTCACGTGTCTACGGCGGTATTCCAGTGTGACAGCACTATAAAGTTGCGCTCACTGCTACAAGTAGACACCGTCGTAATATGACCGACATATTGTTAAAACACGCACGCACGCACGCACGCACGCACGCACACGCAGACCTATATGATGCAATTAATGCAAATCTAACCACGCACCCAAAATAGTCCCCACTAAGATTAATCTTTAGACATTCTACCTTAGTTGATATCTATCTATAGATACATCATATCTATACACCCTGCACCCCCCATTTCTGGTAGTATTGTGCAGCTGCGGGTCGGCTTGTTAACAGTTTAAAAGACAAATGTGGTGCAAAAGTGGTGAGGTGTTACATTTGTTAAAAATAGTTATGAATTTACAAAATAAAAACAGGTTAAAAGCATAGTTGTTGTATTGTAAGAGATGGAGTGGCTGATGCTGCTCATACCCTGCTTACAATTGTCTGTGAGCATGCAGTGGCCACGGGAAGCCTGTTCCAAAGCAGTACGGTTGCCGGAAAGAACGAGTAGATTTACGTTGTTGTGAATTTGGACATACATGTATGAAAGTGGGTGGGCATGACGTGTCAGTCGCAGGGGATGATGAATATACAGGGGATTTTGTATTTCAACAAGGTTGTGTACAATTTTAAAGAACATTATGTCTGGCAACTGTACGCCTGTCCTCTACTGACCTCCAACGTAGATTATTAATCACTTGGTTAAACTGTCATATACTCGGTACATTTAAAAACGCAACATGTTTTTTGTTTTTCTTTCGATTATTTTTAGTCCGCTGTTTTTTTGTTCAAATCAAGATTGTACTGTTTAAAAGTATAAGGTCGGTTTGGCGACCAGCAGATATATTACGACTCATATCCTCTATAAGTTACTCTAGTTGCGTCTCACATGATCTCCTCACTGTAGGTCATATAATGACAGATTGAAACTGTTTGTTCACCGCGTTTGCTTGTTCGACGTTGCTGGTATACATGGTGTTGCCATTTATATCCTTTATGGGGCTATGCCTTGGAAATCCTGTCTGGCATTCTTAAACAAGGAAAATAGTTTTTTTGAATGAGAATGTGGACTTACCTGTGTTGTTTGAAGTGCTAATTTCTGGCCTTGCTAAGTGTTTAAAACGGAGAAAATGTCTTCTGTCTTTAGCGTTTGAAATAGACCGTCTCTCTTATGTGACACTTTATATTTTGTCTTTCCCGCGGAGGCCTGACTGTAGTCCCGAGTTTTTTATTTTGTATGAATAAATGTGTCAATAGCTTTGATAAAGCAGTAAAAGAATTCCACAGTTCGTCCACTGATTTAGACTCATGGTCCTTAAGGATGTCGCCCGTATTGTTTTCCATGTGTGAACTAATGCTGTTCCAATCTGCTTTTCTATAAATGTACAGCTCCAGCGGTTGGCTGCCTGTCTTGGGTCTGGTGTTCACTATACACATGGCAACATCATGATCCCCATACTGGGCAGGGTCTCAACGGATTTCACTAGAGTTGGATTTAAGGTAAGGAACAAGTCTAGCATATTACCTTGTCTAGTTGGTTCAGTTACCATCCTGTGTGAGATTAAAGTAGTGAAGTCCTCGTACAGCTGGGAAAGGCTGATTCCAGGAGGTTTGGCAATGGGAGTATGGTCAGTGTCCCAGGTAAGTTTTGGGGTAATTAGCATAACCAAATATGGCATTTTTTTTTGGCTTACCATGCTGAGCGATCTGAGCTCATCTGCACTGGGTATTAGTTTCATGTGGTCTATAGCATGACGCTGTATATAAGAATGTTAATTATATGGTGACCCAGAAGTGTCATAATTTAAAAACCCGAATTTTATTTAATATTTATTAATTGTATGGTGACCCAGATGTGTCATTATTTTAAAACCCGAATTTCATGCGACCATTTTCAGTTGTATCGTGATTCGTAAGTGCCATTATTTGCAAACCCGAATCTATGTAACATTTTTCAATTGCATGGTGGTTCGTAAGTGCCATTATTTGCAAACCCGAATTCTATATACCATTTTTGAATTGTATGGTAGTCTGTTAGTGCCATTATTTGCAAATACCGAATTCATTGTATCATTTTAGCTCTACTTTGGCCAGTAGGGTTTATGTCATGGTCTTTTGTTCGTCGTCCGTCCGTTAACTTTTTGATGTCAACTCTCTAGCACCTTCGTTTTTCATCCGATCTTTACCAAACTTACAGATTATTATTGTCAATGAAAGCTCAGCCGAGTTTGAATACAAACCAGCCATATCGGACCAGTAATACCGGAGTTATTGCCCTTGAATTAACGAAAAATGCTATATTGTGTCTTTTCAACACTCTAGCGCTTCCATTTTGCTTTTTCATCCTACCTTTACCATTGTTGATATTGATGAAAATTCGGTCAAGTGCGAAAACCAATCAGGTCAGATCAGACCAGTAACACCGAAGTTATGGCCCTTGAATTATGGAAAAATGTGATTTTTGATGTCAACAATCTAGCACCTTCATTTTTGCCCTTGAATTAACGAAAAAAATGCTATATTTTGTCTTGTCATCTAGCGCTTCCATTTTGCATCCTACCTTTAACAAACTTTGCCAGATTGTTGATATTGATGCAAGCTCGATCAAGTACGAAAACATGCTAGATCGGACCAGTAACACCGAAGTTATGGCTCTTGAATTATCGAAAAATGTGTTAACTTTTTTATGTCAACACGCTAGCACCTTCATTTTCCATCCAATATTTACCAAACTCCACCAGATTATAAATATCAATGAAAGCCCGGAAAAGTTCGAATCTAAGCAAGATCGAGCCAGTAACACCGCCCTGAATTAACGAAAATGCTATAGTTTGTCTTGTTTAAAAGAAGTAATGATGGGAAATTTATAACGACACCCTGGATATAAGAGCCATTTTAGCAAGTAAAGCGTCCACAGGCCCTCTTGCGCCTCTTGTTCAATTGAATGGTGATCCATACGTTCTATTCTTTTATCCCGAATTCTGTGCAACATTTTTCAATTTGTACTATGATCCATACAAACCATTATTTTAAAGTGAATTATATGTGACAAATTTTCAATTGCATGGTGATCTGAAGTCTATGTACTTTTTTTCTTCAATTTAATGGTGGTCCGTAAATGCCATTATTTGCAAACACGAATTCTATGTAACCTTTTTCAATTGCATGCTGAAGTCTATGTATTTTTTTTCTCTCAATTTAATGCTGGTCCGTAAATGCCATTATTTGCAAACACGAATTTCTATGTAACCTTTTTCAATTGTGTGGTGGTCTGTCAGTGCCATTATTTGCAAACTCGAATTATATGTAACATTATTAAGTGTATGGTGACCCAGAAGGGTATTAAAAACCCGAATAGCATGTACCATTTTAAAATTGTATTGTGATCCATACGTATCATTATTTTATCCCGCATTCTATGTAACATTTTTCAATTGTATGGTGGTCCGAAAGTGCCATTATTTACAAACCCAAATTCTATGTAAACTTTTTAGATCACCTGAGCAGAAGGTGATCTATTGGATCACTCTTCCGTCGTCGGACCGTCCGTCGTCGTTAACTTTTGCTTCAAACGACTTCTCCTCAGAAACCGCTTGGCCAATTTTGACCAAACTTCACATGGATGACCCTTAGATGGATGTTCTATAGATTAATTAAAATTAGGTCAGTGCGACAGCCAAGATGGCCGCCATTACCATATATGGTCGAAATCTTAAAACATCTTCTTAAGAACCGCTAAACAGTTTTTTCTTTTAAAATGATCGCCAACACCTGGACTATCAAGTTTGCTCAAATGAAGTCCCCGGGGTCAAAATGGCCGTGCCCAGGGCGTCCAAAGTTTGTATATTGAGATTTTGCATGTTTTTCATAGACGTGTATAGGAAATACTTTTAAAAAATCTTCTTCTCTGAAACCACAAGGAACAAAAAAAGGTACAGAGCTCTCATGTATTATATGTAGCATCAGCTTATGGTCCTCTACTAAATTTGTTCAAATGGTGACCCTGGGGTCAAATTTGGACACGCCCGGGAGTGTCACAGTTTTATATAGACGTATATAGGAAACACATTTTAAAAAAAACACTTCTTCTCCGAATTCTCTGAAACTGCAAGAGCCAGAGGTTTAATATTTGCATTTACTATAAGTTAATGGTCCTTTACCAAGTTTGTTCAAATGATGACCCTGGGGTCACATTTGGCTCCGCTCCAGGTGTCACATGTTTTATATAGACTTGTACAGGGAAAAACTTTAAATGAATCTTCTTCTCTGAAACTGCAAGAGCCAGAGGTTTAATATTTTGCCTTTACTATAAGCTTATGGTCCTCTACCAAGATTGCTCAAATGGTGATCCTGGGGTCACATTTGGCCCCGCCCCAGGGGTCACATATTTTACATAGACTTATATAGAGATAATTTCAAAAAAAATCAGAAACAGCTTGGACACTTTTGACCCAACTTGATTAGACATTAGAGGGTAGAAAGCGCCGTTCTTGTGAAAACATTTGTCGAGGAGGTGAGAAAAAGCAGGCACTTTTATTACCCCGATAGGTGCACCTACACTTGTTTATAGATGCAACTACATCTATAGTTTTGACCCCGATCGTACACCATACAGGTATTCATGTTCTCTATAACGTACACCCATTCACCGCTCCACCTACCCACCCCAACCCTCCGTGTGGATGAACAAGAACCCGGTAGGCAAGATAGCCTGTGGCAGTGGCCTGATGAATGTTTTTTGTTTGGGGACAATATTTTTCCCAGCAGGCATCCCCTTATGACCCCTTATTCCTCACAAGAAAAAATACGTCAACACATACAGAAAAGACGTGTCGTCAGCTGAACCGTCTGATTCAAATTTATAGAGTTTGTGTCGAGAATGGTATAGCGGCGATTTAAACAATATACAGGCCCGTAGCTACGCGGAGGCACACCGAGGCAACACCGAGGCAGGTGCCTCGGTAGAGTTTGGGGAAGGTACCAAACATTTAAGTTGGCATACTAATGGAATATCAAATAAAACATCTGTCTATCTTAAAATTGAAAATTCGGCCCGGGAATGCACTAAAATGCAGGAAATCACATGTAGAAATCAACAAATTCTTCGGAGTACATGTCCTTAGACCCCGATAGGAAGAGATTTACCTCGGTTAAATTTCAGAGCTGGCTGAGGGCCTGATATACATTATTAGTTTCTATTTGGCTTCACTTGTGACATTTGTTACCAAATGTTGTTGAAATGTGTGTTTCAGAAAACAAGCACGATTAATTTATTAATAAATACATGAACCCTTGTGGTTAGTATCGTATTCATTATATTGAAAATTATCTTTGAGAAAGACCCTCAGATTTTATTGAATTACGGATTGCATTTATGTTTATGTTTACTTTTTGGTTTAAGTTAAATAAATAAAAGCAGTACTGGTTCTACCGAGGAAAGGTGGGTGGTCTGCCTCCACCACAAAAAAAATCGACCGTCTCTTATAACCTTACATGTGTTGAACATGACGTATAACGCCATACAAACAAACAAACAATCAGTTTAAGTTAAACAGGTCTATTAGGATTAAAGGACTACCTCCCATAGGAAAGTCGGACCGTGATATTGTTTTTGTCGAGTATGATATCAAAGCAAAACGTACCGGGCAGACACCACACAAACGTTTCCTATACAAGAAAGCCAACATGGAAGGGCTCAAAGACCACATGAGGCAGTATTGGGAAAACTTCCAATAATTAACACACAATTTGTTTGTTTGTATGGTGTTTACGTCATTTTCAACACATGTAAGGTTATACATGACTATCAATGTTTTGGTGGTAGAGGCAGACCACCTACATGTCCTGGGTAGAACCAGTACTGTGCACCTCCCACCATCCGTAAAAATCGACACTTCCTCACAAGTCGAGACCCAGTGGAATTCGAACCCGCAGACGTGGGAGGCGAGAAGGTTTACAACGCAGCGTGGTTAACCCCTCGGCCACGGAGGCGCTATTAACACATCCAATTACTGATCTTTGGAATGACTTCAAGACAATTCTCCTGGAGCTATTACCACTTTCATCCCATCAAAAATGTCAAATGCTACATACAGCTATCATTGGATTAAAGAAAAATACAAAAAGACTTATTCACAAAAGCGAAAGTTATTCTATATAATAAGGCTAGGAGATCACAGAACCCCGACACCCAAGATCATTACAGACAATTTAGAGCATATATCCAGAAAACTATAAGAGACGCCTACTGAAGGTATATCTCGGGTATCTTTAAGGATGAGACCGACAATAACATCTCCCACGAGAGTAAAGCCCCCCCCCCCCCCCCCCCCCCCCACCACCACACACACACAACCCCCACCCCACCCCGGCACAATCCAAAACACAATCTGGTCCTTCATTAAGATTCTAAAAATGGAATACTTAAAACAAATAATAAGGACAAGGCGAACTTAAATGATCAATTCCCATCTGTCTTCACTGAATAACCAACTTATACTCCCATCCCCGTCTCCCCGTCTCCACCCCCCCCACCCCTTCCCCCCCCCCCCCCACCCCCACCCCCAAATTCTCAAGAATTCAGCTGAATCTGAGAATCTCAGTGCACGCGTCCTCAAGGAATGTAGCATAGAGATATTCGAATCCTTACAGTCCTCAAGGTATGTAGCATAGAGATATCCGGAATCCTTACAGTCCTCAAGGAATGTAGCATAGAGATATCCGGAATCCTTACAGTCCTCAAAGAATGTAGCATAGAGATATCCGGAATCCTTACAGTCATAGTCAACACTTCAATCAGTCAAGGCGTTGTTCCAGATGACTGGCTTACTGCTAACACTGCACCTGTGTTCAAATAAGGGGGACAATATGACCCTAGTAGCTATAGACCCCTACCTGTCAAGTCTCACGTACGCACGCATTGGGCGTGAGCCACAAGCATTTTGGATTAAATCACGCTCACACGCATACATTTTACGTTCTCACGCATTCTGAAATCTTGAGAAATTACTTTTTTGTTGGTATTTATCATTTAATTAAAAGTTAGTATATTTTCTAAGAGTATCCACATAATCAGCAATTAGTGCTAGTGTGTTTTATTCCTACTCGAAAGTCAACACGGTTGGACTAACTTCACGTTCAGCGTCTCGAACAAAATTGAAGCAAGCAACTAACAAAAAAGAACTCGGGCCCAGCTGTTTAACTTACTATAAGATCTAAACTAAAATTCATTAAATGCATGCCCATTGGACGCCATCTCACTCTTGGCTTTCATTGTGCCTTGACAGCTCTGTAGTCCTGTCTCACTGACGTGCATCTGCTGCAAGACACTTGAACACATTCTTGAAACATCATACGCCATATATCAGTTGACAATATTCTGGCCGACTGTCAACACGGTTTCAGAAGACATATATCTTGTGCATCTCGATTATCATGAAAGTTAGCAATATAATTACCGGCATCATGAAATTCCAGGGACGTAGCCAGAGCCTTGGTGATGTGGACGACCATTTATTCCAAAATGAGTGGCGAAGTGGGGTCCGGCATGCTCCCCACGCCTTGGTGATGTGGACGACCAGTTATTCCAAAATGAGAGTGACGAAGTGGGGTCCGGCATGCTCCCCCCACCCAACACCACCACACACAAAACGCATGTTCAATGAAGTCCCCCCCCCCCCACCCCCACCCCCCACACACAAAACGCATGTTCAATGAAGTTTATTTGTATTGATTTAAAAGTCATAGTTTCTATTAAACTATCGAATTGCTGTTGAACGGTTCATCAGCACATGTCAATTGTTTAGAAACGCAAGGGTACGTGTACAGGAATCCGAGAACCCTGCCCAACTCTTAATATACAATACATTCATATGGTTGTTTATAGTGCTCGGAGGATAAACTCGGCTACATGAGTCCACTAGTGTCAGTCAGGCTATCTGGAAACATGCACCAGAAATCTTACCAGATACCGGCCTATAAAAATGAATATCGCAAAGAATCCTTCTTCCCACGAACAAACCAAGAGTGCAATAGATTGGCCCCAGACATTGCGTCGCTATCGTCACTTGAAGCCTTTAAGACTCAAGTGTCTAAGATCTCTAAGCTCATACACATTCCCTTCACTTTATATAATTGCACTCTATTTTTCTTCGTCTTATTTCTAGCGCAACCCTTTCATGTACTTCATAATATCAGCATTTAGTTGATGGTGGCCAATATCTGGCAGTGTGCATATCGATTCGCCGTCAAAATCGAGCTTGTATTACCGAAGGCCCTTTTTCGTCAGATTTTACCATAAAATATCTTGTGTGTCTACCTCTTCCCACAGTTTTCAACCGATTGTTTAGACATTTTATAAGATGCTGATGTCAAGATGTGCATATCGACACAGCGTCAAAATCGACCATGTATTACCTGAGTTACGGCTTTTTTTCGTCAAAATTTTACGTTTTTCGCCGATTGTTTTCATTGATATGAGGGCAACCGTGTCCCATGGACCCATTTACATCTCTTATTGGTGTAAAATAATCAATATATAGTAATATACAAAAAACGAATGTTTTGACTTATTCAAATACTTATTAAGACTAATTTTCAAATGCGCATGTTATGTATACTTAAAGAAAAATGAAACTTTTTTGGGGGGTCAGTATATAAGTACTTTTGCTTTTTTCAGATAATCTATTGTTAATTTACCAGTGACTGAAAATCGTCACCGATACCTTCCACTACATTTTTTTATTGAAAATTACTATTGCGTAAAACGTGAAATACAAAATTTAATGTATGCACGTGATGCACGAGTCGTGGAATGTGTACACAGATACACTTGCCATTTTCTGCATACATTTTGTCGCGAGTCGTCATTCATCAGGATTTTGTCAAATTTGTTAAAGTTGTTTTGATGACACGTTTACGTATAAAGAACAACGTGAAGACGCCGTCAGATAGCTTCGCAGCGTACTGTATCTTGGCGTGCATAAATGCATTATAATAAGACTGTTTCAACGTTTGAGAGAGACTGTTTGACCAACAACCGTCCTAAACAAGGACGTCCAGGTGTTACGTCACGTCAAGATGACGTTTTTTTCCGTCTCAAGCACCTACGTCAGCACCCCAGCAAAAACCGCCGTGAAACCGTCGTGAAGTCACCGTGAACATAATGGGTACTCCCAATAACCGAATACGTGCCAGGACTCATTTCTTTCCGAGTACGTTGTTTGTATTTGCTGCCCGCGTTATATGACGTTACGCTTGGTTTCGCTTATGAAAGTTTACTCAGTCTTAGTTGTCGTGAGTAAATCAAGTATTCTCTTATATTCAAGCATGTAAAACAACAAAAACAATCTTAGGTAATAGTCATATGTCTTCAGGCAGATAATAAACACAGAATTTCAAAAAGAACATGTTTTGGTCTGATCCAAGT
Source organism: Cyrtodaria siliqua (assembly GCA_037043455.1). NCBI lineage: Eukaryota > Metazoa > Mollusca > Bivalvia > Adapedonta > Hiatellidae > Cyrtodaria > Cyrtodaria siliqua. The sequence continues at coordinate 116,447 of JAWPHD010003841.1, forward strand.
CCAGTCGTGAGAAGAGAAGGGTCCTCCAGGTACAGGAACCAGTGATAGAAGGAATACATCTGAAAAAGATTAAACACTTTCTTTAAAACAAATGTAAAAACAAATATTCCACAAATAGGAGATATGATATATATGTTGTATTCAAATTCCAATAGGCCTTAAGGCCTGTGAGGATACAAATAGTTAACACAATACAATGACAGGTAATACGAATTGAAACAACATAAACAAATGTACATATGGAGAAGATGGTATAAATATTTTCATATCATTAAATCATCTATTTTATACACACAGTCTTTCACTATGTAATACAAAATATGAGATTAAAAAATACTGATAAAGGTGATCCTTTGAGAGCAACAATTAAGAGAATAAAGCAGCAGACTCGGTTTTATTGAGTCTGTAAAGTTCACATTCCATCGACATTGCATCTTTTTAAATATTTGTATTTTATTTTATTTTACATTTCTATTTTACGTTTTATGAATATTGTTTTATATATTTTTCATACACATGGCTATAATCATATAAAGACATGTATACAAGCATGTAGACAACTATACGATATAAGTAAAGGAGATAAATATAACGTATTCCTTAGAAAACATAATTATAATCATGTAAACTAGTTCTCGACAGTATTGAAAAAAACAACAAAAAAAACTATATAAATAATGTATATATAGTATACCTATGTACAAATATATATAAAATATTACAACATAGTGAAGGGTGGGTGGGAGGGCACACACACGTAATCTGCCTGAATACAAATCCTTAAGTGACCAGAACAATAGCCCACACCAGTACACTAAACCAAATTGCTAAGTACCAACCTAAGAATCTGTCAATAATATTCTCATTGTTTTGTGTATTTTGAGCTTGATTAGAGATATGGTTAAACTGCAAAATAACGAGTGAAAATCGTCTGCTCTGATTGTATGAACATATTTTAAAACTTTTAAGTCAATATGTTTTCTTAGAAATAAGTTATAGGATTTTATTAAGTACTTCGAATTAGTGAAGCTTTCGATGTTCCTAATTCTAAAATATGCCAGTTAAAATTATTTTGATATCATGTTTTACTAGCATTACCTCTACAAATGCGTTTGCAAAATAAATTTTCGAAATATTTAAAGTTAATACTTGAATTTCAAACAATATTCAATTTAAAGGGAGGTAATTTAAGATTATCCATATTTCAATTTTTTATAGACGGAAAATCTGCGATAAATGGGTCAAATTTTTATGTTTTTTTTCTATTATTTCATACCAATTTTAAAAAATTTATATCTTTTAGCGTTCTTTGACTCATGTGATGTGTTTTATCAGTACATATAAACAGGGTAACTCTCAAAAGAAGTAACGATTTAAACAAAAAATAAATGTTTTACAAACTATGGGTCAAAACAAAATACTTATCATATATCTATTCTAAAATATATTCTAAATAAGAAAATTAGTTAAGATACAAAAGTTGATACTTAGAAATTTTGTTCAGTGTATATATATACAACCCAGGTGCCCGCCCGTGCACGAAGATTGCCCGGAGGGGCACCTGGGGTCTTCCTCCACCAGTGGAAGCTGGAAAGTCGCCATATGACCTTAGCTGTTGGTGCGACTATAAAATCCAATTCAATCAATATATACACAAGAAACGCGCCAAATTTGCACGAGAAAAACTAACCGAGCACAACACGAATGACGGCATTATGACTTACATGCTGTTCTGATACGAGAAAAAAAGCATTTATTTTATGATATCAAATTGTAACGAAACAACGCACCTTCGCATTCTGGAATATTCTCAAATATTCAAGAATTAAAATGCTGAACAAACAACAATACTGAACAAACAACATTATCTTTTCATAACTTTACCCAATTAGTCAACAAATTATAAAATCAACATTTTGTTTTAGCAGATATGGTCACAGCCCTACATGTATTGAAGCGAGGCGGAATCCAAGCGGTTATCCCGGCAGCTCATTGTATTGCCTATAATGAAATTGACTCGCTGGCCTTTAAAACTAAATGGCTCGCTGGCCTTTAAATAACTAATTGGCTCGCTGGCCTTTATGCAACTAAGTGGCTCGCTGGCCTTTATATAACAAACTGGCTCGCTGGCCTTTATATAACCAAATGGCTCGCTGGCCTTCATATTTAAGTGGCTCGCTGGCCTTTATATAACATGGCTCGCTGGCCTTTATATATCTGGCTCGCTGGCCTTTATAAACCTCATTGGCTCTCGCTGGCCACCTAAAACTGCGGCAATACAATACACTGCTTTTTTGAAAGAATTCATATAATAGAATTCACATAATATAACATTTGCTCTATAGGAAACACAAGTTGCCAAGAAACTTGGGAACTAGCCAAATAGATCGAAATTGTATTTGCCGCCAAATATCTACAAAGTGACATTAGTAAACCAGATCTTACTGCAAGTAAAATCTACCGTATTGCCACCATAGATATTCGCTGCGACACTAAAATAATGGGACTGTCGACCGCCAGAATTCCGCCACGAAAACAGACTGTTGGAATAAATCCTTTATGGATACGCTGTTGTCAAGTAGCAAAGACATATTTATGAATTCATTACCCCAGATATTTCTTTTGATTTTTATCGAGACCTGTTCGGACAAACCATCCTCAGTTAAGGATAACATTCCTGGCGTTTTGCCAAAATCCAGACTTCTAATGAGGGAATCCTCAAAATCAGTCTTACCCAAAGACTTTGAGCTGTCATCGCTCATCTCCCCATCATCATCCAGCAGCCCCACCCGCTCAACCTCATCATCAGACACGACCCGCCGTGGTCGTTTGGCGCTCGCCTGGCCCGCCTTCCCGATCTCCTTTTTACCAGATGTTGCGCTCTTCGCCTTCCATCTACCAGACATTGCTGGCAGTTCGCCGATGGCGTTAAATTGTCTGAGATTTGATGAAATTTTTAACAGAATGACCAGAAAATAACCTGTTATTCTGTGTAAACCGGAAATGAAGGGAACCGGAAGTAGAATTATCTGCGCGTAATTATCTGATCCACTGCGCAGCGAATTATCACAATTAGGATCAAAGTACCGACAGTACAAAATTCAATTTGTTACAAAAATAAATGTGATTATTGAGTGAACCAATAATCTTTCTTATGTGACACTCAGATTCACTCTGAACTAGTTGTATATTAATATGAGACCTAAATACTGCGTACTGGAATAAATTTTCTAGTTTTAAGTTAAATGCACGTCAAGATATTTGATGCCCGCCAAGATATTTGATTATCAATACAGAGTTGCGTTTCTTTTTCCCTTTCGTATAAAGACCGTTTACGGGACGCCGCGAGTGACGAGTTGTCCGTCGTCCATCCGTTATATTTTGCCTTGTGAACACTCTAGGGCCTTCATTAATAATTGGATCTTTACGAAACTTTGTCAATGTCTTTATATCTTTGAAAGCTCGGACAAGTTCGAAAACGCCGTGTGAACACTCAAGCACCTTTATTTATTACTTCTTCTTTACCAAACTTGCACAGATTGTTTATATCAATGTAAGCTCGGACAAGTTCGAAAACCAGCTAAATTGGGTCAATAACACCAGAGATATGGTCCTTGATTTGCTGAAAACTTGTGAACACTCTAGCAGCTTTATTTATTATTTGATCTTTACCAAACTTGCACGGATTGTTAATATCAATGACAGCTCGGACGAGTTTGAAAACCATCCAAATGGGATTAGAGTTATGGCCCTTGTTTTTCTGGAAAAAAACTATATTCTGCCTTGTGAACACTCTAGCACCTTCATTTATTATTTGATCTTTACCAAACTTATACAGCTTGTTAATATCAATGTAAGCTCAGGCAAGTTTGAAACCAGCCATATCGTATTAATTACGGCCCTTGATTTAGTTAAACATGCTGTATTTTGCCTCATTGAGACGATAGGGCTTTCATTTGGCCAGAGTTTAAGGAAACTTTGCAGGAATTACCAGTACCAATTCTAGTTATGTATATCGTCACCGTATTCCAGCTGAATGGTTTTTGGCAGATGTATGGCCCTTTAAAGGTTTTAATACACAAACTTTGTCCGGACTTCTTTTCCTGAACCCTTGGCTGATTTCAACGAAACTTTGAAGGGATGATCAGTACCAAGCCTACTTATGCATGTCATCGCCGTATTTCGGTTGAAACAATTTTGGCTGAGTTATGGCCCTTTAAAGATTTTAATACACACAATTTGTACGGATGACGTTCTGCTGAACCCCTGACCGAATTTCAGTGATTGCAGGGATGCTCAGTACCAGGCCTAGTTGTGCATGTCATCGCCGTGTTCCGGTTGAATGATTTTTGCGGAGTTAAGCCTTTTAAAGGTTTTGATACACAAACTTCGACTTCGCTACCGCCTTGGAACGTTAATTGGCAACAAAACCAGGTTCTAGGATGCACCAAGCCAAACTTGAAAAATCTCCTTTTCTGAAACATCAAGAGCTTTGACTGTCATATTGTATATAGTATAACCTTATACTCATTTACCAAACGTTACTTCAAATGGTGACCCTGTAGTTAATGTTTGCCCTGTGTTCGACTACGCTTAAATACAGTTTAACAAATATGTGTGTAGGGGAAAAGCTAAAAAGTCTTCCCGGAAACCACAAGCTTTGTACAAATGCTTAGCATATACAGGTGCTCTGTTCACACGACCGTATGCACCTCTTGTTTTTCATTGAATAGCGTTGTTATCTTGAATATAATATAAGGCATAGCTATGTTATACATTAAAACATTAGTTTTATGAAGAAAAATGTGAACGCTTTAGCTATACTTTACACAATTAATTCAAGCACTTAATTGTTTTTGGAACAAACTAAAACTTAAACAATGAAACTGTTACTATTGAGAATCCGCGATTTTTAAAAAAACAATCGAGTGTGCTGAGTGTCCCTTTTAAAGTGAAAATCGGTAAAGGGAATAGAGTAATAGTCTATTGCTAAATAATATGTCACCTTTGCATGTTTGCAGTGAAAGTAAAAAACAGCACCACAATAACACGTATTTGAGAACAGATACATTGTCTGTTCAACTGTTATTTGATATACTGTTTTGTATATCTATTTGATGTACTGTTTTGTATATCTGTTTGATGTACTGTTTTTGTATATCTATTTGATGTACTGTTTTGTATATCTATTTGATGTACTGTTTTGTATATCTATTTGATGTACAGTTTTGTATATCTATTAAATTTTTGCAGATAAATTTGTTAAATATAAGTGTTGTATCCTCACGGGTTTTGGGACCCATTAGAATGATCTGTATAAACTATATATGTAACATACTCTTTAAAGGGATACAAGGCAATCCTGAACAATCTAGTTTTGCCAAGAATCCATTTAAAGTGAAAATAGTTCCCTAGACCTTCCTTTTTCAACTTTCTTTTTTACGAGAAAAAGGTCGATCTAAAAGGGAATAGTGAAATAGCCTATTGCTAACTAATATAAGTATAGCGGATTGGTTCTAGTTCGAGCTATAAAATATACAATAGTAATATTAACTTTATAATTTATTCTAGTTTTGTTTCATTGTACGGCTCGTCAAGGGAGGACAGATTTATAAAACATTTGGAGCGTCGATTACGATAAACTGTAGAGAATAAAATTAATATATCGCTTTAGGATCGCTCAGTTTTGAACAATGGTTTCACAAGTCGAAAGGCGTGAGCGAAATTGTGTTCAATTGTAATAAGACTAATAGTGAATTGATACCGGATACTTTACCGTAAGTGTGCATCCGAAAATAAAGGGAAATCCTAGAGTATAACGAGACCAACAGTATGGGTCACTTTAATACATTATATAGAGGGTCCCAAAGGGGTTTTGCGTGAAAACGTGATCGGGGTGTTTTTAAAACCGTGATAATATTTTTGCGTGATTGCCTGAAAATTATATCAGCGTGATCCGTGATTTTGGTCTTTGTAAAACGTGATCGCGTGATATGGTGACGTGAAACGTGAATTTTTAGTCCTTTTCAGTCTTTTTAGTGTCCCTCCGCCTCCCCCGAGATGCCAGAATGCTGTTGTCAATTTGAAAGCCTCAGAAATACATCTGACGGCTCAAGTTTGTGTGTGATTGTGTGTGGTTTTGTTTTGTTGTTTTAACATTTAACGTGAAATGTGAAAGTTCTGTTATTTTCACGTGAAGGCGTGATCCTTGTTTTTATTTTACGTGATCACGTGAACACACCCCCCTTTGGGACCCCCTATATAAGCGCATAGTAATTCATTATATATACAATGAACAATGTAACACCATGGATAGCGGTAAACAGTAGTATAGATACTAGCGGTACCAGCACAGCTTCCCCTCGCGGGCCTCAAACCCAAGCAACAGTAAAATATGCCAGCCATGGCTATTAATTCAAGCATGCCATCATTTACATAAAAAAAATCTACATGAAAGTCATGCTTAAGTCGAAAGCCCCAGGCACATATTATTAGTTGCTCAAGCAACCCCGCTCTGGGAAACTCCGCTGATACCGCTAGCATCTATACTACTTATCAATCCGGTTTGTCATTTTAATAACTAAAACATTTGCAACTCATTAAACAAAGTCAGACGGAACCGGGCAGTAGTCTTGATCATCGCTCTGCATATCATTTTTTACCATGGAGTATTTTATTTTCCTACACTTTGCTATTTTGTATTTCAGTTCAAGAAGCACTTCTCTGTTTTTAACCAACTCACATTCATAATTATCCATTTCAACCAGCAACCATCTTTTTTTGGTGTCCATAAAATCATCACGAACTACTTCATATTCTACTTGGAGTTGCTTACCTCTCATCAATTCTCTTTTATATTTATCTTTTAAATGGTTAAGTTTTTTGCAAACCTTTTCTAAACTTTCTTGTTCCATTATATAATAATACTATATATAATTATTGTTAAACCTCTTATTTAATATGTTTAATATCCTTGAATGGAACCCCACTATTAACATCTATCATACTCTATCATAGTATATTTTACTTGTATGCTAATGTATCTTGTCCATTATCTAGTATGTACCGTTTATCATCATAAGCTGATAAACTTCTTCTATTTATTGCATAGCTGCTTATGTTATGCTTTTGTGATCTAATGACTTTCATCTTATGGTGAGCTTCTGTTGCCGTAAACAAAATCTTTTTGTAATCATCATGTGCTATCTGTTTTTTAACAATACACTTTGTAACACCCTTACATTTCTTTGTACTAACCTCATTATCTAGTACATATGAATATAGTTTACTTCGCAGTCCGACAAATTCAACAATGGGTATTCCACAAGTTTCATCTTTCATCTTGCCGATAACCTTTTTATTATCATTAAAATGAAACTTACTTTTTGGATTATAATCACAATTATCAAAAAGTTCTTTATCCTTGTAAAAGTCTGCATACGCATCTTTTGTTTTTATTTCATAACACAAGGAATCGGTATCAGTAAATAATAACTTAGCCTTTTTATTATATTTGTTTTTGATATAGTTGTAATGGAAATCATACATCAAATATTTTGACAAGTCTAAAATACACATACCAACATAAACAGGACGATTTAAAACTAATCGTTCTTTTATTCTGTTTATAGCAAATAAATTTTCATTAAACATTTTACAAGAAATAAATGAAGGTCTTGCTGCATATTTTAAAAGGACCTCCTCGTCGTAAGTCAATTTAACATTAATTATTTTTCTCAAATTTTCCATAGTTTTACCAAAAACTGAATTGTTCATCAGTTTGAAGAAATCCTTTTCAAAAGCATTTTTACCAGCTGATCTCTTAGCAGTATTAAAGTCTTATGTATGCCTTCAACCACTTTGATTCATCAAACTGTAGTATTCGGTGTATTTTTGTTACCTTCAATCCAAGATTTTTATACAATTCTAAGTTTCTAAAATGCACGACATACTTTTCTTTATTTTTTAGTGTTGTAACAAGTTTGTTAACTTTACTAGATCCAAAATTAAACTTTTGTTTTAAATTTTTACAATAGTCTGACAACCACTCATCTTTGATATTTAAACTTTCCGGGGCGAGAGGATAATCATTATGCAAGTCATGCAGTTTCTCAGGATACGTAATATCACACTCAACAATGTAATTTGATTTTCCTTTTTCAATCTTATCAACCCACTTGAAGTTGCCAGTAGGTAACGGTTGGCACATAGCCCACCCATACAAGCTATTAGCATCAAGATATATTATGTACTTGCTTTCTTTTTTCTTGTCATAGTTTTTCATATATTTATTGTTAGCCTGTGAATATCTGTTTGCAATATAACTCGTGCCGCCTCTTAATCCTTTTTCCACAAACAAATATTGATCAATATCAGTTATTAAATCAAGTTGGACACCAGTCATCTTGAGGCATGCATCCCAGGCTAAACCAGGACTACTGAAGTAATGACAAGGATCTAATTTGTAATACTCAATACACATTTTTCTAAAGTTTTCAAAAACATCTGCAAGCAGCAGTACATCAGACCGTTCCAAGGCGGTAGCCCTATTGTCAACCCTTTTGTGTTTGTGATGTCGTTTGCATTTATTATTGCTTTTGCCTTCTTGTTTGTCTGTTTGCGTGTTTGCTTCTGTGTTTTGGGGTTTACTGTCCTCCTTGAATGCTACTTTCCCTGTCCGATCTTTTTATATTTCTTTTTAAGATACAAATCATGATACTCTCCCATATTTTTAATTTTAAATGTTTTCCATATTTTTTTTAGCATGATCGTAATCTGCATCTGAAATGTGTTCATCATTTAATTGAGAATAAAAGCTATCTTTACCAGGTAACTTAGTATCCTTGAAGCGTTCAAAACTATTTATATAATCATAAGGATTAACACCTTTTCTTTTTAGCAAATCTAACTTTTTACCGCTATATTTTTGAGATATGTATTGAAACGACGGAACGTTTTTTACTAGATTATCTAATGATTGGTACATAAACTGGAAACTGTCAATACACACTAAACTTTTTCCTATACTTTTCCATGTTATTCGGTATATCATTTATGTTTTGTTTAAACTTTCCGATGTGCTGCATTATAAAGTGAGAGTCATATCCTCTCAAGTTATGAAACACAACAGGTATTTTTCTAGTCAGCCTGAAATTAATATTACATATATCATGAGCGCTTCCTCTGTACTTTCCAGTTATATGGCAATGATCTCTAACTTTTCTAACGGAGTTTTCATATGCTACTGTACGACCTGGGTCATCTTTTTTAAGAGATATTGAAAAAACATTACCACAAATATGGCATGATTTAGATTTTTGAAATCTGGCTTCTTCTTTCTGTGACATTACTAGAATTTTTTAAAATTTGCATTCATAGTTTTCTTGCACCACTTTTCTTCTTCTATCATTTTTTCTAAAAACTTGTAAACAGCATTTGGTCCTCTATATGTTACAACTGGTTTTGAATATTGATCATCATAACAACAAACAACCTTGTATCCATAACTGCAATCAGTATGCTTTTGATATGCTTCTGTATGTGATTTTTTAGGATTGTTTGATGCTGCAGAAATACTTTCGGTTACTGCTTCAAAATCATATATAACAAACGGAACCATTAGCTTCCTGTCATAGTTTTTAAACTTAACTTTTTCATCTTTGTTTGGCATTTTTATTGCTTGTTTTCCGTTAAGGGAAAGACAATCAGGCTCATGCTTTTTTAACACACGTTCTAATGTAAAGCACTGCAAGCATGTTTTACAAAACCATTTTCCCTCTCGTATGCTGTTTGACTAAACATTAGTCTGTCAAAATCTTTTATCCTCACGTAATGCTTTTTTTCTTCTTCGGTGATCAAAAGCATATCACAAGTTTTTTCTGCTTTATTTTTTGATATGTGCAAAGGGTATACTTGATTATCTTCATATCCAAATATGTTAAAACAAATGTTGTTTTGTTTTTCTATTTTTGGGATTTGTTTGATAGTAACAGGAAATGTAATTCCCTTGTAATCAAGATCATCAATATGCTTTTTATAATTTGATAGCCTTTGGGGATTTTTTCCAACAGGGAATTTACAAGCTAAATGACACCATCTAAAGCACTCGTTATCTTTTTCATTTTTTATATTTATCAATCCTTTTTAAGCATTAGCAAGTTCTTTTGGTAAATCCAAATAAGAGCTACCTCGTAAAGGCTTATACTTTATTCGACTTATGTAATGTGCGTCTAGCGTATCAATAACCCAACCACTTCCCAACTGAATCCAATTTCCAATTCTATTTATAATTCCTTCCTGTGCTTTGTCTAATGCTTCTGATTTTTGATTTTTGTTTAATATTATTACAGCCTTCGAGGCAAAGTAAGCTGTTTTGTATACAAAATCAAAACCTCCTTTATATTCTTTATCATGCGGTACTTTTTTTTTAAAAGTAAGTTTTACATCAATGCTTAATTTAAATCACCTGTTTTATTTAGTTCTGCACTGAGAAACTTTACAGCAGAATAGTGAACTTTTTGTAGTTGAACAATCGGATCACTTCTATTATAAATATCTACTTTAAAAACCTTGCTATACTGTTTTGGGGATGTTTCAATTTCTCGGATACTCATTATATAATATTACATGAGATTATTTTTTTAAGCCTAATTAAATAGCATTTATTTTTTTATTGAGAAATGCTTTCATCAGTAACCTCATCTGTAACTTCATCAGCATCCTCACTCAAAAGAACATCTATCTCTTCGTCCAAAAGAACGTCTAAGTATTTCCAAAAACATTCTTTTTCAAGAACTCTATTTTCTATCATTTGACTGAATTTTACATGATATTTAGAATATCTCGCAAAGCCTTCAAGCGTGAGATCACCTCCAGCTATTAACGATCTTATTTTTATTATGTGTTGACAATAGTTTATAAAGTTGCCCTTGTCAAAATGCTTTACCTCAATCATATCTTTTATGGTTTTAATAAACATTTTAAAATCTTTATGACATCCGATATCAGTATTGATCATATGAGGTTTTTCCAACTTGCTGACTAATTCATCTCTGAATAACTCAACATTTTTAGTTACTGTTTTTGTCTGTGTTTCATTAAAAATCTTAATTTCTTTTAGTGCTAGATCTGTAAGAAGCTTTATGGCAGCGCTGCACTCAGTTTCAGTTTTTACTGCCCAATCTTTTTTAAAAGCTGTAATATCATCTTCAAATCGTCTCATGTGAGTTTTCTCAAATAGTTTAATATTCTTGATTGCTTCAGCTAAAAGAGTTTGTTTATAAGCAGCTACTTTTTTGTAAACCTTTTTTCCCTCTTCGAAGTGTTTTCTTACAATTTCTGCGTAACTTTCCATATATAAGTTAGGCTATATTAAATTAAGCTTAATTTAACTTATTTTTATTTATCCATATATAATGATAGTAATTCCTTTGTCTAACAAAATGTTGTAGTAAGGAATAAAAGCAGCCCCGGTTGAACGAATATTAGTTGCCTCTGAAATTTGTTGTTTACAAAAAGCACGCAACTTGTTTATATCTGCATTTTTTTATTTTCCATGACAGTTTTAGTTGTTTTGTCATTGTTATAATTCTTTCTGTCAAATCTTGAAAGTTTGAAAAAATTAGAAGCTCTGCGTCTAATTTACTCGCATCCTCAAAATCAATAGTTTTTGCATATGTCATTTGATCTTCCTTAAAGTTTTTGATTTCCTTTTCTACTTGTTCCATTATAATATTACGTAAGATAATATTTTTTAAGCCTTATTTAAATATATAATTCTATAGTATAATATAATGAATTGTAAATATTGTTAAAGAGTTTTAGATATTATTGATCCTCCTGGGATGTGCATAGATTGCATCTTATTTTACACAACTAATAAAAAGAAGCTTTGTAAATATTGTACTAAAACCAAACTATGCTATAAGTTCGCTTATGCATGTATAAATTGTAACGATACTTGTGTGGTTTATGATAATGAACGTGTTTTGTGACACTCACAATGGTTATAATCTCATTACAGATTACAACTCCACCGAAAGAAAACTATTTACCACAGAAAGTATTATTTAGATAAATACCTGGTAACATATGGTTTGTATTCTAAACATAGGCAAAGATTTGAAGATTTGTTTTACGAAATTGTAAAGATTTTGGATAAGCTAGAAGGTCGAAAAAGATCAATCAAATCTGAATACATTTTTAAAATATTTAAAATATTTAAAATATTAAAAATAGAAAAAGAAACAAAGCCGATTAAAACAAAATCAACCAGAGAAAAGTACGATAGGATATGGAAGCAAGTCAGAAAAGAATTACGACTGAATGCTTCGTAGGAGCATCCCTACTAGCTTAATGTCCATTAAGCTTGAACCTTTTCATATACATTTCCAGAGATTCTGTGAAATTATCATTCTTTTGAATTTCTAATATTTTATTAAATACAATCCTAATTATCTCGTCATCATTTTCTAGTCCTGTTGTTCATAGAAGTTGTTTGAAACTTCTATGATGTGTTTTAAACAAAGTCTTTTTTTCTGCTATTCTTGTTTTACTTACTAAAACAGCAACTATTGGAGGAACTGCGCCAACTACAGCCACGAAAACAGGAATTGTCGGAACCAGTGTCAATACAGCAGTACAACCAATTATCCCACTGGAAATCTGTAATGTTGTGTTTATAATACCGCACAACTTATAACTGCGTCTGTATGCAGCTACAAGTCGCGTCAAGTGATCAATTAAGTCTTCTTTGGTTGTCATGTATAATTACAGTCAGACAATAATTTAATTAAAATATTTAGAAAATAGTTGCTCGTGTTCTTTGGGTGACATTTTGCCTTTTTTTAACAATTCATCGATTATGCTAATACCTTTATTTATTAGCTGTGGACTCTTATTTCCTGATTCGATACATAGAGGTTATTAATTGGGGTAGGTGTGCCTCTGTGTGATATTGGCCCGAGATAGCCATATGAGGCCCGAGAGCTTTAGCTCGAGGGCCTCATATGGCTGTCGAGGGCCAATGTCACACAGAGGCACACCTACCCCAGTTAATGACCTGTTTATTACATGTGTAACCAAAACACTATTATTTTGGATAGATTATTAGATCTAAATTGCGCAAAGTCATTTTAAATACCTTTTATCTACTTGTGTATTTTTTTTTAATTAGATCCATTTTTATTGATTGATTTACAAGAATAAAATAAACGTATGACGTTAATATAATAGGATGGGTCATTTGAAATCGGCAATTCGGTACCTTGTTTCCAAAACACCAATTCACCTCACTTAATTAAAATTACACAGAAACGTTTCTGACGTAATCTTTGTAACAAAATCATCATAATGGTGACGTCGTGTTTGCCAGTGACGTTTTATTCCACGTCATTGACTTTGTCAGTTTTTGTGTTTAAGTTTGAGCTTGCAGAAGAAAGGAAATTTCAAATGGCATTTGGTTTCGCAAATATAATTTAAGGCTAAAAAGGTAGGAGATTATTTTTTATTTCACATACAGTACAGTACAGTACAGTACAGTACAGTACAGTACGTATTGTTTCCTGCATGACCTTTATTTAAAATGTAATTGAGACCCGAACGGCAGTATACTGGTCGGGGGCCACTTTCGTTTTTGTACCGCTTCTTTACTTTTAGGTTGTTTCTTGTTTCCAATCGCGTCTGTGCTAAACGTCATCGCGCTAGCAATTTGTATTGTAAAAAAAGTTTTTAAATGAGAATGACGGAAACTGGGCTTGGACGGAAACTGGTCCCTAAACAGTATCTACATTATAATAGGTTGTTGAAGACATTTCGATCAAAAACAACGAGTTGATATAAATGTACATGTACTGTATAATTTAATAGGTTAAATCTATCACACAATCGGCAAAATTTTCAACATCTCCGAGCCAGTCACACATTTTTTTCACGTCATATTGTAGGGTGATTTAGACCGAGTCGTTCTTGTTTTTCAGAATTTCATTATTTAATGTCCGTCCTGATCTTTGTTCGGCTACTAACGATCTCCTGCGTGTACTCAGAGGGTAGCGAGCATTCTGGCTGCCGTTTTCAACCGTCGCAGTTGTCGTTGGATGCACGTGCCGATGCACGATATAACTGGTTCGTGGTCGATTATTAAAAATATATATATAATTTAATGATAAATATATGTAACGCAGTCTAGATTTAATATGGATTTTCGGCCCGCCATATGGGTTTTTTGGCCCTTCATATGGATTTTTGGCCCGCCGTTTCACGCGCTTATCTAATATGACCGCAGAGACAATGCCTGTATTACACGAAAAACAGGCCGTTTTTGTTACTATATATAGTAACACATGTAATAATCTCACATACTAACTCCAGAGCATTAACCAAATCATCAGGACTATTGTAATATTCAACATCAGCACAACCTCCTAAAATCTTTTTGAACTTTGAAGAACCTTTATGAATCGGTAAACCAGATAATTCTGTTAGTTCATTAAAAGCATTCTGAGACAGCTTTGAATAAGTTTTTTTATTATTGTAACGCTTCATTATCAAGTCTATAAAATCATCATCTACTTTTAGGTCTAGCACAACTGCTTCTCCTTGTTTGGCAATAAGTTTGTGATGAACAATAAGCTTAGGTAAATCAATTTGTAACATTCCATAGCGACCATTTTTGTCGACTTTGTAGGAATTTTTATTTTGTTGCATCCCTTTGCCAGTCTTTTTTATAGTTCCGATAGCTGTTTGAATTCGCTCAAGCAACTTTTCCATATAAAAATTCAGAGCATTTGCCTCATCTGCTTTTTTATTAGATTCTTTTGTAAGCGAAGCCCTCTCTTGTTTGGCGCTATTGAGGTCATCGAGTAATTTTGAATATTTAGATTTAGTCGCACTGGTTTTCGCATTTTCGAACTTCTCCTTGAGGTTTTTTTCGCTGACGTTTTTTACTCTTGTCCTCATACCGCTTATCTCGCGAAGCAATTTATCATGTATCTCATCAGCCCTTTCAATATATTCATCATAATCAGCAATCCCGTCAGTAATACCTGATATTTCAGTTGGAATTGGCAAGCCATACTTATCAAGTACGCCTTTATCCATACCAGCATCCAAGTCAATATCATACATCGGTTTGGATTCCTTAGGCCTCGCGGCAGGTTCTTCTTCTCCTAGTATTTCTTTTTCAGGTGATAGCGTTAGTTTACGGGGTTCTTTAGCAAATAATTGGGGTATTCCCTGATACGTTTTTTGTTCGTCTACTTCCTCGCCTATTGCTGCTGGAAGAGCGGCTAATTGCTGACTTATTTTCGGAAGAGAAGCTAACTGCTCAGTTAGCTGTTCTGACTGACTTTTTATTTCGCTAGTTACAGGTTTAAATATTTCTTTGTATAAATCACGACTAGCTCCTTTTTCTAGTCTTTTTTGAGTAACTTTATTTTCGTATTCTTTAACAAGCTCACTCGCTTTTTGCTTTTTATCTGCTAATTCTTTCCATTTTAACAAAGACATGTATAAGATAAGGTTAGATTAAAATAAGATAAGTTAAGATAAGTTAATATGACTTAAGATAAATTAAATCAAGTATTATGTAGTTTTGTTTTCTTCTTTTTGGCCGCAGGTTTAATTGCTTTCTTGTCTGTAGGTTTAACTGCTTTCTTAACTGCATATATCACCTTATTAAAGGTGATTTCTCTTATTCAAAAAACATTCGCTAGAGAAAAGAATACATTTTTGGCATGTAATAATATAAAAGCGTTTTTTACTAACGGCAGTTTAGACAATTATAATAAGGTGGACTTACAATTACACAATTATACTATGTAGAGATTTCATGTTGAGTCTTTCACCAGATACCCAGGCAGATGTTATTGAAGCTTTCAATGACACCTCTCGGTATCTGGATGACATACTGAACATTGACAACCCTTTCTTTCCAATTATGGTTGATAATATTTATCCTAAAGAACTTCAGCTTAATAAAGAAAATATATCTGATAATAGCGCTTCTTTTCTTGATTTACATCTCTCGATTGAAAATGGTAAAATAATTAGCAAAATCTATGACAAGAGAGATGATTTTAATTTTGACATTGTTAATTATCCCCACTTGGATGGGGATGTTCCCCGAGCAACTTCTTATGGGGTGTATCAGTCTCAACTTATTCGTTTTTCTAGAGCTTGTACTCGAGTTGAGGACTTTAATATTCGTAATTTTTGTATAACTAAAAAGTTACTCAATCAGAGTTACCGTTACCACAAACTTCGTAAAACCTTTGCAAAATTTTATTATCGTAACCCTGATCTTCTTTCCAAATATAAAAGTAATGTAATGACTCTTCTGCGACAAGGACTATCACAACCTGACTTCTACGGTGATGTGATTTATAAACTTCGTAAGATTCTTGGTCATGATCACTTTCATACTATCTTTGTTAAACTTGTTAAAAAGTTTATCAAAAGAGGTTATGACCCTATCATTTTGCAAGCATGCTTGGTGGTGGACCCTTTTACAGTTCGCCACAATGCTTTCCTCTTTAATTGTACGATGACCGGACAGGCTGTGGGCCCTATGATGACGCCTACCTAAAGTCCATTGGCACGGTGGCGTTTGATGTTTGTCCAGGATCTTTCTTGTCGTGCCCTTAATGGTTTATTCTCTTACTGCTCTGGCTTCTGCCAAGTCACTGAGTACCTTCATTGTGGCTTTCTAGGCTATTGTTTTTTTGTATTACATTTACACGAGCATATTTGTGTTTTACTTATATTGCCTATTGATGCTGCCTTGTTGGTTAGAGATTAGATCATGGCGGGGATTTCTTTATTTACACTGTCCTGTTTTAATGGGATGACAGTAGGGAAAGTGTGAGGTTTGGTGCACCCTAGAACCTGTTTAAACCCCTAGTGGCCTATTTTGCCACCGACCGTTCCAAGGCGGTAGCCCTATTGCCAACCCTTTTGTGTATGTGATGTCGTTTACTTTTATTATAACTTTTGCCTTCTTGTTTGTCTGTTTCTATGTTTGTTTCTGTGTTTTGTGGTTGACTGTCCTCCTTGAATGCTGCTTTCCCTGGCCGATCTTTTTATATTTATTGCTATGAAGTTTGTGAAGCACTCATCTTCCTATTAGATAATATTTTCGTCAGGTATGGAACCACCGTTTATAGACAAATTGTTGGTATCCCTATGGGTACGAACTGTGCACCACTTGTCGCAGATTTGTTTTTATTTTGCTATGAAAGGGATTTCATGTTGAGTCTTTCACCAGATACCCAGGCAGATGTTATTGAAGCCTTTAATGACACCTCTCGGTATCTGGATGACATATTGAACATTGACAACCCTTTCTTTCCAACTATGGTTAATTATATTTATCCTAAAGAACTTCAGCTTAACAAAGCTAATATATCTG
This sequence comes from Cyrtodaria siliqua, assembly GCA_037043455.1. NCBI lineage: Eukaryota > Metazoa > Mollusca > Bivalvia > Adapedonta > Hiatellidae > Cyrtodaria > Cyrtodaria siliqua. The sequence continues at coordinate 133,851 of JAWPHD010003841.1, forward strand.
ATAATAACGCTTCTTTTCTTGATTAAGATCTCTCGATTGAAAATGGTAAAATAATTAGCAAAATCTATGACAAGAGAGATGATTTTAATTTTGACATTGTTAATTATCCCCACTTGGATGGGGATGTTCCCCGAGCAACTTCTTTTGAGGTATATGTGTCTCAACTTATTCGTTTTTCTAGAGCTTGTACTCGAGTTGAGGACTTTAATATTCGTAATCTTTGTATAACTAAAAAGTTACTCAATCAGGGTTACCGTTACCATAAACTTCGTAAAACCCTTGCAAAATTTTATTATCGTAACCCTGATCTTCTTTCCAAATATAAAAGTAATTTAAGGACTCTTCTGCGACAAGGACTATCACAACCTGACTTCTATGGTGATGTGATTTATAAACTTCGTAAGATTCTAGGTCATGATCACTTTCATACTATCTTTGTTAAACTTGTTAAAAAGTTTATCAAAAGAGGTTATGACCCTATCATTGTGCAACGTACTGCATGCTTGGTGGTGGACCCTTTTACAGTTCGCCACTATGCTTTCCTTTTTAATTGTACGATGACCGGACAGGCTGTGGACGCTATGATGACGCCTACCTAAAGCCCATTGGGACGGTGGTGTTTGATGTTTGTCCATGATCTTTCTTGTCGTGCCCTTAAAGGTTTATTTGCTTACTGCTCTGGCTTCTGCAAAGACACTGAGTACCTTTATTGTGGCTTTCTAGGCTATTGCTTTTTTGTATTATATTTACACGAGCATATTTGTGTTTTACTTATATTGCCTATTGATGCTGCCTTGTTGGTTAGAGATTAGATCATGGCGGGGATTCCTTTATTTTCACTGTCCTGTTTTAATGGGATGACAGTAGGCTAAGTGTGAGGTTTAGTACACCCTAGAAACGGTTTAAACCCCCAGTGGCCTACTTTGCCACTGACCGTTACAAGGCGGTAGCCCTATTGTCAACCCTTTTGTGTTTGTGATGTCGTTTGCATTTATTATTGATTTTGCCTTCTTGTTTGTCTGTTTGCGTGTTTGTTTCTGTGTTTTGTGGTTTACTGTCCTCCTTGAATGCTACTTTCCCTGTCCGATCTTTTTATATTTCTTTTCTTAACTGCTTTCTTAACTCTAGGTTTAACTGCTTTCTTAACTGCTTTCTTAACTGCAGGTTTAACTTCTTTCTTAACTGCAGGTTTAACTGCTTTCTTAACCGCAGGTTCAACTGCTTTTTTGATTACAGGCTTGACTCCTTTTTAACTGCTTTTTCAACTGCAGTCTTAACTACTTTTTGTATTCCATAATATCTAACTTGATTAGCCTTAAAACATTCTGCTTCTGTTCCAAGGCGTTTACCACGATGGATATGATTTATTCCGCAATATACTTGTGACATATAATAATAGTTAGATAATATCACTATTATCCAAGTATTATTATAATGGAAATTCCAAACTATGATATGAAGACAGACAACAGTAATTTCAAGCAGTTATATAACTTCATGCCGGACTGTTGGTTTAGGATGTTAATTTGCGGTAATTCAGGATCTGGCAAAACAAACACATTAGTTCACATGTTGCTGAAACCTTTAGTTTACTATGACAAGATTTACTTGTTTGCTAAAAACTTAGAACAATCGAAGTATCAGGTTTTGTCACAAAAACTTGAAAAGATAGAAAAAAAGAATAAAATTTCGGTTGAAGATATATTAGAATGTTCAAATGATCAAGTTATCCTTGTGGATACTTTAGATTCAGATACTCAAAACATAGTTATTTTTGATGATTATGTTTGTGAACGCAATCAAAACGATATTATTAATTATTTCATCCAGGGAAGACACAAAAATTGTTGTGTAATTTATTTATCTCAATCTTATTACAAAGCTCCCAAAGACATTCGTTTGAACTGTTCTCATTACATCTTCTTTGCGACTCCGGTTAATCGTGAGCTTGGTATGCTTTCCAAAGAACAAGATGTCAGCAAAGAGCAGTACAGAAAAGCGACTGACAAGCAGTACGACTTTCTGTATCTGGATCGCCTTAGAAAGTTGGTCAAAAGAAACTTCACTGGTGAAATTTAATTTAATCATATTATATATAATGGGGCTTTTTAACGATCTTGGCGACGAAGTTACTACTGGCAGTGTTAATATTACAAACTTTGGTATTGTGCTGTCTGAAAACAAAAACATCTGGTTAATTATCTTAACAAAGGCAAAAACCAGGAAAATGTTTTGAGAAGTGATCTTGACATGGATAATAATAAAATTATCAATGCTAGTAATCCAGAAAAAGCAGGTGATGCAGCAACAAAGCAATTTACTGTAAGAAGAGTAGCAAAAATCATACCTGATTATAATATTAATAAAATTCCAGATATGATGAAAGATTTAACAACAGGTGTTAGTCAAATACAAACAAAGTTACAAGCAAACCGTGAGAAAATGATTGAAATTCAAAACGGATTGAAAGATGAAATAAAACTTTTGGGTGATGCTTTAAAAGAGTTAGAAAAGAAAGAAGATGGATTGGAAGAGAGTGAAAACTATAAGAAATTAAGTAAACAAATAAGAACTGGTGTTCAAAATATTAATACACGGATTGGAGAAATCAATCAACAAATGGTTGATAACAATGAACTAGAAACTGCTATTGCTGATGCTTCAAAACAAATGAGGACTGCTTTTACTACTGAAATAACTCAAATTAAAATATTAAATGAGAAGATAAACACCAAAGTTGCTGATATTAGTAAAGAGTTTGACGACATCAAAAAGAAAATGGTTGATGGTAAGTCGCTTGAGACTGCTCTGAGCAAACTGGTTGACACTGATAAACTTGAGACTGCTATTGATGATGTTTCAAAGCAATTGAAATCTGCTCAGGATGAAAGAAGCAAAGTTTTTGATGGTGAAATAGCTTCATTTAAACAGTTTAATCAAAAGTCTGATAGTCGCCACACGGCAATTCTTTGTATAATTGATGGTAAAAGTAGACTATTTAAGTCGGATTCTGCTGTTTGAATATACGATAGACGGAATAAGTATTATTCAAGATTATGGCAAGAGTACTAATAGTGATAATATTTGTGTATCATATCCTACGCAAAAACCACTTGAAAGATCCAGGCGTTCACAAGCTTTTCCCCAGGCGTTTACTTTTATGGTCAATCCACTTATAAAAGGTGAAGAATATTATGAAAAAACCTTCTTTGGAGTGGTTGCGAATTATTAAAGAAGGCCGATATGTATTTGAAATAGATTTCACTTATACAGGCGCAAATATAGAACAATTCTTTATTTATACAACAATGAGTGATGCCACAAAGCATCTTCGCCCGATAATAAAAAATGACAAACGGATAGTAAAAGAAACATTTGAATTATATCTCAAGTCAACAATTGGTATGGAATTCAGATCATACATAGAAGACAACACTACACAAGTTTTCAATTTTGAAAATAAAAATCACGTTATAAACTGTATTACATACCGGCATGATTAGTATTAACAAAAATTATCCATTCTATATTATATGGAACAAAATATTGTATTATCATCAGAAAAAGCGTCAATAATTAATAGCTCAAATACACCGAGTAATTTTACAACTGTATTTGATAGACCATAAATATTAGGCAGGAACAAACAGTATGGCATTGGACTCGATAAGATTAATTCCATGACTTACTCATGGTATAATATTAGTGAGGATTTTAATAACAAAGTGATAACGTATCACAATGGAACAGATTGGAAAAGTATTATTTTTACAAATGGAAATTACAGTTATGCTGATATCGATAATTACATAAAAGAAACATTGACTGTAAACAATGATTTAACCGATGACTCACCCATCCCGATAAGAATTGAGTTTGATTTATCAAGTTTCACATGTTTGGTTACCATCCATAATAATTTCATGCTTGATTTAAGAGAAACAAACTTTCACACCTTAATCGGGTTTGACAAAGATGCAGTTATCAGAGAAACTAAATTTGGATCTGTAACACCGAACATAACAAATTCTATCGATACGTTGTATATCCACTGTGATTTGATAAGTAATTCTATTGTTGATGGATCATACGGGGATGTCATTTATGAAATAAGTATAGCTGATCTTACGAGATCATATCCTTTTAAAGACGAACCGATAAGAGTCGGGTTCTGTGAAGTAAACAAAACGATCATTAACAGTTTTAATATTTACATTACAAATTATTAATCTTAATGGTGTCCACACATCATTTCGATTTGTTTTGAAGGAATTAATGTAACATAAGTTATATGGCACGTTTAAAAAAGTTTATGACACTCGTATGGGAACATATACTCAAGTTGACCGATTAACCGGAGCTGGCATATTTAAAACAAATTCAAAAGTCGGATCAAAGATATTTAGTGAGTCCGTGAAAACGGCACGCAAGAAAGCATTAGAAACTGCTGGTAAACAAATCATAGAAAGCGGTTCTAAAAAACTTGGAGATGAAGTAGGAAAAATGGCTGCTGATAAATTAGTTTCAGTTATTAAACCTAAACTAAAAGGCGAGATAATTTTAAAAGAACTTACAAAGGCTGATAACAAAAAAGAAGTTGTAGCTGAAGCTGAAGAAGATGTAAATGCAAAAATTAACAGATTACTATCCGGAAGAGGAATTCATGCAAGAATTGATCGATTAATTAATAAAAAATAATCTAATTACTAGTATATAAAGATGTTTCGAAGTAATCAATATAATACTAGATATGAACATATACCTATTCAGTTAGATACTCCCATAACAAAACCAGGAAATAATGCCAGACAAATGAAAAGTGGTTATCAATTTTCGGTAAATGATAGAAGTTCTTACTTTGATTGGTATAAGTTTAACGCATATTTTGAAATCAGTTTTAAAGTAAACAAGCTTGCCGACGGAACTGGTTTTGCAGACGCCGACAGAATTGCTTTAATTAACGATGCAGCTTCACTGATTGATCAAATGCAAGTAAAGCAAAATGGAAAAATAGTTTACGATGGAAATAATCGTCACAGATTTGTTAATATCAAAAGTTTGCTTGAAATTTCTGACGATTCTGCAAAGACAACCGGAACAAACGAATACTTTTATTTAGACGATACGACTGCTGCAGAATCTCGAGATAATCAAGCTGGTTATAACCCTTGATTTTCTGCATGTCATGCTTTAATCATAACTAATCAAAATGTTAATTCTATGATTCCATTAAATAAATATTCCTTTTTGAAGGTTTGCAAAAAACATGCTTCCTCCTTGTCAGATTCAAATTAGCTTGCAACTGACAGATGATAATGTTTTAATTTTCAAGTCAGGTGTTGGTGATAATGGGCGAGTGGTTCTTAATAAATTAGTTTTGTGGATACCTAAAATGATATTTAACTCAGATGGTTTAAGTTATGTAATGACAAATCATATGACATCAACAAGATGGACTTATTTTCGTGAAATGATACAAGAAAGCGGAAGTTCTCAAGCAACCGAATCTGTATTTAGAATAACGGCTGGTGTTAAAAATCCCAAACATGTTTTTGTGTATTTACAAAGATCAGACAAGAGTTCGCACCAAGAGCGAAATCCTCATCTTCTGGATACGTTTGAGGTAAATGCTGCTAATACTGATTGCTTTTTACAATCAGCTAGATTGGAAGTTGGAAATGGAGTTATCCGGAAACCGAATACAGCTATGATAATATTACAAGAATATTCAGAAATGTTATTAATTATTCTTACAAACAAAATGATAAAAACACTGGAACCTTACTCAATGTGGGTAATTTTAAAAATCTCTTTGGTATGATATATATCGATTTAAGTTACAAGGGAAATGAGGTCAGTGTTGATCCAAAACAACTGAATTTGAGATATAAATTAAATACAGCTCCAGGAGATCCTTATAAAGCGTATGCTCTTGATCTCTATGAGGAAGATGCCGTTATTGATACTGTTGGAAATGAACTAGTTATTGTTTAATATAACTTATAATATATATGACTTACGTAAATTATTCAGTAAATTTAACAGATGGACCAAAAACAGAGTTTAGCGAGGGCTTATGAGGATAAGAGTGAATTAACACTAAAGTTACAAAAATAACCAACTAACTGGGAATTGCCCCTTGTCGCTGACAGCTACTCAGATTAACAATATTAACAAAGCTAAATCTGGTGGACGGGGATTAGACATAAATATATCAAAATCACAAATGAGGTCTCAGTCTAGGCTTCTTAGGCGCATTAGCTGGTTTGTTAACTAAAACAATTTTACCAACAATTGCTAAATTTGCTCCGAAGATATTAGGGCCTCTAGCAACAGGGACACTTAGTGGTCTGGCAAGTACTGGAATTGGTAAAATATTCGGAAATGGAATGTAACTGTTCCTGCTGATAAAAAACAAACTTTTAAAATCAAATAAATTAACAGCTGCGCAAAAAAATAAAATAGCAAAGTCAAAAGGTTGCTGCACTATTAAACTAACAAAAAAACAACTACAAGACGTACTGGCATGTGCTTCTAGTAATAAAACGGTAACTGCTCCCAGTGATAAAAAAAACAGCAAGACGTAACGGCAACTGTTCCTAGTGATAAAAAACGAAAACTTCTTAGATCGAATAAATTAAAACTTGCACAAAGAAACAAGATAATAAAGTCAAAAGTTCGCTGCTCTGTTAAACTAACTAAAAAAACAACAGCAGGACGGAGGATTTCTTGGGCTTCTTTCATCACTAGGAATTCCATTGATTGGATCTCTTATTAGTGGTTTAACTGGAAAAGGTTTGCAAGTAGATAGAAGAGGAAATGGTTTACAAGTAGACTCACAAATTAGACCATATAGAAGCATCCCATTTGTAAAAAAAAAAATAAAAAAAAATTGAACCTATCTCAAACTTGAATATAATGCAATGGGTTAAGCAGCTATGTATACAGAAATTCAGTGGGGTGTACAGCAAAAACAAATTACCGGCAAAACAAAATAAACAAGAATGTGGTATTATTAATCTTGATGATTATATTGGACCTGGCTCACACTGGACTTGTTACTATGATAATTATAACTTCGATCCGTTTGGTCTGAGCCCACCAAAAGAAGTTTTAGCGTACATACCTAATATAAAATACAACACTATTCAGTATCAAGATAAAACAAGTGTTCTGTGTGGATATTTCTGTCTATTCTTCATTAAAAAGTTACAAGAAGGAAATAGTACGTATGATATTCTTTACAAATTATTAAAACCTTACAAACCAGTAGAAAATGAAAACATCATAAAATCATATTTTGTAAACGAAGTTTAATCTAATCATATTATATATGAGTTATTGCATAAAAGAAAAAAAGGTTACTGAAAATGTTGATCATAAGTATGTTTTAGCAAAAAATGGTAGAAAAATGTTAAGAGCAACTTGTGCATCTTGTGGTATTACTAAAACAAAGTTTGTTAAAAACACAGAAGGTGGTATTATTGATATTCATTAAGCTATGCTTCCTCTGTTACCTAAAAAGGGGCTAACACTTCCTGGTTAAAAATATTGCGGTCCTGGTAATCCACTTGATAACGGGGAACTAGTAAATGAATTAGATGCTGTTTGCAAAGATCATGATTATTGTTATGACGAAAATCCTAGTAATAAATCAACGTGTGATAAAAACATGTTGGCCGGTTTAAACAAAAGTAAGTCTAAAACTGTTGGCGAAAAGATCGCCAAGAATTTGATAGTAAAACCAGTTATTAGTACAAAATATAAACTTGGTCTTGGAAACTCAAAAAACTAGAAAAGGCGTTGAAATGGACTGACAAGTTAGCAGATGAACTTCATAAGCCTATACGAAGAAAGTTCACTCACGCCGTGTGATTGTTAATGAAATTGATAAAATATGATCTGCAGATTTGGTTGATATGCAATCGTTTTCAAAGTATAATAAAGGTACTTAATATTTGCTTACTGTTATTGATATGTTTAGCAAATATGCTTGGGTTGTGCCAGTACCAAAAAAAACTGGTTTAGAAATTACCAAAGCGTTTCAACAGATAATCAGTTCAGAAAGACAGTGTAAATTGTTGTGGGTTGATCAAGGTGTGAAGTTTTATAACAAAACGTTTAAGCAATTCCTTAGTGACAATAATATCGAAATGTATCACACTTTTAATTTTGGAAAAGCTGTAGTAATTGAGCATTTTAACAGAACATTAAAAGAGAGGATGTGGAAATATTTTACAGCAAACAATACAAACACATATTTAGACGTGTTACAAGAAATGGTTGATAAATACAATAATACAAAGCATCGGAGTATTAAAATGACGCCGATTGAGGCTAGTGATGAAAAAAATAAAGGAACGGTATATTTCAACTTGTATGGAAAAATGAGAAGCAATCAAATTAAACCAAAGTTTAAAATAGGGGATAATGTTAGAATCAGCAAATATCAAAGAACGTTTGAGAAAGGTTATACCCCCAAATTGAACTGAAGAAATATTTGTTGTTGATGAAATTCAAAACACAAATCCTGTGACATACAAAATAAAAGATTTAAACATTCAAAAGATTGATGGCAGTTTTTATCAACTAGAAATGATAAAAGCAAAGCAAGAAATATTTAGGATTGAAAAAGTAGTACGACGTGATTATAAAAAGAAATTAGCACTAGTAAAATGGGCTGGTTAAGATAATAGTTTTAATAGTTGGGTCCCATTTAAAGATATTCAAAACATTAAAACGTAATCGTACAAAACTTCGAGGCCAAATATAATTAGCCTGATGCGTAATACCAGATCACGCTTTGTACCTTTAAAGTGTCTCCGGAGATGCTTTATTTGAAAAGCCGATATCGTTATACACTCGGTGTATTTAAAAAAACGATATAAGCAGCCAGGTTTATTGACATACGTTAGCTGTGTGCTTCAACATACAATATCGATATTAGGTTTAAATCCAATAAATTCTCATTTGTGGTTTATCAATATCATGCGACAGGCTAATTATATCCGACGCAGTGCTGCTATAATTTTTCCAATAATGGTCAAAGGGAAATAACAGTTATTTTTATTTTGACAAATAATCGACGCGGGTTATCTCTCTTTGTATTTTTCCAATTAGGCGCTAAAAAGATTTAACCTTTTGTGACAATTTTTTGTTTTAATTAATATTTAAAAGTACTTATACAAAATATTAAAGCAAATGTCAACGCTATTATTACCAACACAACTAATTTATCGATTGTATTACAGCACAATGCTAATTAGAATTACTAACTATGATAATTTGAATTTATACAAATTTTAAAACCCTTTTAAAAGTTCTACGGTCGGTTGTATAGCATATAAAGGAGATCGAGGCATTATAAGGTGGAAATACCAAGTGTTGGGATGGCAACATGGTCTATAAATAAACGTTTATATTATAAACGGTCATGTGACATGGTAAGGCAACCTCGGAGCGAAATGAATAGTAAACGGTCGTGGCACGGTAACCTAAAGGGGAAATGAAATGCTAAGGCAACCTCGGAGCGAAATAAATTGTAAACGGCGTGTGATATGGCCTATAAATAAACGTTTATGTTATAAACGGTCATGTGACACGGTAACCTAAAGGGGAAATGAAATGCTAAGGCAACCTCGGAGCGAAATGAATTGTAAACGGCGTGTGATATGGTCTATAAATAAACGTTTATATTATAAACGGTCATGTGACATTGTAAAGAGTTATTTCCCTTGAACAAATAAGAGTTATTTCCCTTAAAAAATAGTTATTTCCCTTGAAAAAAAGAAGAGTTATTTCCCTTGAAAAAAAGAGTTATTTCCCTTGCAAAAAAGAAGTGTTATTTCCCTTGAAAAAAGAGAGTTATTTGCCTTGAAAAATTAGAATTACCTCCCCTGAAAGATCAGGGTTAAGTTACATGACAAACCGGATTGATTAGTAGTATAGATACTAGCGGTATCAGCGGAGTTTCCCAGAGCGGGGTTGCTTGAGCAACTAATCATATGTGCCTGGGGCTTTTGACTTAAGCATGACTTTCATTTAGATTATTTTATGTAAATGATGGCATGCTTGAATTAATAGCCATGGCTGGCATATTTTACTGTTGCTTGGGTTTGAGGCCCGCGAGGGGAATCTGTGCTGGTACCGCTAGTATCTATACTACTGTAATCGCTTGCTACCTGTCAATGATATTATCTTTCATTGTCATTTTTTATATAAAGTGTTGGCCAATATGTGGTGCACAAATACAGCCATATGTCAAACGCTCGATCATGTTTTTCAAAGTAAAGGACAAGTTAAATGTCATAAGTTTGATTTCCAATTAATAACCAATCCTAATGAATCAGAAATAATCCTCAACTTTTTTAATATTAATAAATGATGGTGCTGGCTATATGTTTTTCACTTTTTTGGTCTTCATGAATATTGTTGTTGAAGTTAAATACGTAGTAAAGATAAAAGTATGTAGTGTTCTCCTGTAACGATATGTACATAGAATACACCCACGAGTACACTCGTAATAGTAGAATCATTGTTTAATGTATATGACTGTGATTAACAATGATGTTTCTATAAACTATATACATAGGGTCTATTTACGAGTACTTCAGTTATAGTTCAGTAGTATGCATATTGTTCACGTTTCCGTTTTTGTTGTTGTTGTTGTTTGTGTATTTGTGTTTTATATGCTGTGTGAGAAAGAAGACATACTACGTGTTTTTTTTGGTGTGTATGAATATCTTCGCAACAGATTACTAATCGTTATTTAATGTTTATAATAGTTCTTAAGGGTTATCATGCTGTGTGAGAGAAAAAACATCACACTTCTTTAATGGTGTGTGCACGTGGGTAAATATATAGATGTATAAAATTACGATCTCTATTGACGTTAAAATTATGCTGAGTGAAAAAAGAATGACTTTTCATCCTTCATGTTCTCTACCCTTTGCTTTCCCTTTAAGTTCGAAAACATATACAAAGATAGTAATGGATACAACTATATGTTCGTTTAATGTGAGAGGGCTGGGAAGTAAAAGCAAGCGAGATCAACTGTTTAGTTGGCTTAAATGTTCTGAGAATGTATGTATTATGCGGCTGTTGTAGGCCCGCACAATGTGGGATGTATACAATAAATGAAGAGTTGTTCGAATTGTAACTTTATTGTATTTTAATGTTCCTCTAAGTATATGTATATGTATTTAAAACGATAACAAATATAGTGTTCACTTATTCAATGTATGTTCACTTATTCAATGTAAAAGCTAAATGGAAAACCAGATATCACTTAAACATATGATCACAAATGTTGGAATCACCAAATATAATATTCTAAATTAATATTCAAATGTCCACGTATTTAATGTAAATGCTTCGTTGGAAAACCAGATATCAATTTAACAAATTGTCACAATGCTGGAATCACCAAACATAAACTTATTCAATAATCTTCAAATGGATATCCAAATGCACAAGATATTCCTCTGTCTTAAAACTAATTCTCTACTCCTCAAACCTTAAACTTAAAACTGATCTTCTACTTCATAATCATAATCTTTATTGTTTCACTCAGGTTACAACATATATGAAATACATGAAATAACAACATGAGGCATAGTACACAAAATATGATGTTATATAACGGGGTAGGGGTACGTGGGATGTAGGTAGAAGAAGTAGCAGGTAAGGGAGAAGTGAGGCTATGATTACATAGTTAGATGTAGAATACTAGAGCAGTTGCAATTCAGTATTATTACTTTGTGGCGATTATTATGCACTTGATGAATCAGTTTTAAGTGTGGTGCACATTTTAATACAATTCGATACAGAAACAAATGAGTAGAATAGTCTATTTAAATTGCAATATACCACACTGCAGAGAGAAAAACCAAGAAACGTGACAGAGGGTATAAGTTGTTCCTTTGTCAGTTTCTTTTTTCTTTTTTTTTAACAAAAACAAATAAATGTTTTTTTAAATATATATATATAAGTTATATATATTTTATTTTTTTTATACACGAATTCGTACTAAATGTAGCTCTTGCGAACTATTAAAGCTAATTTAAGGGAAGCGGGTGGTGTGAAATGCAAAAGTAAATAAATATTATTATATTACTATGAGGAAGAGAATACAAAGTGTTCCCTACTGAAAGCCCTTTCCAATGCGAAAACGAAAACAGGAAAGGATACGTTCGTGGGAATCTTCGGGTTTGTAATAATATGGCCGGGCCTTTCACCGTTGAAAGGCATACTGTTTATTATTTTGGAGACTAGGGTGGCCACAAGAAAAACGTGCATGGTTGGAATGTTTGTAGTGGCGTGCTGTCATTGACTGTATGTACCGATAGTATTAATGTTGGCTGCATTTGCACGTGCAAACTGTGTCTTGGTGTATATTAGGTTCGACATGTCGTTCATAAATTTATTTTGGGTGATATCTAGGACTTGGATTGTGTTAAAGGGGACAACAAGACTATACAGATGGAGTGACGGTGTCAACGCAATGGAAAATAGTGGATACTATTGGATATATATAAAATATATATAGTACTCAGTGTAGTAAGTGAATCTAGTTATTTTATTTGCTTTAGAAGAAATTTTGCGAAAATGCTCAAGTTTCGAATAGTTTCTACTTGAAAAATTAGATCTTAAAAAGGACTTTGGTCTACACAACTTCGACCAATAAAAATACATGTTACAAAACCTATCAGGTAGGCGGGGTTGTGAAAATGTAGCCCCTGGTTATGAAAATAGCGTGAACAGCTTTATTGTTCATTCAGGATATTAAGTTTATTCTAGGTTGTATAAGTGTCTACAACTAACAGTTAGATCAAGTAGGCTTTCCTGTGAACTTATCTTGATTGCACTTCTTTTGTTAAACTGATTAATTGTCAGTTATCATAGCAGGAAGCCAGCTGTTAAAATTAAGCCTAAGAGAAAATTATAAGAAATCGAAAGAAAAACATTAATTAGGATTTTAACCAATATATGCTAAAAGCAGTTTCTTTGTTAAATAAATTAACTGACACTTTATATATCACACTTCTGAATACCACAAAATTATAGAAAATAAATTTAACTGCTTATTTATTTTTTATAAATTCTGAACATCAAATATCAAATTTAAAGCATAACATATGCATATTCAACAATTTTGGAATGAGCTGCACATATTGTTAAATACGTTAAATGTAAACATCGAGTTCAATCTAAGAACCGTCTGTTTCGGAATTCAAAGACAAGAACAGGCTATAGATATGAAGAATTTTATTATTTTAAGTGCGAAATATTTTATATTCATTAACAAATGTTTAAAATCCTTGCCCGAATCAAACAAATTCAAGAAATATTTATTAAGACAAATAGAAATAGAAAAGCATATAGCGATGAACCATGACAAATTAGACAGCCATGATATTAAATGGCGAAACTTCCAATAAATAAACTGGTATTAATTGAAGTAAGATACAATACATTACCGAAGACAACACAAGGGGAAGCAAAGCAACTTTCTTTTCTGTCCGAATTCTCTTCTCTTCTTTTTAGTCTCCATATTCTTCTTTCAAACCTTACATAATTCTATTACCAACTGCATACTAAAATATACTCTTCTATACTTTCAAAACTCGGAGGTAACTCTCTTTTCAATAACCTTCGTCTGTAAACAAGAAAATTATTTCATCATAAATATAAACTGTAGTTTGAATAGTATTTATTATATATCATATGCTAATGCGCATGTATAATGTATCAAATGGATGATGAAATAAAACATTGTATCACAAAAAAAAAAGAAACTCTTACTATGTGTTAATACGTTAACTACACACAATGTAATGCTACATCTTTGTTAAAAGGGCCTCCTTCTCCGACATAAAATTGAATAACACCATTTCTCAGAAAATTGTATGCGTAACGCTGTCTATAAAACGTCCCCACCCTCCCCTTATTCAAATATGCTAACGTATATGTGCCGATTAAAATTATAGGATTTTCACGGGTTCTTAAAATATCCATGATTAGATATGCGTAAAACGAATTATGAGTTGGTTAACTTTTAATTCAATGCTCCAGGTTTGGTGTTTGGTCTGTCTGGTTAAAGCGTTTATATTGTGTCTATAGAGTTTGAATTCTCAAAATATGTGAGATACATATACGTCGTCGTCAGTAGGTTTAGAAATGGTGTACATGTGTTGTAAACTTTGGCTGTTGTTGGCGGGATAGCTACTTTAAGGTATGTCACATGATCTATACAATCTGAAACAGAACGCCAAAGTGCTTGCTCATTATACACGGTTTAATAGCCATATCCGGATTTAGAGTGGATCAATTAAGTAACCAAATTAATAGAACTTCCGCTTCTGCAGTGGTAAACACGCTATTTTTGTATTGTTACGTTAGTTTTCTCAAGGTTTGCGGATCTGAAAGCCATTTTTCTTGGAATACAATTTCACGGCCTGTTTCAACCCGGATCTTACAGTCAGTTGTCTCAGTATTCCCGGACTAAGGGAACCTACATTGGGGTTGAAGTGTTATTAAGACTCACACATCACTGATACACTGTGAAGAAAGACGGCTGATTTTCAAAATGAACAAGTTTGTTGCTGCCATTATCTTGCACGTTGTGGCATTGGGAATAATACTAATAGACGGAGGTAGGATCACTCTCTCTCTCTCTCTCTCTCTCTCTCTCTCTCTCGTTTGTAGGTGGTAAAAGCGCGAATAGTCGTTTTTTCATTAACGTACAGAAGTGCTTGGACCTCTGCCTTAGATTAGCAGGATGATGACATAAATTGATGAGTTTTATGCATGGCCGCCTCGCTCTAATAAAGTATTAACGCTCAACTGAAATGGAAATTTACATTAAGGGAGTAAATGTTAATATTTATATGTTTTTAAAACTCGCGGCGACCCTTTACTATTTCCACAATCATTATTCATATTTACTTCGCGGCGACCCTTTACTATTTCCACAATCATTATTCATATTTACTTCGCGGCGACCCTTTACTATTTCCACAATCATTATTCATATTTACTTCGCGGCGACCCTTTACTATTTCCACAATCATTATTCATATTTACTTCGCGGCGACCCTTTACTATTTCCACAATCATTATTCATATTTACTGTGAATAAAAACAAAAAAACTTGTTTTCGCACATTACTAGCGTCGATTTTATTTCACCAATAATATACATGTATTCAAAAATATGATCGAATAAGAAAACATTTAAAGTGACACGTGGCAAACTTGATTTTTTGAAAACTCGCGGCGACCCGTTAGTTTTTCTACATAACTTGCATTTGTTCAATCATCAATATTAATTATAAGAATAGTATAAACACATTGTTTTTACATGTTACTGACTGTTGATTATATTGCACCAGTATTATATTTAAACCTCTGGAAAAATAAGAAGTGACTCAAAATGTTATTTCACTGTACTGTATGCAAGTAGTTTTCAAGTAAAATGAACCGGAATTAGTATGTATCGAGACGCCAATTTTAACGCTTGATAACAAATTCAAGATTGCCATGTGTCTCTTTAAAATATCCAATTTTATTCCATTTTAATTAATCGTCTTCAAGCAGGTTTAAAGGGACACACGGCAATTTTGAAGTGCTTATCAAGCTTGAAATGAGCATCTCGAATTATTTATCCAGTATCATTTTGACCTTAAATCCGATTGCATACAATTAAATACAATGTTGAGCTTTCATTGTTTCGTCTTATTATACCATAGGTTTAAATATGTTACTTGTGCAATATAGTCAATTTAATTACATGAAAAACAATTTGCTTTAAACTCTTCTTATAAATAATATTAATGATTGAACAAATGAAAGTTATGTAGGCAAACAACGGGACACCGCGAGCTTTTAAAAAGCATGATTGACGTGTGTTCCTGTAAAATGTCAAAATGATACTTTAAGTTAATCATTTGAGATCTTATTTTTTGTCATACTCCAAAGAAAATACTCGGGATTTCATTGGTCATTGCGCCGTAGATATGTGGCCATGAACATTTGACGATTTCCCCATGCCTCATACCTTCAAAAAAGTATAAAAGGAGAAATTTGGAAATCGTCGAATATGTTAAATACACAAAAATATTGCCGTCTCGGTTTGACAAAACAAAACAAAACGGCGGAGATATTATGCTGTCTATTCGATGTGGAAACACTCGATTGTTTCTTTCGTACCGCTTTTCTGCGCTTTCCACTGAAAGTCTGATATGATGGTAAGTAGTGATGTTTGCCATTGAAAACATAATAAAACACCAACATTTTGATAAACGAAGTTTTATTTTCCTAGAAAGATTCTCCAAATGTGAGACATTAAAGTCACTCACCCGCCAACCGCACGCTAATTTTACAACATATGCACACCGCTTTAAATTCGACAAACGATAAGGTCTATATAAAACTAACATATAATTGCAAATCCTAACTCTAGAAATGCAATATAAACATGAAAACCGGCCAGCCAAAAACATCGCCTTTTCGTTATTGCTTGAAGCTTCGAATAAAAAGTTACAAACTCTAAATTCATTTCACACATATTCATTTGCGGGTATTTTATGAACCCGTGGATACATACATAGTTTCAATTAGCATATATGCATCATTTTGTGACCTCAACACATGGGTAGAGTTTGGAAGAAAGGTTTTATAGAGAAATTTGGCGCTTGTGTTACTTTAAGAAGAACGTAAACATTTAGCGAAGTCACGTGTAAATAATGAAATAGAGGCACGTTACGGGGAAATTATAGTAAGTATATTTCATCTCGCCGGACGGATTCTTGACAAGGGACATGGGCTCACATTCCCTGCCTGGCAAGTATATTTCATCTCGCCTGACGGTTCGGTGAATATAATTTCCAGGCTGGGAATATGACGGCGAGATTGAATATACTTGCCAGGCAGGGAATGTGAGCCCATGTCCCCTGTCAAGAATCCGTCCGGCGAGATGAAATATAGTTACTATAATTTCCCTGTTAACAATTCAAATAAATAATAATATTTTAAGAGTGTCGGGTGTCCCCCTATTACATATGTAGTTGGCCCGATATGGCAACACATTACGAAAGTACATTTTAATACCTGAACACGATAACGCCCCGTTTATCTGGAATGCGTCGACTTTAGCAGAAAGTCTTGGGCTACATTACTTTTTTATAACACTTAGGCGTACTTATTGGAGAGCACTAACTTAACAGCGCACACAATAGTTATACTTTTATTAGATTGGGCGTGGCACATATTAAAATATAAGCTTTCAAATTGGGCAGCCGGTAAGCACAAAATACCATTACGGCAAACCCTTACAGTAAAAAGAAATACAGTAAACAGAATATTACAATATACAACACGTGCACCTTATTAAATGTTCATCATTCAAGCATTTTTTATGTTTAACACTTCAGCAAGTGTTGTCAGCACAGTTAATTCTTCAAGAAAAAATACAACTGCGCCGATTTCAATAAATTCAAATGATTTAAACAATTCGTACAGCCAGACAATGTGTACGTTATTTATTAAATTACAATTCAGTCACTGGGTAGACAGTGGCTGAATCAATTAAAATTAAAAGTATATGTCCTTCCTTTCACACCTTCGCTGACCGCCATTGTTAATACATTGTATTCATATAGGAGCATGCCTCGTTAATGCGTATATCCCAAAATACTTTATTCGTAGAGGAGCAGGCCTCGTTAATGTGTATATCCTAATACACTGCATGCATATAGGAGCGGACCTTGTTAATGTGTATATATTGATACACTGTAGTCATATAGGAGCAGGCCTCGTCAATGTTTATATCCTAATACACAGTATTTTTTCATGTAGAAGCAGGCCTTGCTAATGTGTATATCTTAATACACTGTATTCATATAGGAGCAGGCCTCGTTAATGTGTATATATCCCAATACACTGTATTCATATAGGAGCAGGCCTCGTTAATGTGTATAACATAATACACTTAATGTGTATAACATAATACACAGTATTTATGTAGGAGCAGGCCTCGTTTAATGTGTATATATGAATACATTGTATTCATATAGCAGCCGGCCTCGTCAATGTGTATATCTAAATTCATTGTATTCATATAGGAGCAGGCCTCGTTAATGTGTATATCTGAATACATTGCATTCATATAGGAGCAGGCTTCGTTCATGTGTATATCCAAATACAGTGTATGCATATAGGAGCAGGCCTCGTTAATGCGTATATCCTAATACATTGTATTCATAGAGGAGAATGCCTCGTTAAAGTGTATATCTCAATACCCTGTATTCATAGAGGAGCAGGTCACATTAATGTATATATCCTAATACACTGTATTCATATAGGAGCAGGCCTAGTCAATGTGTATATTATAATACACTTTATTCATAGAGGAGCAGGCCTCGTTAATGTGTATGTCTTAATACACTGTATTCATATAGGAGCAGGTCTCGTTAATGTGTATGTCCTAATACACTGTATTCATAGAGGAGCAGGCCTCGTTAATGTGTATATCCTAATACACTGTAGTCATATAGGAACATTCCTCGTTAATGTGTATATCCTAATACACTGTAGTCATAGAGGCCAGCCTAGTTAATGTTTATATCTTAATACTCTGTATTCATATAGGAGCAGGCCCCGTGAATGTGTATATCCTAATACATTGTATTTATATAGGAGCAGGCCTCGTTAATGTGTATATCATAATACACTGTGTTCATAGAGGAGCATGCCTCGTTAATTGTATAGCCTAATACACTGTATTGATAGAAGAGCATGCCTCGTTAATGCGTATACTCTAATACACTGTATTCATATAGGAGCATGCCTCGTTAATGTGTATATCATAATACACTGTATTCATATAGGAGCAGGCCTTGTTCGTTTGTATATCCTAATACACTTTATTCATAAATAGGAGCAGGCCTCATTAATGTGTATATCTTAATACACTGTATTCATATAGGAGCAGACCTCGTTAATGTGTATACATCCTAATACACTGTATTCATATAGGAGGAGGCCTCGTTAATGTGTATATATCCTAATACAATCTATTTATATAGGAGCAGGCCTCGTTCAAGTGTATATCTGAATACACTGTATTCATATAGGAGCAGGCCTCGTTGTATACCTGAATACACTGTATTCATAGAGGAGCAGGCCGAGTTAATGTGTATGTCCCAATACACTGTATTCATGTAGGAGCAGGCCACGTTAATGTGTATATCCTAATACACTGTATTCATAGAGGAACATGCCTCGTTAATTGTATAGCCTAATACACTGTATTGATAGAAGAGCATACCTCGTTAATGTGTATATCCTAATACATTGTATTCCTATAGGAACATGCCTCGTTAATGTGTATATCCTAATACACTGTATTCATAGAGGAGCAGGCCTCGTTAATGTGTATATCCTAATGCATTGTATTCATATAGGAACAGGTCTCGTTAATGTGTATATCCTAATACACTGTATTCATAGAGGGGCATGCCTCGTTAATTTGTATATCCTAATACACTGTAGTCATAGAGGCCAACCTAGTTAATGTGTATATCCTAATACATTGTATACATGTAGGAGCAGGCCACGTTAATTTGAATATCCTAATACATTGTATTCATATAGGAACAGGCCTCGTTAATGTGTATATCCTAATACCCTTTATTCATATATAGGAGCAGGCCTCATTAATGTGTTTATCTTAATAAACTGTATTCATATAGGAGCAGGCCTCGTTAATGTGTATATATCATAATACCTTGAATTCATATAGGTGCAGGCCTCGTTAATGTGTATATATCCTAATACCCTGTATTCATATAGGAGCAGGCCTCGTTAATGTTTATTTATCCTAATACACTGTATTCATATAGGAGCAGGCTTCGTTAATGTGTATATCGGAATACACTGTATTCATATAGGAGCAGACCTCGTTAATGTTTATATATCATAATACACTGTATTCATTTAGGAGCAGGCCTCATTAAAGCGTATATCCTAATACACTGTATTCATATAGGAGCAGGCCTCGTTTATGTGTATATCTGAATACACTGTATTCATATAGGAGCAGGCCTCGTTCATTTGTATATCTGAATACACTGTATTCATATAGGAGCAGGCCTCGTTAATGCATATATCCTAATACACTGTATTCATATAGGAGCAGGTCTCATTCATGTGTATATTCTAATACACTGTATTAATGTAGGAGCAGACCTCGTTTATGTGTATATCTGAATACACTGTATTCATATAGGAGCAGACCTCGTTAATGCGTATGTCCTAATACACTGAATTCATATAGGAGCATGCCTCGTTAATGTGTATATATCCTAATACCCTCTATAGGAGCAGGCTTCGTTAATGTGTATATATCCTAAAACCCTGAATTCATATAGGAGCAGACCTCGTTCATGTGTATATCCTAATACACTGTATTCATAGAGGAGCAGGCTTCGTTAATGTGTATATATCCTAATACCCTCTATTCATATAGGAGCAGGCCTCGTTCATGTTCATATCTGTATACACTTTATTCATATATCAGCAGACCTCGTAAATGTATATATATCCTAATACACTGTATTCATATAGGAGCAGGCATCGCTACTCCTGTGTCCATAGAGGAACAGGAATCGCTACTCCTGTGTCCATAGTGGAGCAGGCATCGCTACTTCTGTGTCCATAGAAGAGCAGGCATCGCTACTCCTGTGTCCATAGTGGAGCAGGCATCGCTTCTCCTGTGTCCATAGTGGAGCAGGTATCGCTACTCCTGTGTCCATAGTGGAGCAGGCATCTCTACTCATGTGTCCTCATCTTCTGGATACGTTTGAGGTAAATGCTGCTAATACTGATTGCTTTTTACAATCAGCTAGATTGGAAGTTGGAAATGGAGTTATCCGGAAACCGAATACAGCTATGATAATATTACAAGAATATTCAGAAATGTTATTAATTATTCTTACAAACAAAATGATAAAAACACTGGAACCTTACTCAATGTGGGTAATTTTAAAAATCTCTTTGGTATGATATATATCGATTTAAGTTACAAGGGAAATGAGGTCAGTGTTGATCCAAAACAACTGAATTTGAGATATAAATTAAATACAGCTCCAGGAGATCCTTATAAAGCGTATGCTCTTGATCTCTATGAGGAAGATGCCGTTATTGATACTGTTGGAAATGAACTAGTTATTGTTTAATATAACTTATAATATATATGACTTACGTAAATTATTCAGTAAATTTAACAGATGGACCAAAAACAGAGTTTAGCGAGGGCTTATGAGGATAAGAGTGAATTAACACTAAAGTTACAAAAATAACCAACTAACTGGGAATTGCCCCTTGTCGCTGACAGCTACTCAGATTAACAATATTAACAAAGCTAAATCTGGTGGACGGGGATTAGACATAAATATATCAAAATCACAAATGAGGTCTCAGTCTAGGCTTCTTAGGCGCATTAGCTGGTTTGTTAACTAAAACAATTTTACCAACAATTGCTAAATTTGCTCCGAAGATATTAGGGCCTCTAGCAACAGGGACACTTAGTGGTCTGGCAAGTACTGGAATTGGTAAAATATTCGGAAATGGAATGTAACTGTTCCTGCTGATAAAAAACAAACTTTTAAAATCAAATAAATTAACAGCTGCGCAAAAAAATAAAATAGCAAAGTCAAAAGGTTGCTGCACTATTAAACTAACAAAAAAACAACTACAAGACGTACTGGCATGTGCTTCTAGTAATAAAACGGTAACTGCTCCCAGTGATAAAAAAAACAGCAAGACGTAACGGCAACTGTTCCTAGTGATAAAAAACGAAAACTTCTTAGATCGAATAAATTAAAACTTGCACAAAGAAACAAGATAATAAAGTCAAAAGTTCGCTGCTCTGTTAAACTAACTAAAAAAACAACAGCAGGACGGAGGATTTCTTGGGCTTCTTTCATCACTAGGAATTCCATTGATTGGATCTCTTATTAGTGGTTTAACTGGAAAAGGTTTGCAAGTAGATAGAAGAGGAAATGGTTTACAAGTAGACTCACAAATTAGACCATATAGAAGCATCCCATTTGTAAAAAAAAAAATAAAAAAAAATTGAACCTATCTCAAACTTGAATATAATGCAATGGGTTAAGCAGCTATGTATACAGAAATTCAGTGGGGTGTACAGCAAAAACAAATTACCGGCAAAACAAAATAAACAAGAATGTGGTATTATTAATCTTGATGATTATATTGGACCTGGCTCACACTGGACTTGTTACTATGATAATTATAACTTCGATCCGTTTGGTCTGAGCCCACCAAAAGAAGTTTTAGCGTACATACCTAATATAAAATACAACACTATTCAGTATCAAGATAAAACAAGTGTTCTGTGTGGATATTTCTGTCTATTCTTCATTAAAAAGTTACAAGAAGGAAATAGTACGTATGATATTCTTTACAAATTATTAAAACCTTACAAACCAGTAGAAAATGAAAACATCATAAAATCATATTTTGTAAACGAAGTTTAATCTAATCATATTATATATGAGTTATTGCATAAAAGAAAAAAAGGTTACTGAAAATGTTGATCATAAGTATGTTTTAGCAAAAAATGGTAGAAAAATGTTAAGAGCAACTTGTGCATCTTGTGGTATTACTAAAACAAAGTTTGTTAAAAACACAGAAGGTGGTATTATTGATATTCATTAAGCTATGCTTCCTCTGTTACCTAAAAAGGGGCTAACACTTCCTGGTTAAAAATATTGCGGTCCTGGTAATCCACTTGATAACGGGGAACTAGTAAATGAATTAGATGCTGTTTGCAAAGATCATGATTATTGTTATGACGAAAATCCTAGTAATAAATCAACGTGTGATAAAAACATGTTGGCCGGTTTAAACAAAAGTAAGTCTAAAACTGTTGGCGAAAAGATCGCCAAGAATTTGATAGTAAAACCAGTTATTAGTACAAAATATAAACTTGGTCTTGGAAACTCAAAAAACTAGAAAAGGCGTTGAAATGGACTGACAAGTTAGCAGATGAACTTCATAAGCCTATACGAAGAAAGTTCACTCACGCCGTGTGATTGTTAATGAAATTGATAAAATATGATCTGCAGATTTGGTTGATATGCAATCGTTTTCAAAGTATAATAAAGGTACTTAATATTTGCTTACTGTTATTGATATGTTTAGCAAATATGCTTGGGTTGTGCCAGTACCAAAAAAAACTGGTTTAGAAATTACCAAAGCGTTTCAACAGATAATCAGTTCAGAAAGACAGTGTAAATTGTTGTGGGTTGATCAAGGTGTGAAGTTTTATAACAAAACGTTTAAGCAATTCCTTAGTGACAATAATATCGAAATGTATCACACTTTTAATTTTGGAAAAGCTGTAGTAATTGAGCATTTTAACAGAACATTAAAAGAGAGGATGTGGAAATATTTTACAGCAAACAATACAAACACATATTTAGACGTGTTACAAGAAATGGTTGATAAATACAATAATACAAAGCATCGGAGTATTAAAATGACGCCGATTGAGGCTAGTGATGAAAAAAATAAAGGAACGGTATATTTCAACTTGTATGGAAAAATGAGAAGCAATCAAATTAAACCAAAGTTTAAAATAGGGGATAATGTTAGAATCAGCAAATATCAAAGAACGTTTGAGAAAGGTTATACCCCCAAATTGAACTGAAGAAATATTTGTTGTTGATGAAATTCAAAACACAAATCCTGTGACATACAAAATAAAAGATTTAAACATTCAAAAGATTGATGGCAGTTTTTATCAACTAGAAATGATAAAAGCAAAGCAAGAAATATTTAGGATTGAAAAAGTAGTACGACGTGATTATAAAAAGAAATTAGCACTAGTAAAATGGGCTGGTTAAGATAATAGTTTTAATAGTTGGGTCCCATTTAAAGATATTCAAAACATTAAAACGTAATCGTACAAAACTTCGAGGCCAAATATAATTAGCCTGATGCGTAATACCAGATCACGCTTTGTACCTTTAAAGTGTCTCCGGAGATGCTTTATTTGAAAAGCCGATATCGTTATACACTCGGTGTATTTAAAAAAACGATATAAGCAGCCAGGTTTATTGACATACGTTAGCTGTGTGCTTCAACATACAATATCGATATTAGGTTTAAATCCAATAAATTCTCATTTGTGGTTTATCAATATCATGCGACAGGCTAATTATATCCGACGCAGTGCTGCTATAATTTTTCCAATAATGGTCAAAGGGAAATAACAGTTATTTTTATTTTGACAAATAATCGACGCGGGTTATCTCTCTTTGTATTTTTCCAATTAGGCGCTAAAAAGATTTAACCTTTTGTGACAATTTTTTGTTTTAATTAATATTTAAAAGTACTTATACAAAATATTAAAGCAAATGTCAACGCTATTATTACCAACACAACTAATTTATCGATTGTATTACAGCACAATGCTAATTAGAATTACTAACTATGATAATTTGAATTTATACAAATTTTAAAACCCTTTTAAAAGTTCTACGGTCGGTTGTATAGCATATAAAGGAGATCGAGGCATAATAAGGTGGAAATACCAAGTGTTGGGATGGCAACATGGTCTATAAATAAACGTTTATATTATAAACGGTCATGTGACATGGTAAGGCAACCTCGGAGCGAAATGAATAGTAAACGGTCGTGGCACGGTAACCTAAAGGGGAAATGAAATGCTAAGGCAACCTCGGAGCGAAATAAATTGTAAACGGCGTGTGATATGGCCTATAAATAAACGTTTATGTTATAAACGGTCATGTGACACGGTAACCTAAAGGGGAAATGAAATGCTAAGGCAACCTCGGAGCGAAATGAATTGTAAACGGCGTGTGATATGGTCTATAAATAAACGTTTATATTATAAACGGTCATGTGACATTGTAAAGAGTTATTTCCCTTGAACAAATAAGAGTTATTTCCCTTAAAAAATAGTTATTTCCCTTGAAAAAAAGAAGAGTTATTTCCCTTGAAAAAAAGAGTTATTTCCCTTGCAAAAAAGAAGTGTTATTTCCCTTGAAAAAAGAGAGTTATTTGCCTTGAAAAATTAGAATTACCTCCCCTGAAAGATCAGGGTTAAGTTACATGACAAACCGGATTGATTAGTAGTATAGATACTAGCGGTATCAGCGGAGTTTCCCAGAGCGGGGTTGCTTGAGCAACTAATCATATGTGCCTGGGGCTTTTGACTTAAGCATGACTTTCATTTAGATTATTTTATGTAAATGATGGCATGCTTGAATTAATAGCCATGGCTGGCATATTTTACTGTTGCTTGGGTTTGAGGCCCGCGAGGGGAATCTGTGCTGGTACCGCTAGTATCTATACTACTGTAATCGCTTGCTACCTGTCAATGATATTATCTTTCATTGTCATTTTTTATATAAAGTGTTGGCCAATATGTGGTGCACAAATACAGCCATATGTCAAACGCTCGATCATGTTTTTCAAAGTAAAGGACAAGTTAAATGTCATAAGTTTGATTTCCAATTAATAACCAATCCTAATGAATCAGAAATAATCCTCAACTTTTTTAATATTAATAAATGATGGTGCTGGCTATATGTTTTTCACTTTTTTGGTCTTCATGAATATTGTTGTTGAAGTTAAATACGTAGTAAAGATAAAAGTATGTAGTGTTCTCCTGTAACGATATGTACATAGAATACACCCACGAGTACACTCGTAATAGTAGAATCATTGTTTAATGTATATGACTGTGATTAACAATGATGTTTCTATAAACTATATACATAGGGTCTATTTACGAGTACTTCAGTTATAGTTCAGTAGTATGCATATTGTTCACGTTTCCGTTTTTGTTGTTGTTGTTGTTTGTGTATTTGTGTTTTATATGCTGTGTGAGAAAGAAGACATACTACGTGTTTTTTTTGGTGTGTATGAATATCTTCGCAACAGATTACTAATCGTTATTTAATGTTTATAATAGTTCTTAAGGGTTATCATGCTGTGTGAGAGAAAAAACATCACACTTCTTTAATGGTGTGTGCACGTGGGTAAATATATAGATGTATAAAATTACGATCTCTATTGACGTTAAAATTATGCTGAGTGAAAAAAGAATGACTTTTCATCCTTCATGTTCTCTACCCTTTGCTTTCCCTTTAAGTTCGAAAACATATACAAAGATAGTAATGGATACAACTATATGTTCGTTTAATGTGAGAGGGCTGGGAAGTAAAAGCAAGCGAGATCAACTGTTTAGTTGGCTTAAATGTTCTGAGAATGTATGTATTATGCGGCTGTTGTAGGCCCGCACAATGTGGGATGTATACAATAAATGAAGAGTTGTTCGAATTGTAACTTTATTGTATTTTAATGTTCCTCTAAGTATATGTATATGTATTTAAAACGATAACAAATATAGTGTTCACTTATTCAATGTATGTTCACTTATTCAATGTAAAAGCTAAATGGAAAACCAGATATCACTTAAACATATGATCACAAATGTTGGAATCACCAAATATAATATTCTAAATTAATATTCAAATGTCCACGTATTTAATGTAAATGCTTCGTTGGAAAACCAGATATCAATTTAACAAATTGTCACAATGCTGGAATCACCAAACATAAACTTATTCAATAATCTTCAAATGGATATCCAAATGCACAAGATATTCCTCTGTCTTAAAACTAATTCTCTACTCCTCAAACCTTAAACTTAAAACTGATCTTCTACTTCATAATCATAATCTTTATTGTTTCACTCAGGTTACAACATATATGAAATACATGAAATAACAACATGAGGCATAGTACACAAAATATGATGTTATATAACGGGGTAGGGGTACGTGGGATGTAGGTAGAAGAAGTAGCAGGTAAGGGAGAAGTGAGGCTATGATTACATAGTTAGATGTAGAATACTAGAGCAGTTGCAATTCAGTATTATTACTTTGTGGCGATTATTATGCACTTGATGAATCAGTTTTAAGTGTGGTGCACATTTTAATACAATTCGATACAGAAACAAATGAGTAGAATAGTCTATTTAAATTGCAATATACCACACTGCAGAGAGAAAAACCAAGAAACGTGACAGAGGGTATAAGTTGTTCCTTTGTCAGTTTCTTTTTTCTTTTTTTTTAACAAAAACAAATAAATGTTTTTTTAAATATATATATATAAGTTATATATATTTTATTTTTTTTATACACGAATTCGTACTAAATGTAGCTCTTGCGAACTATTAAAGCTAATTTAAGGGAAGCGGGTGGTGTGAAATGCAAAAGTAAATAAATATTATTATATTACTATGAGGAAGAGAATACAAAGTGTTCCCTACTGAAAGCCCTTTCCAATGCGAAAACGAAAACAGGAAAGGATACGTTCGTGGGAATCTTCGGGTTTGTAATAATATGGCCGGGCCTTTCACCGTTGAAAGGCATACTGTTTATTATTTTGGAGACTAGGGTGGCCACAAGAAAAACGTGCATGGTTGGAATGTTTGTAGTGGCGTGCTGTCATTGACTGTATGTACCGATAGTATTAATGTTGGCTGCATTTGCACGTGCAAACTGTGTCTTGGTGTATATTAGGTTCGACATGTCGTTCATAAATTTGTTTTGGGTGATATCTAGGACTTGGATTGTGTTAAAGGGGACAACAAGACTATACAGATGGAGTGACGGTGTCAACGCAATGGAAAATAGTGGATACTATTGGATATATATAAAATATATATAGTACTCAGTGTAGTAAGTGAATCTAGTTATTTTATTTGCTTTAGAAGAAATTTTGCGAAAATGCTCAAGTTTCGAATAGTTTCTACTTGAAAAATTAGATCTTAAAAAGGACTTTGGTCTACACAACTTCGACCAATAAAAATACATGTTACAAAACCTATCAGGTAGGCGGGGTTGTGAAAATGTAGCCCCTGGTTATGAAAATAGCGTGAACAGCTTTATTGTTCATTCAGGATATTAAGTTTATTCTAGGTTGTATAAGTGTCTACAACTAACAGTTAGATCAAGTAGGCTTTCCTGTGAACTTATCTTGATTGCACTTCTTTTGTTAAACTGATTAATTGTCAGTTATCATAGCAGGAAGCCAGCTGTTAAAATTAAGCCTAAGAGAAAATTATAAGAAATCGAAAGAAAAACATTAATTAGGATTTTAACCAAAATATGCTAAAAGCAGTTTCTTTGTTAAATAAATTAACTGACACTTTATATATCACACTTCTGAATACCACAAAATTATAGAAAATAAATTTAACTGCTTATTTATTTTTTATAAATTCTGAACATCAAATATCAAATTTAAAGCATTACATATGCATATTCAACAATTTTGGAATGAGCTGCACATATTGTTAAATACGTTAAATGTAAACATCGAGTTCAATCTAAGAACCGTCTGTTTCGGAATTCAAAGACAAGAACAGGCTATAGATATGAAGAATTTTATTATTTTAAGTGCGAAATATTTTATATTCATTAACAAATGTTTAAAATCCTTGCCCGAATCAAACAAATTCAAGAAATATTTATTAAGACAAATAGAAATAGAAAAGCATATAGCGATGAACCATGACAAATTAGACAGCCATGATATTAAATGGCGAAACTTCCAATAAATAAACTGGTATTAATTGAAGTAAGATACAATACATTACCGAAGACAACACAAGGGGAAGCAAAGCAACTTTCTTTTCTGTCCGAATTCTCTTCTCTTCTTTTTAGTCTCCATATTCTTCTTTCAAACCTTACATAATTCTATTACCAACTGCATACTAAAATATACTCTTCTATACTTTCAAAACTCGGAGGTAACTCTCTTTTCAATAACCTTCGTCTGTAAACAAGAAAATTATTTCATCATAAATATAAACTGTAGTTTGAATAGTATTTATTATATATCATATGCTAATGCGCATGTATAATGTATCAAATGGATGATGAAATAAAACATTGTATCACAAAAAAAAAAGAAACTCTTACTATGTGTTAATACGTTAACTACACACAATGTAATGCTACATCTTTATTAAAAGGGCCTCCTTCTCCGACATAAAATTGAATAACACCATTTCTCAGAAAATTGTATGCGTAACGCTGTCTATAAAACGTCCCCACCCTCCCCTTATTCAAATATGCTAACGTATATGTGCCGATTAAAATTATAGGATTTTCACGGGTTCTTAAAATATCCATGATTAGATATGCGTAAAACGAATTATGAGTTGGTTA
The DNA here is from genome assembly GCA_037043455.1 of Cyrtodaria siliqua. Taxonomy (NCBI): domain Eukaryota; kingdom Metazoa; phylum Mollusca; class Bivalvia; order Adapedonta; family Hiatellidae; genus Cyrtodaria; species Cyrtodaria siliqua. The sequence goes on from JAWPHD010003841.1 coordinate 163,144, forward strand.
ACTTTTAATTCAATGCTCCAGGTTTGGTGTTTGGTCTGTCTGGTTAAAGCGTTTATATTGTGTCTATAGAGTTTGAATTCTCAAAATATGTGAGATACATATACGTCGTCGTCAGTAGGTTTAGAAATGGTGTACATGTGTTGTAAACTTTGGCTGTTGTTGGCGGGATAGCTACTTTAAGGTATGTCACATGATCTATACAATCTGAAACAGAACGCCAAAGTGCTTGCTCATTATACACGGTTTAATAGCCATATCCGGATTTAGAGTGGATCAATTAAGTAACCAAATTAATAGAACTTCCGCTTCTGCAGTGGTAAACACGCTATTTTTGTATTGTTACGTTAGTTTTCTCAAGGTTTGCGGATCTGAAAGCCATTTTTCTTGGAATACAATTTCACGGCCTGTTTCAACCCGGATCTTACAGTCAGTTGTCTCAGTATTCCCGGACTAAGGGAACCTACATTGGGGTTGAAGTGTTATTAAGACTCACACATCACTGATACACTGTGAAGAAAGACGGCTGATTTTCAAAATGAACAAGTTTGTTGCTGCCATTATCTTGCACGTTGTGGCATTGGGAATAATACTAATAGACGGAGGTAGGATCACTCTCTCTCTCTCTCTCTCTCTCTCTCTCTCGTTTGTAGGTGGTAAAAGCGCGAATAGTCGTTTTTTCATTAACGTACAGAAGTTCTTGGACCTCTGCCTTAGATTAGCAGGATGATGACATAAATTGATGAGTTTTATGCATGGCCGCCTCGCTCTAATAAAGTATTAACGCTCAACTGAAATGGAAATTTACATTAAGGGAGTAAATGTTAATATTTATATGTTTTTAAAACTCGCGGCGACCCTTTACTATTTCCACAATCATTATTCATATTTACTTCGCGGCGACCCTTTACTATTTCCACAATCATTATTCATATTTACTTCGCGGCGACCCTTTACTATTTCCACAATCATTATTCATATTTACTTCGCGGCGACCCTTTACTATTTCCACAATCATTATTCATATTTACTTCGCGGCGACCCTTTACTATTTCCACAATCATTATTCATATTTACTGTGAATAAAAACAAAAAAACTTGTTTTCGCACATTACTAGCGTCGATTTTATTTCACCAATAATATACATGTATTCAAAAATATGATCGAATAAGAAAACATTTAAAGTGACACGTGGCAAACTTGATTTTTTGAAAACTCGCGGCGACCCGTTAGTTTTTCTACATAACTTGCATTTGTTCAATCATCAATATTAATTATAAGAATAGTATAAACACATTGTTTTTACATGTTACTGACTGTTGATTATATTGCACCAGTATTATATTTAAACCTCTGGAAAAATAAGAAGTGACTCAAAATGTTATTTCACTGTACTGTATGCAAGTAGTTTTCAAGTAAAATGAACCGGAATTAGTATGTATCGAGACGCCAATTTTAACGCTTGATAACAAATTCAAGATTGCCATGTGTCTCTTTAAAATATCCAATTTTATTCCATTTTAATTAATCGTCTTCAAGCAGGTTTAAAGGGACACACGGCAATTTTGAAGTGCTTATCAAGCTTGAAATGAGCATCTCGAATTATTTATCCAGTATCATTTTGACCTTAAATCCGATTGCATACAATTAAATACAATGTTGAGCTTTCATTGTTTCGTCTTATTATACCATAGGTTTAAATATGTTACTTGTGCAATATAGTCAATTTAATTACATGAAAAACAATTTGCTTTAAACTCTTCTTATAAATAATATTAATGATTGAACAAATGAAAGTTATGTAGGCAAACAACGGGACACCGCGAGCTTTTAAAAAGCATGATTGACGTGTGTTCCTGTAAAATGTCAAAATGATACTTTAAGTTAATCATTTGAGATCTTATTTTTTGTCATACTCCAAAGAAAATACTCGGGATTTCATTGGTCATTGCGCCGTAGATATGTGGCCATGAACATTTGACGATTTCCCCATGCCTCATACCTTCAAAAAAGTATAAAAGGAGAAATTTGGAAATCGTCGAATATGTTAAATACACAAAAATATTGCCGTCTCGGTTTGACAAAACAAAACAAAACGGCGGAGATATTATGCTGTCTATTCGATGTGGAAACACTCGATTGTTTCTTTCGTACCGCTTTTCTGCGCTTTCCACTGAAAGTCTGATATGATGGTAAGTAGTGATGTTTGCCATTGAAAACATAATAAAACACCAACATTTTGATAAACGAAGTTTTATTTTCCTAGAAAGATTCTCCAAATGTGAGACATTAAAGTCACTCACCCGCCAACCGCACGCTAATTTTACAACATATGCACACCGCTTTAAATTCGACAAACGATAAGGTCTATATAAAACTAACATATAATTGCAAATCCTAACTCTAGAAATGCAATATAAACATGAAAACCGGCCAGCCAAAAACATCGCCTTTTCGTTATTGCTTGAAGCTTCGAATAAAAAGTTACAAACTCTAAATTCATTTCACACATATTCATTTGCGGGTATTTTATGAACCCGTGGATACATACATAGTTTCAATTAGCATATATGCATCATTTTGTGACCTCAACACATGGGTAGAGTTTGGAAGAAAGGTTTTATAGCGAAATTTGGCGCTTGTGTTACTTTAAGAAGAACGTAAACATTTAGCGAAGTCACGTGTAAATAATGAAATAGAGGCACGTTACGGGGAAATTATAGTAAGTATATTTCATCTCGCCGGACGGATTCTTGACAAGGGACATGGGCTCACATTCCCTGCCTGGCAAGTATATTTCATCTCGCCTGACGGTTCGGTGAATATAATTTCCAGGCTGGGAATATGACGGCGAGATTGAATATACTTGCCAGGCAGGGAATGTGAGCCCATGTCCCCTGTCAAGAATCCGTCCGGCGAGATGAAATATAGTTACTATAATTTCCCTGTTAACAATTCAAATAAATAATAATATTTTAAGAGTGTCGGGTGTCCCCCTATTACATATGTAGTTGGCCCGATATGGCAACACATTACGAAAGTACATTTTAATACCTGAACACGATAACGCCCCGTTTATCTGGAATGCGTCGACTTTAGCAGAAAGTCTTGGGCTACATTACTTTTTTATAACACTTAGGCGTACTTATTGGAGAGCACTAACTTAACAGCGCACACAATAGTTATACTTTTATTAGATTGGGCGTGGCACATATTAAAATATAAGCTTTCAAATTGGGCAGCCGGTAAGCACAAAATACCATTACGGCAAACCCTTACAGTAAAAAGAAATACAGTAAACAGAATATTACAATATACAACACGTGCACCTTATTAAATGTTCATCATTCAAGCATTTTTTATGTTTAACACTTCAGCAAGTGTTGTCAGCACAGTTAATTCTTCAAGAAAAAATACAACTGCGCCGATTTCAATAAATTCAAATGATTTAAACAATTCGTACAGCCAGACAATGTGTACGTTATTTATTAAATTACAATTCAGTCACTGGGTAGACAGTGGCTGAATCAATTAAAATTAAAAGTATATGTCCTTCCTTTCACACCTTCGCTGACCGCCATTGTTAATACATTGTATTCATATAGGAGCATGCCTCGTTAATGCGTATATCCCAAAATACTTTATTCGTAGAGGAGCAGGCCTCGTTAATGTGTATATCCTAATACACTGCATGCATATAGGAGCGGACCTTGTTAATGTGTATATATTGATACACTGTAGTCATATAGGAGCAGGCCTCGTCAATGTTTATATCCTAATACACAGTATTTTTTCATGTAGAAGCAGGCCTTGCTAATGTGTATATCTTAATACACTGTATTCATATAGGAGCAGGCCTCGTTAATGTGTATATATCCCAATACACTGTATTCATATAGGAGCAGGCCTCGTTAATGTGTATAACATAATACACTTAATGTGTATAACATAATACACAGTATTTATGTAGGAGCAGGCCTCGTTTAATGTGTATATATGAATACATTGTATTCATATAGCAGCCGGCCTCGTCAATGTGTATATCTAAATTCATTGTATTCATATAGGAGCAGGCCTCGTTAATGTGTATATCTGAATACATTGCATTCATATAGGAGCAGGCTTCGTTCATGTGTATATCCAAATACAGTGTATGCATATAGGAGCAGGCCTCGTTAATGCGTATATCCTAATACATTGTATTCATAGAGGAGAATGCCTCGTTAAAGTGTATATCTCAATACCCTGTATTCATAGAGGAGCAGGTCACATTAATGTATATATCCTAATACACTGTATTCATATAGGAGCAGGCCTAGTCAATGTGTATATTATAATACACTTTATTCATAGAGGAGCAGGCCTCGTTAATGTGTATGTCTTAATACACTGTATTCATATAGGAGCAGGTCTCGTTAATGTGTATGTCCTAATACACTGTATTCATAGAGGAGCAGGCCTCGTTAATGTGTATATCCTAATACACTGTAGTCATATAGGAACATTCCTCGTTAATGTGTATATCCTAATACACTGTAGTCATAGAGGCCAGCCTAGTTAATGTTTATATCTTAATACTCTGTATTCATATAGGAGCAGGCCCCGTGAATGTGTATATCCTAATACATTGTATTTATATAGGAGCAGGCCTCGTTAATGTGTATATCATAATACACTGTGTTCATAGAGGAGCATGCCTCGTTAATTGTATAGCCTAATACACTGTATTGATAGAAGAGCATGCCTCGTTAATGCGTATACTCTAATACACTGTATTCATATAGGAGCATGCCTCGTTAATGTGTATATCATAATACACTGTATTCATATAGGAGCAGGCCTTGTTCGTTTGTATATCCTAATACACTTTATTCATAAATAGGAGCAGGCCTCATTAATGTGTATATCTTAATACACTGTATTCATATAGGAGCAGACCTCGTTAATGTGTATACATCCTAATACACTGTATTCATATAGGAGGAGGCCTCGTTAATGTGTATATATCCTAATACAATCTATTTATATAGGAGCAGGCCTCGTTCAAGTGTATATCTGAATACACTGTATTCATATAGGAGCAGGCCTCGTTGTATACCTGAATACACTGTATTCATAGAGGAGCAGGCCGAGTTAATGTGTATGTCCCAATACACTGTATTCATGTAGGAGCAGGCCACGTTAATGTGTATATCCTAATACACTGTATTCATAGAGGAACATGCCTCGTTAATTGTATAGCCTAATACACTGTATTGATAGAAGAGCATACCTCGTTAATGTGTATATCCTAATACATTGTATTCCTATAGGAACATGCCTCGTTAATGTGTATATCCTAATACACTGTATTCATAGAGGAGCAGGCCTCGTTAATGTGTATATCCTAATGCATTGTATTCATATAGGAACAGGTCTCGTTAATGTGTATATCCTAATACACTGTATTCATAGAGGGGCATGCCTCGTTAATTTGTATATCCTAATACACTGTAGTCATAGAGGCCAACCTAGTTAATGTGTATATCCTAATACATTGTATACATGTAGGAGCAGGCCACGTTAATTTGAATATCCTAATACATTGTATTCATATAGGAACAGGCCTCGTTAATGTGTATATCCTAATACCCTTTATTCATATATAGGAGCAGGCCTCATTAATGTGTTTATCTTAATAAACTGTATTCATATAGGAGCAGGCCTCGTTAATGTGTATATATCATAATACCTTGAATTCATATAGGTGCAGGCCTCGTTAATGTGTATATATCCTAATACCCTGTATTCATATAGGAGCAGGCCTCGTTAATGTTTATTTATCCTAATACACTGTATTCATATAGGAGCAGGCTTCGTTAATGTGTATATCGGAATACACTGTATTCATATAGGAGCAGACCTCGTTAATGTTTATATATCATAATACACTGTATTCATTTAGGAGCAGGCCTCATTAAAGCGTATATCCTAATACACTGTATTCATATAGGAGCAGGCCTCGTTTATGTGTATATCTGAATACACTGTATTCATATAGGAGCAGGCCTCGTTCATTTGTATATCTGAATACACTGTATTCATATAGGAGCAGGCCTCGTTAATGCATATATCCTAATACACTGTATTCATATAGGAGCAGGTCTCATTCATGTGTATATTCTAATACACTGTATTAATATAGGAGCAGACCTCGTTTATGTGTATATCTGAATACACTGTATTCATATAGGAGCAGACCTCGTTAATGCGTATGTCCTAATACACTGAATTCATATAGGAGCATGCCTCGTTAATGTGTATATATCCTAATACCCTCTATAGGAGCAGGCTTCGTTAATGTGTATATATCCTAAAACCCTGAATTCATATAGGAGCAGACCTCGTTCATGTGTATATCCTAATACACTGTATTCATAGAGGAGCAGGCTTCGTTAATGTGTATATATCCTAATACCCTCTATTCATATAGGAGCAGGCCTCGTTCATGTTCATATCTGTATACACTTTATTCATATATCAGCAGACCTCGTAAATGTATATATATCCTAATACACTGTATTCATATAGGAGCAGGCATCGCTACTCCTGTGTCCATAGAGGAACAGGAATCGCTACTCCTGTGTCCATAGTGGAGCAGGCATCGCTACTTCTGTGTCCATAGAAGAGCAGGCATCGCTACTCCTGTGTCCATAGTGGAGCAGGCATCGCTTCTCCTGTGTCCATAGTGGAGCAGGCATCTCTACTCATGTGTCCATAGTGGAGCAGGCATCGCTACTACTGTGGTGTCCATAATGGAGCAGGCATCGCTATTCCTGTGTCCATAGTGGAGCAGGCATCGCTACTCCAGTGTCCATAGTGGAGCAGGCATCGCTACTCCTGTGTCCATAGTGGAGCAGGCATCGCTGCTCCTGTGTCCATAGTGGAGCTGGCATCGCTACTCCTGTGTCCATAGTGGAGCAGGCATCGCTACTCCTGTGTCCATAGAGGAGCAGGCATCGCTACTCCAGTGTCCATAGTGGAGAAGGCATCGCTACTCCAGTGTCCATAGTGGAGCAGGCATCGCTACTCCAGTGTCCATAGTGGAGCAGTCATCGCTACTACTGTGTCCATAGAGGAGCAGGCATCGCTATTCCTGAGTCCATAGTGGAGCAGGCATCTCTACACCTGTGTCCATAGTGGAGCAGGCATCGCTACTCCTGTGTCCATAGTGGAGCAGGCATCGCTACTCCTGTGTCCATAGTGGATCAGGCATCGCTACTCCAGTGTCCATAGTGGAGCAGGCATCGCTACTCCTGTGTCCATAGTGGAGCAGGCATCGCTACACCTGTGTCCATAGTGGAGCAGGCATCGCAACTCCTGTGTCCATAGTGGAGCAGGCATCGCTACTCCTGTGTCCATATTGGAGCAGGCATCGCTACTCCTGTGTCCATAGTGGAGCATGCATCGCTACTCCTGTGTCCATAGTGGAGCAGGCATCGCTACTCCTGTGTCCATAGTGGAGCAGGCATCGCTACTCCTGTGTCCATATTGGAGCAGGCATCGCTACTCCTGTGTCCATAGTTGAGCATGTATCGCTACTCCTGTGTCCATAGTGGAGCAGGCATCGCTATTCCTGTGTCCATAGTGGAGCAGGCATCGCTACTCCTGTGTCCATAGTGGAGCAGGCAACGCTACTTCTGTGTCCCTAGTGGAGCAGGCATCGCTACTCCTGTGTCCATAGTGGAGCAGGCATCGCTACTCCTGTATCCATAGAGGAGCAGGAATCGCTACTCCTGTGTCAATAGTGGAGCAGGCATCGCTACTCATGTGTCGCTACTCCTGTGTCCATAGAGAAGCAGGCATCGCTACTCATGTGTCCATAGTGGAGCAAGCATCGCTACTCCTGTGTCCATAGTGGAGCAGGCATCGCTGCTCCTGTGTCCATAGTGGAGCATGCATCGCTACTCCTGTGTCCATAGAGGAGCAGGCATCGCTACTCCTGTGTCCATAGTGGAGCAGGCATCGCTACTCATGTGTCGCTACTCCTGTGTCCATAGAGGAGCAGGCATCGCTACTCCTGGGTCCATAGTGGAGCAGGTATCGCTACTATTGTGTCCATAGTTGAGCAGGCATCGCTACTCCTCAGTCGCTACTCCTGTGTCCATAGTGGAGCAGGCATCGCTACTCATGTGTCGCTACTCCTGTGTCCATAGAGGAGCAGGCATCGCTACTCCTGTGTCCATAGTTGAGCAGGTATCGCTACTCCTGTGTCTATAGTGGAGCAGGCATCGCTACTCCTGAGTCCTTAGAAGAGCAGGCGTCGCTACTCCAGTGTTCATAGTGGAGCAGGCATCGCTACTCCTGTGTCCATAGTGGAGCAGGCATCGCTACTCCTGTGTCCATAGTGGAGCATGCATCGCTACTCCTGTGTCCATAGAGGAGCAGGCATCGCTACTCCTGTGTCCATAGTGGAGCAGGCATCGCTGCTCCTGTGTCCATAGTGGAGCATGCATCGCTACTCCTGTGTCCATAGAGGTTCAGGCATTGCTACTCCTGTGTCCATAGTGGAGCAGGCATCGCTACTTCTGTGTCCATAGTGGAGTATGCATCGCTACTCCTGTGTCCAAAGAGGTTCAGGCATTGCTACTCCTGTGTCCGTAGTGGAGCAGGCATCGCTACTCCTGTGTCCATAGTGGAGCAGGCATCGCTACTCCTGTGTCCATAGTAGAGCAGGCATCGCTACTCCTGTGTCCATAGTGGAGCAGGCATCGCCACTCCTGTGTCCATAGTGGAGCAGGCATCGCTGCTCCTGTGTCCATAGTGGAGCATGCATCGCTGCTCCTGTGTCCATAGAGGTTCAGGCATTGCTACTCCTGTGTCCATAGTGGAGCAGGCATCGCTACTCCTGTGTCCATAGTGGAGTATGCATCGCTACTCCTGTGTCCAAAGAGGTTCAGGCATTGCTACTCCTGTGTCCGTAGTGGAGCAGGCATCGCTACTCCTGTGTCCATAGTGGAGCAGGCATCGCTTCTCCTGTGTCCATAGTGGAGCAGGCATCGCTACTCCTGTGTCCATAGTGGAGCAAGCATCGCTACTCCTGTGTCCATAGTGGAGCAGGCATCGCTACTCCTGTGTCCATAGTGGAGCAGGCATTGCTACTCCAGTGTCCATAGTGGAGCAGGCATCGCTACTCCTGTGTCCATAGAGGAGCAGGCATCGCTACTCCTGTGTCCATAGTGGAGCAGGCATCGCTACTCCTGTGTCCATAGTGGAACAGGCATCGCTACTCCTGTGTCCATAGAGGAGCAGGCATCGCTACTCCTGTGTCCATAGTGGAGCAGGCATCGCTACTCCTGTGCCCATAGTGGAGCAGGCATCGCTACTCCTGTGTCCATAGTGAAACAAGCATCGCTACTCCTGTGACCATAGAGGAGCAGGCATCGTTACTCCTGTGTCCATAGTGGAGCAGGTATCGCTACTACTCCTGTGTCCATAGTGGAGCAGGCATCGCTACTCCTGAGTCCATAGAAGAGCAGGCATCGCTACTCCAGTGTTCATAGTGGAGCAGGCATCGCTACTCCTGTGTCCATAGTGGAGCAGGCATCGCTAATCCTGTGTCCATAGTTGAGCATGCTTCGCTACTCCTGTGTCCATAGTGGAGCATGCATCGCTACTCCTGTGTCCATAGAGGTTCAGGCATCGCTACTCCTGTGTCCGTAGTGGAGCATGCATCGCTACTCATGTGTCCATAGTGGAGCAGGCATCGCTACTCCTGTGTCCATTGTGGAGCAGGCATCGCTACTCCTGTGTCCATAGTGGAGCAGGCATCGCTACTCCAGTGTCCATAGTGGAGAAGGCATCGCTAATCCTGTGTCCATAGTGGATCAGTCATCGCTACTCCTGTGTCCATAGTGGAGCAAGCATCGCTACTCCTGTGTCCATAGAGGAGCAGGCATCGCTTCTCATGTGTCCATAGTGGAGCAGGAATCGCTACTCCTGTGTCCATAGTGGAGCAGGCATCGCTACTCCTGTGTCCATAGTGGAGCAGGCATCGCTACTCCTGTGTCCATAGTGGAGCAGGCATCGCTATTCCTGTGCCCATAGTGGAGTAGGCATCGCTACTCATGTGTCCATAGTGAAACAGGCATCGCTACTCCTGTGTCCATAGAGGAGCAGGCATCGCTACTCCTGTGTCCATAGTGGAGCAGGTATCGCTACTAATCCTGTGTCCATAGTGGAGCAGGCATCGCTACTCCTGTGTCGCTACTCCTGTGTCCATAGTGGAGCAGGCATCGCTACTCCTGTGTCCATGGTGGAGCAGGCATCGCTACTCCTGTGTCCATAGTGGAGCAGGCATCGCTACTCCTGTGTCCGTAGTGGAGCAGGCATCGCTACTCATGTGTCGCTACTCCTGTGTCCATAGTGGAGCAGGCATCGCTACTCCTGTGTCCATTGTGGAGCAGGTATCGCTACTCCTGTGTCCATAGTGGGGTAGGCATCGCTATTCCTGAGTCCATAGAAGAGCAGGCATCGCTACTCCAGTGTCCATAGTGGAGAAGGCATCGCTACTCCCATGTCCATAGTGGAGCAGGCATCGCTACTCCTGTGTCCATAGAGGAGCAGGCATCGTTACTCCTGTATCCATAGTGGAGCAGGTATCGCTACTACTCCTGTGTCCATAGTGGAGCAGGCATCGCTACTCCTGTGTCCATAGTGGAGCAGGCATCGCTACTCCTGTGTCCGTAGTGGAGCAGACATCGCTACTCATGTGTCGCTACTCCTGTGTCCATAGAGGAGCAGGCATCGCTCCTCCTGTGTCCATTGTTGAGCAGGCATCGCTACTCCTGTGTTCATAGTGGAGCAGGCATCGCTACTTCTGTGTCCATGGTGGAGCAGGCATCGCTACTCCTGTGTCCATAGTGGAGCAGGCATCGCTACTCCTGTGTCCGTAGTGGAGCAGGCATCGCTACTCATGTGTCGCTACTCCTGTGTCCATAGAGGAGCAGGCATCGCTACTCCTGTGTCCATTGTTGAGCAGGTATCTCTACTCCTGTGTCCATAGTGGGGCAGGCATCGCTACTCCTGAGACCATAGAATAGCAGGCATCGCTACTCCAGTGTCCATAGTGGAGCAGGCATCGCTACTCCTGTGTCCATAGAGGAGCAGGCATCGCTACTTCTGTGTCCATAGTGGAGCAGGCATCGCTTCTCCTGTGTCCATAGTGGAGCAGGCATATCTAATCCTGTGTCCATAGTGGAGCAGGCATCGCTACTTATGTGTCCATTAGATACTTGTATATCACTGGTTAATTTGGCGTTGATCCATTTCTTCCGTACAGTGGGTCTGATTGGTAACATATATACAGATAAAACTGTTCATTTTGTGACAAAAGCACCTTTGACACATAGCCAGACAATACTGTACTAAACATTTTTGGCTATGGACCCACATCAGATTTTGAACAATGGCCGCCATTTTCAAAATGGCCACCAAATATTCTCTAAAAAGAACAAATGAAGCCCATAATTAATTGTTTTCATCAAAACTTGTTATTGTAAATAAACTTATTTCAGGACATTGATAGATAATAAAATAACCAATATAATTTGGACAATTTTTTCTTCAAAATAGTCACCATTTTCAAAATGGCCGCAAAATGCTAAATTCTTTTTTAAAAAAAGCAATCAAAATGTTGATATGTTTTTACAAAGGTTTTGTCTGGATATATTTATGTGTCATTACGTGCTCCGAGTATTAACTTTCATACCCCCATCCAACCCCTTACCACTTCTCGAAGAAGCGAAAACGGGGTTGGCTGTGGTATAAAATAAAACCTTCATTTCGTCTTAAAATCCTGCTAATATAAGCTTTCCCATCGCTTAATAGAATTAAGACGGGACCAGGTAATGTATTTTATACTTCAATAAATAGTTGTTAGATACATACTTCAGGGGTTAGGGGTTTTACACATGCATACATACTATGCCAACTCTGAGTCTAGTTTGTCTTAGTTGTCTTTAGCCTTAGAGGGCTGCCGTGGTGCCACTGAGTTCCGTCAGTGTGTTCTTAGGCAAGACACTTTCCCTTAGCCTCGTCCGTCGGATGGGGACGTAAACCGGGCGGTCCCGTGTGTCGGTCTATCCTCCGAGCACGTTAAAGAACCATATGAATCTATTTGATAATAAGAGTAGGGCAAGTTCCCGGATTCCTATGTATCATTCCCCTCTCTCTGGGGCGGCTCTAAATAACCTATACTGTGTTGATGAGCCGTTAAACAACATTCAATTCTTTAGCCTTAAGCATTTCGAAGTGTGTTTAAATTTCAGTCTCATCTTTATTAGCGGCTTTTAGTTTATAATAACTCGTAAATATACATCCAGTGACTTGGTAAGCAGTATTAAAGGGACACACAACAATCTGGAATTATTTATCAATCATCCAAATTATCACCTAGATTTATTAATCCAATGTCATTTTGACTTTAAAACTGCTTGCATATACTTAAATACAATTCATAATGTGTTAATTGTTTTGGTTATTCTATTGCAGGCTTTAATATATTATTGGTGCAATATATTCCGCAATGAGAAATATGTAAAACTAATTTGCTTTGAACTATTTACATACTTTTTAATACTGATTTTAAAAACATGCAAATGAAGTAGCAAAACTAACTGCACGCCGCATTTTATTAAAAAAGCAAGCTTGCCGAGTCTTCTAAACGCTTGGAGAAAAAACATCGCAAAGGATACTTAAACAATATTTCTCATCTCCGATTTATCGAAATTTAATTTAATTAAGACCATAAATTATGTGTTGATTTAATAAACAATATTAACAAGACACTATCTGAAAACAAATTCAAAAAGTATAAATACAAACACAAGTAATAAGTGGTCATATCATTTGAACATTTTCAAGATGAAAGCTTATGACCGTGTTAATGTTTGGGGTATACTCGCTTGGCTTAGGTACTCGGGGTGGTCACTTCTGTGGGGCCTGAGAAAACAATCAATTCAGAATGTAGATCAACTTTCTTTTAATGTATCACGTTGAAGTATAAGGGAGCAAGTGATCTTTAGGTAGCTACATGCCATTTTATGTGATTATTTCTCAGATTGGTTGTCATGGTGGACACTTTGACCAATGAAAATCTGTCCAGGCTATTTGCTGACCTGTAACCCTTGCATATATTTAAATATTGACCAGTATATTTCGGCGGAACTGAATTGACTATGATTGATTAGGTCCGTAGAAATTCTCAGAGATATGACAGCAACTGCTACCAGGGGGTTCGGCAGCTTCCTGTATTCAGACAGGGAATGGTCAATTGATTAATGCGTGGTTACCTTGAAGTTCTTAAAGTATACATATTTTTCTATTAATATCACTTTTTGGCTGACCACATGATATATAAGCCTGGTGAGAAACTCAGAGAATGACCGTTCAGAGTTAAACTATTTGTAAGAAGCACTGAGTCTTAATATTAATTACCGCTGCATATTTGCAAATAAAACCTTAAACATAGACAACTGCAAACTACAATTAACACAAATCAAATTCTAACGACTATATATATATGTATATGTAAATGAAAATGCAATATTAAAGAATTGAACAGGAAAAGAACATGCACACAATACACTATTAATTATAGCTGGGTAACAAGCTAACATAAATTTAATCTAATGTTACTGATCTATGATCTGAATGGTACAATTTTGCTTAATGACTGTAACAGTACCCAACGTCCCATTTTCAAAAGACTGTATATATCATTCCTGCTTTGACACATCGTATACAACACACTTTTCTCTTTGACATCTACATTTAATAGTTATAAGTTCCTACCAAACGCTGAGGCCTGTGGTAGTGTTATCGAGAATGGCTCCAACATATCCTTTTACACCCAGCCCCGTGTGGTTCCCGGGGGCCCCCGTTTGGTCACGGGGCAAAAAAAAGGGCCACTGCATATCCTTTTGGAGGGGTAGGCAGAGGGGTAGAATCCCCCCAAATCCATGTTCATTTTATCATTTTTGTTCATGATCATTAAAGGTCTTCATCATGATCCCTGCATTGTTTCAGGCGCTATCTCGCTCTCATCAAAAGAGCAGTGGCAGAAAAACAATAATGTGGCTCCAGCGTAAATGGAGTTTCTACGATAGAATTTGCAGCAACTCTGCAGTTCAGGGTGAGAAGGTTCTAGGCCCATTTCCCATATTTTATCTCAATTTACATGGAAGATGAGCCTGGCATGTTCATGCCTGTTAGGCGCCATATAACATTTTCATGTATTGGTGCGCCTTAAAACCCCAATACAATTCAATTCAACTCTTACAACCCAGTCACCGGATTTAGGCATTTCAAAGGTTGACCTAAAGGCCATGTCTCCAACAATGTCGAATATAACCTGTTAAACAATTCGGCAGGTGTACTTGATAAGAGCTACTGCAACTGGTGACATGCACTATATCTTGGAACCATTGAATGCCAAAATTCTTTGCGACATAAACATGTACTTCCTATTGTCATACATTTTCCAACAAGCACAGCTTGTTGGAATTGGAAAGCTTGTGCAACCTCAACATAGTATTTCCAGGTTTTCCAAGCACAGGTTTTACCTCTTTCAGCAAATAATGATATTTCATTTCATCTAGTAAGTGTGAAAGGCAACTATTCGTCTTGGTTTATATGAACTAATGAATAGGCAATATAATGTGCAACGAAACTCCTAAAGGGATTAGCTCCTAAAACTAATCCATAGCTTATCTATAAGCTATAACGTGTACTACCACATCTGTGTTTACTGTATATAGAATAAGTTTAGTGAAGTCTTGTTTGGCTTTAATATGCCACATGCAAGCCCCGTGTGGATCCGGGAGCCCCGTTTGGTTCCGGGGCAATAATAGGGCCAGTGCATATCCCGTTGGTGGGGTAGGCAGAGGGGTAGACCCCACACCGCAAATTATGGCTCCCCCACACAAAGTGTTGTAGGGGAATCATGTTGATTTTGTGCGTTCTGTCTGTAGGTCTGTCTGTCTGTGTCAAACGATGTCCGATCAATAACAAGAGAATGGTTGGACCTAGGGTCCTCAAACTTGAGAAGATGGTTAGTCATGACCAGTAGATGATCCCTATTGATTTTGGGGTCACAGACACTAGGTAAAAGGTGAAGGTCGCGGTGACATTGACTATCAAAACGATGTCCGATTGATAACTAGAGAATGGTTAGACTTAGGGTCCTCAATCTTGGAATAATGGTTGGTCATGACCAGTAGATGACCCCTATTGATTTTGGAGTCACTAGGTCAAAGGTCAAGGTCGTGGTGACATTGACTATCAAAACGATGTCCGATCAATAACTACACAATGGTTAAACATAGGGTCAAACTTGGAAGGATGGTTGGTCATGACCAGTAGATGACCCCTTTTGAATTTGGGATCACTAGGTCAAAGGTCAAGGTTTCGGTGACATTGACTATCAAAACGATGTCCTATCAATAACTACACAATGGTAGGATCTAGTGTACTCAAACTTTTAAGGATGGTTGGTCATGACCAATAGATGACTCTTATTGATTTTGGGATCACTAGGTCAAAGGTCAAGGTCACGGTGACATTTACTATCAAAACGATGTCCGATCAATAACTAGACAATGGTTGGACCTAGGGTCTTCAAACTTGGCAGGATGGTTGGTCATGACCAGTAGATGGCCCCTGTTGATTTTGGGATCAATCGGTCAAAGGTCAAAGTCACGGTTACATTGACTATCAAAACGATGTCCGATCAATAACTAGACAATGGTTGGACCTAGAAGGGTTTGACATTAACAGCTGTCCCCTTGTCCTGTGCCATGTAGATTCTACTGGGGACAAGTTAATTGTCCCAGGTGACCTGTCCTACGGACAACTAAATTTTATAAAAAGAAATGAATTTTACATCTTTAAAACTTGTAACTGTAAAAAATGTCAAAACATTGGTGAGCACATTTTAAATTACAAATAAAAAACATCTTGTTTTCATTGGTGGAATGCAACTGAGGGAATGTAATGTCACTTTCATGATTGATCTTGTTTTTTGTATCACTTGCGGGGACAAATAAATTTGACCTGGGACAAGTAAATTGTGTAAGTTACTTGCCCTAGGGTCCTCAAACCTGGAAGGATGGTTGGTCATGACCAGTAGATGACCCCTTTTGATTTTGGGGTCACTAGGTCAAAGGTCAAGGTCGCAGTGACCTTGACCATCAAAACGATTTCCGATCAATAATAAAACAATGTCCGATCAATAACTAGAGAATGGTTGGACCTAGGGTCCTCAAACTTGGAAGGATGGTTGGTCATGATCAGTAGATATTACTGATACAGACAGTAGATACAGTCACAGGGATATTGGATATCAATACGATATCAGATCAAAAGAGAACGGTTGTACCTAGAGTCGTCAATTATGTCTGTTCGGGCGAGTGGGGGAGCCATTCGTTTTTGTCCCATGAACAATAACAATTTCTCGTTCATGTTTATTTTATCATTTTTTGTTCATGCTCATTAAAGGTCTTCATCATGACCCCTGCATTGTTTCAGGTGCCATCTCCCTCAAATCACTAGAGCAATGGCAGAAATACAATAAACGTGGCTCCACCGTAAATGGAGTGTTGCAATAGAATTTGCAGCAACTCTGCAGTTCTGCAGGTGAGAAGGTTCTAGGCCCATTCTCCATATTGTATCTCGATGTACATAGAGGATGAGCCTGGCATGTTCTTTCCGGTTAGGCGCCATATAACCTTGCATGTGTTGGTGCTCCTTAAAACCTCAATTCAATTTAATTCAATGCAACACTGGCATTGTATCAACCTCTTAGTGAAGTGATGGAGATCTGTCTGCATCCTGTTCTCGTTTTCTGATACAATGCACATCTTCATGCCAGGTAACCAGAGCTCTACTTTTGTTTTGTATGATGGCCGTCACCTACTAAACATTTTGCAAGTGACATACTTTACCTATTTATTGAGCTAGTTCTATCACACGAGAGTCGTCTATGTAACGTAAGTCGAGCACCAGTAAATTCCCAGTATTGTCCTTGAATACATTTTCTAATTCCTTTACCGTGACACTCAATCTGTCTTATAAACTTCGTTAACTTATTCATGATAGCAAATATCAGAGGCAGCGCCTGATGAATTATTTTATGAGCTAACTGAAATGGATAGCTCATGCCATATCTGGTTCAGAGATCATCCAATGTGGAAGCTGCGATATGTTTAGAGCACCTACTGCACCTCCATCTATATTATCGTCATGTGCAATACTCAATGGTAGCCATGCCTTGCTCACACTTCAATGAAATAACTGTAAGCCCGGTTTAAGTATGGTAATCACTTGATGGGCATTCCCTGATACATGTGTTTGTTTCAGAAAGGAAGCTGGAGTGTCATAATTTGCCACAAGTGCACTGGTCCAACTATAGTCTTCATGCAAGTCTCCGATTGTTTTAAGTGCTTCCATTTTAAATACGAAGGCTCAACGCAAAATGCCTCTATGATCTTCACATTGGGTTACAGGCCAATTTCATTGTTTCTGCTCAGCAACTATATAGTTTAGACGCAATTAACCCGTAAATAAGGTTTACAAAGTCAAATAATTTATTTTAGTTTTTTATAAATATATTTTCTGATAAACCGACAGTTTCTGATAAGAAAATTAGTTGAGTACCCTTCAGAAATTCCAAAGGCTGGAGAAAACGTAGAGTCAATCCGAAGTGAAATTTGATTTAAACATGTAAATCCCTTAACACCTTAACCACAGGGTACCTCTAAATAACTCTTTATTGCGATATTAACAAACAAATACTATGCCAATAAAACTGAGTGAACATATTCAACATATTAATTGCTTTCTTACAAACTACTAGTACTATTAAACGAATTACACTTTTTACTATTTTCAACATGTTTTGGCGGCCATTTTGAAAACGGTAGCCATTTTGAACTTAAAATACACCCAGATTGTATTTCATGACCATCTGTCTATCATTTTGCGGAATTTAGTGTGATTGCCAATTGATTATTTATTACGTATTTGACGGCCATTTTGAAAAACCTGACGTGGGTCCATAGCCAACATTTTTCAATATGACCATATGTCTATCATTTTGCGGTATTTGTTGTGATTGCCAATTGATTATTTATTACGTATTTGACAGCCATTTTGAAATTTTTCAAAATGGTATTGTCTAGCTATGTGCAAGGTTTGGTGCTTTTGTCAAACAATTCACACTTTTTTCACCAATCTGCCCCACTAGTATTATATAAAATACCTTTATATTTCCACCTCCTACTGCTGCTGTTGCTGCTACTGCTGCTGCTTCTGCTACTGCCACTGCTACTACTACTACTACGAGAGGCGCCCCACTTATATTTGAACACTTTTATTGTGTAACTGAATCAACTATCTTGAAATTCTCCCCGAATATGTTGATTGTAATGTCAAGTCTAATGATTCCTTCGATATAAAACATTATGACATGCACTATTATGTGCTTCCTAATGTTGCTGCATCCGCATTTTTGAAAATGGGTAGAGAATGACATTTTGAAGCAGAAATCGTCAATTATAAAAATAACTGCAATACGAATTTTAACACAAATGCTTTTAAAATATCGTTAAAGGTTATAGTAATCCGATATGTTCATGCCTGAACGTACGGAAAAGTGTAATATGCATTTTTTTTAATTTGTCGATTTTCAAGATTTTAGCGAAAATTAACATGAAATTCAACTATGAAAATGACTAAATTTACGAAAGCGTCCAGTTCAAAACATTAACTGCAAGCATTTTTGTGACTTCCTCCGCTATAAAAAACAAGTTTCATAAGTTTCTCAAAAGAAAAGATAGAAAAATATATAACTTAAAATGTATGGTCAAAACACACACATTTGCAAATAATGATAAAAATAATATATTTGTTTACCAAATATATCTTTATAAGGTATACGATATACATATATGATATACATCAACAATAACTGTTCATGTTTTTATATCACAAAATATGATAAAAACAGTTTTTTTGGTTAATTCATAAAATTATCAGTAACACAGGAGCAAATTTTCCTATTATCTGTCAATGTTTTAATATTGCGATAAAAAGTCGAGCTTTTAATTCAGCATCTATATTTTTGTCTTAAAATAAAACATACGATCATATTTAAATTATAAACACAGGTTTAAACAAATATGATATGCATTTAGAGCAATTATTTGGTTTAAGGTAAAACTCCACGGCAACAACAACATATAGGCTTCAAATTAGAAAATGATGTACACCTTATTCAAAATGCAATTTAAAAAGGACCGCGTGACATTGGATATTATTTTTAAATGCATACGTTCTAAATGACAGTTTCACATCATTAAATCACGTATTTTTTATGACAATCACTTCCGCTGAAAAAACCCACCTTAAACAAAAGTGTTCAAATATAAGTGGGGCGCCTCTCGTACTACTACTACTAGTATTGATTACTTTATTTTTATTTTATTGTTATTATTATTATTATCATCATCATCATCATCATCATCATCATCCATCATTACCATGATCATCACCACCATCTACATCATCATCATCATCATCATCATCATCATCATCATCATCATCATCATCGTCATCATCGTCATTATTGTTATTATTATTATTATTATTATTATTATTATTATTATTTAACAGCCACCTGGGGCGAATGGAGAAGCCTGCCATGTAGTGCTAAACCCTGCAAGTGCTACGACGACAAAGAAAGATGTGACCCAGGAAAGAGGTAGCCACTTTTTTCTATCTCAATGATTAGACTGCGTGTCGGTGTGCATTCCTAAGGTATACAATCCCATCGCCCGTTTTTATAAAACATTAACTATTTTCTGCAATTGTAAAAGGGATCAAAATCGCACATTGGACGCCCAGCTGTATAGGGACATTATAGTCTGGAATTATGAGTGCTTGTATGAAGTATAATGCATTTAACTACCGTGTGCTTGTGAAACCGGGATACCACGCCGTATATATAGTGCATGAAATCCAACCCAATCACTTTTGAGTGACTTGTTTCTGACGCTGGGCTAACCAGCCATAGTATTACCCATTATTTTCTCGTCAAGCAAGGATTACAAGTAACTACTACCTTTTATAAAGTATTTTGGTCTCGAACCCACGACCTCACGATTGCAGGTCAGACGCTCTAACCACTACACCACTGCACTTCGGTCCACACAATCTGCACACACAGCGGACCATATTTATCCTGGTACATGTCTTTGAAACGCGCTAAATATCACCACGTGGTCACTGTTTATCATGTAGATAGAATGCAGTTTTATTTACATTACCATGTTTAATATATATAATTTTGTAAATTGAAAAACGTATGACCGAGTTATCGCAGAACATGTGTTGTATTCAAAAAACATAAATATACTTTTAATTACGTAATTCATCGTTTCAGTCTTCAGATACGGGGTTGCATTGTGGAGGCAGATGGAATACCGTGTCGTTACGATGACAGTGGTACTGGGGCAGTCCGGATAGACCGGAAATGCACTAACGAGAAGGTGTTTTGCCCAGGTAACATTTTGAGTATATTTCAGAACTTATGTTTAGCTTAATATTGTTAAGACTGACTCATGAGGTTCTAAATACTATCCCCCACGCAACCAACGGTGTCATTGTTTTAGTTTATTTTTTTTCTAACATCTTTTAATACACATACCCGTTCTATTTAAGGCTGGTCTAATTGGACACTGATGGGGTGTAAGTCAAATGGAAAGGAAACAAAAGAACGTTTGTGCAATAATCCTGCTCCGATTCACAAGGATGTCACATGTAAAACAGGTGAGCATCTTATCGCATGCTAGGTTCATAGATCCGATTGTATAAATATAGCAACCCGAAGTGGGTTTATTCGCTAATTTCCGATATCGGAATTATCATTTTTGGTCGGAAATTCAAATGCGATATCTGAAATATGAATTTCTGTTATCAGAAATGTTAATTCCGTTATAGGAAATTCAAATTTTCGTTATCGACAATAATTTTGCGATATCGTAAATGCACATTTCTGATATCGGCATTAAGCCAAGATTCAAACGGTAGTACTGAATATATATGATAGTAGTTTAAATTGGAAGTTAAAAATGTTATTGATAATGCAAAACTATGTAAATCTTATGGATTAGATACGATACCGGTTGATGCTTTAAAGAATGCTACTTCTATTCTGATTTTGCACTCTCTATGTAATGCATGTTTTAACTCGGGTTGTATACCTGCAGTATGGGGTAAAAGTTTAATCAGTCCTATTCTAAAATCAAACTCCGTTGGGCCAAAATACTCCCTTTCGTACAGAGGTATTGCACTTGCTTGTTCAACGTATAAACTGTATAGTTCTATTATTAATAATCGCCTTTAAGTTACTGTTTGGTCCGAGTCAAATGATAAATTAGTAGATGAACAGAACAGCTTTCGGAAGAAACAAGGCACTAAATTGGCGTGGCTGGCGCAGTTTTCCCTCGGGGTCCTCCCCATGACAACTTCAAATCAGTTCCGAGCTGGGATGACGCTGTGCCATCAAGCCCCACCAACACATTTTAAACTCGTTTTGTAAACCCCTTCAGGAAAAACTTCCCCAATTTCTATACTACTCATAGGGTAATTATTAACACAACGGGCTACTTTATTCTAACTCCAATTATCCAAAAAGTCTGCGTTTACACCTATATATCAAGGGTTTTTATATATATATTTGTGCAAATGCCCCGTGGGTTGCTCATGCCTTTTACATTAACGGCTATACGAATTCTTTTTAAGCTGCTGCGCATAGCCGTTAATGTGGTTAGCCTGGTCTCAATGAGGCAAACTGCGTTTGTGTTCATCTCGCAACCTGAAGCCTATTTTTTTCTGAGCTTTTCTGAGCCTTTTTCGTAAGCTTGGAGAACATTTTTGGTATTAACTTACGGCGATTAAGCCGCGCCAGAGGTTATTTCTTTTGGTATTAACTCCAAGCCGCGTCAAAGGGCTAGTAGAACACATTTTAGGGAAGAATTCTTTTAGCAGCTTCACCCTAATTAGTTTTTGCTAGTAAAGCTACTCAGATGCCCATCTACTAGGCGCAATAATTGCGAGACTACGACAAATTAGCAAATAATTGTTATTTTCACTAGGCTAACCGGGCACACACAGACGCGCGACCAGTTACACTATATACCGGTCACTCTTATATACTATAAAACTAGCAGCATGACTTTAAAACGGGCATTTAAATTTGCATAAATAACAATAACCACACAACTTATCATATAAATTTAGTAATTCTAATTAGCATTGTCTTGTGATAAAATATGGTAAATTAATCATTTTAGTAATAATAGCAATAATACTTGCTTTAATTTTTGTAAAAATACTTATAAAAAATAATTAAAACACTAATTTACCATAAAATTAAAGTAAAAGTTGTTTTTTTTAAACCGCCATATAGAAACATTAAGAGATATAATTTCACATTAATTGGTGATGGACCCTTTTATGCTTTCCTCTCTAATTGTACGATGAACGGACAGGCTGTGGACCCTATGATGACGCCTACCTAAAGCCCATTGGGACGGTGGCGTTTGATGGTTGTCGTGCCCTTACTGGTTTATTCTCTTGTTGCTCTGGCTTCTGCCAAGTCACTGAGTACTTAATTGTGGCTTTCTAGGCTATTATTTTTATTTTGTATTTTATTTACACGAGCATATTTGTGTTTTACTTATATTGCCTATTGATGCTGCCTTGTTGGTTAGAGATTAGATCATGGCGGGGATTTCTTTATTTACACTGTCCCGTTTTAATGGGATGACAGTAGGGTAAGTGTGAGGTTTGGTGCACCCTATAACCGGTTTAAACCCCCAGTGGCCTACTTTGCCACTGACCGTACCAAGGCGGTAGCCCTATTGTCAACCCTTTTGTGTTTGTGATGTCGTTCGTATTTATTATAACTTTTGCCTTCTTGTTTGTCTGTTTGCGTGTTTGTTTCTGCGTTTTGTGGTTGACTGTCCTCCTTGAATGCTACTTTCCCTGTCCGATCTTTTTATATTTCTTTTGCTACTTTTCTCTCTTTTTTGTTTATGTTTGTTGCTTCCAAGGGATCACCTTTTCAGTATTTATTAACAACTAATAATCCCGTAAGTGTAGATTCTTTTATCTACTACTACAGCTAGAAAAGGGAATTTATATAACTGTAAATTATTAAAATAAAAAATAAAGCCATATAGTATAATGGAAAATTATACGGATGAGGCTAGCAAGGAATTTAGTATTTTTGAGAAAAAAAAGAGCAAGCAAATGAAGACATTAGTGTTTTTGAAAAAAAGCCGTATGAAAAGGTAAATTAGGAAATTAACAATTTCAAGAAAGCTTGTATTTAAAGGGCAGATGAGGAAATCAGTACCGTCGAAAATCTTCTCATGGAACAAGCAACTGAGGAGATTAACAGTTTTAAAAAAGGTTGTATGAGAAAAGAAAACGGGGTAATTGATAATTTCAAAAAAAGATTATTTAAATAAAGAAGAAAAACAATTGACGACATTAAACACAATTGTATAAAAAATGCATATGAAAAAATAATGCTGCCAGTGAAGATTATGTGAAAGGAGCTTTAATAGGACGTTCTGAAAATTTAATTGAGTTTGACGTGGAGTCTGTAGTTATAGCTAGTAGAGTAAGAAAACACCTTCTTGATTTTGTTGAGAAAATAAGGAAAACTAATATTTTGATGCGTATTATACACTGAAACAACTTTTATACCCCAGTTTTGACCTCTGAGAAGGTGCGTAATATACACTGGTGCGTATTATACAAGGTAAAATACGGTACATGTTTAACATATTTACACAAACAACAACATTCATAGAATATGATGAGTTAGTCCATACATGCTTAACACTAAAATAAACTTTGAGAGATTTCAGAAAATTTACTCAATAATATGTAAGAATTCAGGCTCAACCCGGGGCTAGAGGGCGTGGGCGGTAGCTAACATATTTCACTACCGCTCATGAACAGTCTCAATCAAACCGAGACTGCAATATTTCGTATGTGTCGTGCTCGGCCGTTTCCAAAGGTCCATTATCATACTCTTTTTTTGTAGAAAAAATCTTCCATGCAGTACTGCGACATTTTGATAAACCAGAAAATTAACATTTACTTTGTAACAATTAATAAAAAATAAATAATTGCTTAAACAGTATTTTCTTATATAGTATTATATAATGAATACCATAGAAAAGAAAATATCTCTGAAACAATACAGTAAGTTTTTTTCTGTGGGTATTATATATAGAACATATCCACTCGCTCAGCTTCGCCAGACGCGAACATTTTTTTAAATTCCTCGAGGGGAAATTAGTACGAACGGGTGGTTTTAAAATTAGTGTTGATTTGAAAATTACATTCATTAAACCAACTGATTAAATTTCATATTAAACAGCTTATTTTACTTCCATGTCAGCATTAATCTTACACAAAAATGAGATTACAAATGCACTGAACACAGCTGTCGATGAAATTGTAGAATGTGGGATCTTTCATAATGTAATATAGGATGTCATTCTGTTAATTCGTTCTTTATTAGGAACTAATAAAGTAGTAAAAACCTTAAGGTCTCACAACACACTTCGATTTTACTGTGTTGGCCATAGGCAGTAAAGTCCAATTTTCCATTCTGAATCAAGCATTTACAGTCTAAAAGTATTTTTTGGGGAAAATACAGTTACTGCTGCTCATAAAAATCCACAAAATCTGGTACATAACCCAGTTTTTTTTTTTTTTTAATGTGAGTGGTGGCAGTCAAGGTACTCTTTTCAGCTTTCACTAAACAGTTTGCATCTAAATTCATACGCATTTTGAGCACCCACAAATGTGTCACATGTTGCTGTCAGTCTCGTCTAATCGCTGTTCATCCAATCTCACACTATTGTTTTCTCACCTGCAACAAGAAAAGAAAATATCCATTGGCAATTATTAAAATATCTTAAACCGAAGAACACACCCTTACTTTTTAGTGTGTAAGAATCATCCTACTGTCACATGCAAGGGAGCTAAGCGTGTAGTAAGATCTGACACCATGAAATAGCCATAAGTAATATGCCTACAACGGAAAACTCCGATTGTCATTTCATAATCTCATCATTTCAATACAAATTAAATACTGAAAACAATATTCTTACCAGCACGTAACAACAGCTTGTAAACATACAAGTATAAGTATATACATTGTTCAGAGGTAGAACATTTAACTTTAATTATCTTGTCTCTATACAGAGTTTAGTCTCACGACTTTACTCAGACACTGCTTGAAGAAGAATGCGGGAAAGATAGAATCCTAGGCCGGGGTTAGTTTTGGAATGGTGCATTCTGGTTATTGTTGCACGTGCAGTGAACACTTCTCGTCCATCGAGCTAGCTCTCATACCTCTAAGCTAAGACTACTAAAACCTGGTAATTACAACTCACCTAACTACATACACATACATATACATGAGTACACAATACACAACACACAGTACGGCACACTGTACACCACAAACATACATAAGATGAGTAAGATCAATATTATACATTGAATAGCTCTTAATGGCTTAGAATGCTACATTATAAAATAACCATTTATATTCCTGGAATTAAGATAATGAACACTGAAAATAATACATCTGTTACAAAATTATAAATAGAATTGGGGGCTTACCTTCCGAGGGAAGTGGTTGGACGATTGAATCAAAAGCACAAACCTGACTGTCTTTCATATAATGGCAAACAAGCAATACAAATGCCAGATGAAAATGAAAAGGTTTACTTTAAAATCTACGATAGGCAGCTAATGGTCTCGTTTGTTATATATGTTGACTTCGAAGCAATAACTGAACATTTTCTTCAGCTTCAAATAATCCTGAAACCTCGTACGCCAACAACATAACGACTGTGGTTATGGGTACAATGTTGTTTGTTGTTATTAGGAAGGCACCAACTTGACAAACACACAAGAAAATATTATCCTTTATTAAAATGTTTGATCGTATATTAAATAGTTTTGGCAAATATTGGGCGCGGCTCCAAATAGCGGGCTGCCGGCAACACATACATATATAATGGCAGCCCTTAACATGTTTCACAAAAGAGGGCATGGCCCATAAGCCTGATGCCCTTAATGAAGCCCCAGTAGGCTTAAACAAAATATGAAGCCCCGATTGGCTTAAACAAAAGAGGGCATGGTACAACAGCCTTATACCCTTAGTGAAGCCCCAACAGGCTCAAATAAAATGTTTATTCAAAACTCTAATTCTAAAGTAAAATGTTTCTTCATTTAATCACTTGAAAGTTATTTCTTTTCTAAAGATTACAATAATGTGCACGACCGAACTAGGCATGATGCACCAACAATAAGCCCCAAAAGGCTTAATATTTCATGCTGTAATCCCGACCCTGGGAAACAGTGGTCAGTATTACATTGAAATTTACTAATTATATAATTGTTAATTGTCATTAACTTTGATTTCACTGACGGCCATATGGCAGCGATCAAAATGAAATTATGATAATGCCACAGAGCAGCAATCAAAATGACAGTTCGTGCTGTAATCCCGACCCTGGGGAACAGAGGTCAGTATTTACATTGAACTAATTGTAATATTGTTAATTGTCATTAAACTGTATTTCACTAAATTGAAATATTCGAAAATGGCTATTCTTCTGGAGCCGCATCGATCTTCTGGTATATCGTTTTGCTTCTGGAGTCGCATCGATTGTCGATCATCTGGTATATCATTCTGATGCCGACCCGCACCGGCACCGTCGTCGGTTGTATCGCTCCGCTTCTGGAGCTGCAACGATTACGGATCCTCTGGTATATCGTTCTGCTTTCGAAGCCACACTAGTTCTGTACCAAGGATGTGCCTGAAATGATATGCAGATAACAGCAGCATCTTTTTCTTAACGGAGGATTTACAATTTTGGCCTAAACAAAAACGAAACAAATGAAATATGTCAAAAAGTAATGTATCAACTTAATAACGAGTATGACAAAGAACTACATAACGATGAAAAGAAAGGGTGAGGAGGGTGGGGAAAAAATCATTATTTTACATAACATGAACAAAATTACATACCGCAGTCATTACGTTTTGGCCGGGAAAGGCAGAAAAAAGATTGCGAATGCGCAATTAAACGAATATTACATCGTAAAAGTTGTGATATGAGACCGAACAAGAATGCCTTTACGACTAAAGGGTGACGGAAGGAAAAGACAAGTATTGCACAACAAAACAAACAAAAAACAACAACAGCCACAGCCCTCGACTATCATAAATGATCCGTTAACAGTCCATGACGATAACGCGACCTTTACGGAGTATATGGCACCGAAAACCAACGAAACTCCATAATAGAACCGACGGACTTGCTGTCCGCAGAAGGAACCCTAGATGGCGAAAGATGTTAGTAGAACACGCTACACGTACTGGCATCAATTTGAATGTTAAGGGGCTATCCCTCAAATTGAAATGCATGCGTCCACAAAATAATCAAGTGTTTCCATGAGGGGTATCAGACTCTAATCACATTCAAATTTCCTAACTACGGCAACCGGCTAAATTGCAAAATGCTACTCGTGAAGTAGTTAATAAGACGCCTCTACCATGTTAACATCTGTTGTAGTGGCTTAATAAGAAGATCCGCTGATTGAATAAGTATTGTGTGCCAGGGAACCCATTCTTGAAACCGGTACTGAGGTGGAACCAGTACTAAACTCCTCTTTTAGAACGATGACATCGTATATGGACAGGAAACAAATTAAATATCGTACTAGAACATACGTATGAATAGGAGTGGTGCCGATTTGCAATACATGCGAACCATGGTTACAATGCGGGCCATACAGTCAAGAATTAGATTTGCAGAAATTATGCGGGCCCTGTGAAACCCATGCGCACACTAGCTTTCCAACCCATTACCTTAAGTGTTTTACTGAGTGCTGCTATATATCGGCAGATGCAGCACGTCACACTGCTATTTAGCTTGTGAACCGCCGTCACATTCTCCATACAGCAATCCCGGTACCAGCCACCGGCCAGTCACCTTCCTGCTTGGATTGCACACTACCGCTTAGCAGGCTCGATTCATGAAACAGAATAAAACGAAAGTCACTAACCAGTTGCGAAGCTTATATAGTTTTATGTAATGAAATGTAAATCTCCCTTTTAGTTATGCTAGTATTGTTATTATGATCATAATTATTATTATTATGATTACTGAATACTTACACTATTGTTATTGAAAGAAATATAAAAAGATCGGACAGGGAAAATAGCATTCAAGGAGGACAGTAAACCACAAAACACAGAAACAAACACGCAAACAGACAAACAAGAAGGCAAAAGCAATAATAAATGCAAACGACATCACAAACACAAAAAGGGTTGACAATAGGGCTACCGCCTTGGAACGGTCAGTGGCAAAGTAGGCCACTGGGGGTTTAAACCGGTTCTAGGGTCACGAAACCTCACACTTACCCTACTGTCATCCCATTAAAACAGGACAGTGTAAATAAAGAAATCCCCGCCATGATCTAATCTCTGAAGCTGGTATTGTTATTCACTATTGTTATTATTATTATTACTAATATTACTATTATAATTTTATTGATTTATTTTTTTATTTAATTGTTTATCGCTTATTTATTTAATTTTCATTTAATATCATTATTATCGTTATCATTTTTTTTTTTTTTTTATTTATTTATTTTTTTTGTTTTGAATATCTATGAAAGCTGTATCCATTTTTTATTATTTATATTTTATTATTTTTATTATTTATGTATTTGTTTATTTATTATTATATATATATATATATATATTTTTTTTTTTTTGTTATTTATTATTATTTTGTATTTTTTATTATTATTATTTTATTTATTTTTATTATTATTATTATTATTTTTTTTATTTTTTTTTTTTTTTTTTTATATGTCATTCTTATTATATTTATTATTATTATATAGACATTTATCCGTGTTATTATTGTTTCTATTTTTATTTATTTATTTATTTATTTTTTTGTGTGTGTTATTTATTCATTTTTCTTTTTATTGATATATATTATATATATATTTTTTTTTATTATTTATTTATTTGTTATAGCATCCATATCTCGAAATATGTAGCTTTATGAAGATAACCTTTATTTGCATATATTTTCCTTCTTTTTCTTCTTCTTCTTCTTCTTCTTTTTCTCCTTCTTCTGCTGCTTGCTCTCTTTTTTTTTCTTTTTTTTTAGTGTATATGTCTTTAGATACTTATATTCCTATTCTATCAAAAAAACAAAAAAAACAAGAGCAATGATAATACATGTATAATAATAATAGTATTATTATTTATTTATTTATTTATTTATTTATTTATTTATTTATTTATTTTTTATTTATTTATTTATTTATTTATTTATTGATGTATTTATTTATTTATTTATTGATTATTTATTTATTTATGTAAATTATTTATTTATTTGAGAAAACCTATACAACTCTGCAAGCTGATGCGAGATAATAATATTGTTGTTGTTAAAATCACCTTACATTTGTCCGAGTCTATTCTGGCAAGTGTGTGAACTGCTAATGCCATTTAATAATTTGCCATTTCTAAAACAATAGCGTATGTACCTTTAAAATTCAAGCCATTAATTCGCAATAAGTGTTACAATGTGAGCGGATTTCTGGCAAGTGTCCAATAACGACAGCTGAGTCAAGAGTGCACTGGTGGAATGCGTCTAATTAGGTCGCTTGCAAATTATACATTATACATGCGGGGACCTCTGTACTTAACACGGTTACTTGCAAGGAAAGAAAGAGTTATCCAAATTGATTAAAATCAATTACAGAGTTAACTTGCATTACAAAACTCTCTACCTCAATATGAGCACGCCAGTTTAAATTCAGAAATTATCCTAATCAACGGCAATATATGCTGACGTTACGAGACAAAGCATCCAGACGAAACACAAATCATCAAAATTCTGATTAATTTGAAAGCATTTTGAATAGAAATTATGGCGGAATACTTATTAACAGAAGCTCATTATGCTATTGCAAACAATAAGAAAATTGACCTCAAGGAAAGGGAGAAAAAATCATTATTTTACATAACATGAATAAAATTACATACCGCTGTCATTACGTTTTGGCCGGAAAAGGCAGAAAAAAGATTGCGCATGCGAAATTAAACGAATATTACAATTGCGGAGCAAGCTAACAAAACCGTGGGTGCTGCCTCCCAATAACTCTGGCTATTATTGGAGTAATAGCCCGTATTATGATGATAACTATTTCAAACCTGTTGTGACATACAGGGGACCAAACGCTGTTTACAAATGTTTAGAAAAAAACGATAGAAGAAGGAAAATATTGCAAAAAACAACAACAACAACAACAACACGAATGCACGTTTTAAAAAGAATTTGACGATGACAGTAGAAGAAATACTCAGAGCAGCTGAAAATGTCATATTTGCAATAAACTTTACATGACATGTGATAAGGCAGTTAGATATCATTGCCACATAACTGGAAAGTATAGGAAAAGTGTTCACGATGCAAGTAAACTAAAAAAAATACCCGCTGTGTTTCATAACTTCGCTGTGTTTCATAACTTAAGGGGTTATGATTCCCTCTTTATGATGCAACATACTGGAAAGTTGGAAAAAAAACAATAAACGGTATACCAAATAATATATCATTAGAACGTTTAGTAAAATTTATCCCATGATTTCAATATACCTCGCAAGAGTACTCCGGTGACAAGTTGGAGCTAATAAAAAGAAAAGGTGTTTACCTTTCGATTATATGAATAGCTTTGAACGCTTTAAAGAAAAACAAATGCCCGATAAAAAAATAGCTTTTATTCCCAATTAGATGACGAGCACATCTCAGATGCAGATTATGAACATTCTAGTAAAATATGGAAGGCATTTAAGATTAAAAACATGGGAGAATATCATGATCTGTGTTTGAAAAGCGATGTTTGTTGTTGGCTGATGTTTTCGAAAATTTCAGAAAAATGTGTTTTAAGTACTAGAAATTAGATCCTTGCTATGACTTTAGTAGTCCGGACTGGCTTGGGTTCATAGGAAAAGGACTAAGGGGTGGTGCAAGCTACATTGCAACCAGATAATCAAAAACTAACAATACATATATGGAAAACTAAAACAGCAGTAAAGAAAGCAAATACATAAGATATCCTGACGCTAATCATGTGCATGGGTGGGAACCGAGACTGCAATATTTCGTATGTGTCGTGCTCGGCCGTTTCCAAAGGTCCATTATCATACTCTTTTTGTTGGCTATGTATCAACCATTACCTACTGGTAACTTCAAATGGGTTGATAAATTCGAGAAAGGAAAATCAAGTTATATTGTTGAGTGTGATCTTAATCCTGAAGGGTTGTATTACCTGCCTCATGACTACCCTCTCTCTACAGAAACCTTGGAAAGAAAAGACGAATGGTTATCAAACTACTGCAAAAACTTGAGATTTTTTTTTTAATTGAGGACCTAGCCAAGTAAAGAAACTCGGCACAACATTGAGGGATAAACATAAATATGTTACACACTGCAGAAATTGAAAACTGTATGAAAAATTGGAACCAAAGGTTAAACTATTACACAGGATACTCCGGTTTGACGAGTCACAATGGTTAAACGTGTACATAGACTTTAATACTACAAAAAGAACAGTTGGTAAAAATGATTTCGGAAACGATTTCTTCAAGCTTATGAATAATTCAGTTTTTGGCAAGACGATGGAAAACCTGAGAAAAATTAATGTTAAGCTAACGCATGACGATGAAGTCCTTTGAAATACGCAGTAAGACCATCATTTATATTTCTAGCTTAATGTTCAGTAAACACTTATTTGTTATTAACAGAAAGACTGGTCTTAAATCGCCCTTCTTATGTTGGCATGTGTATTTTATATACTTAATGTACGATTTCCACTACAGTTATTCTAAAAACAAATACAATGAAAAAGCTAAGCTAAGCTATTGTTTACTGACACCGATTCACTGTGTTATGAACTCAGGACAGAATATGTGTATGCTGATCTTTACAAAGGCAGGGAACTTTTTGAAAACCGTGATTATGATCCAAAAAGTAAATTTTATTTTAATAATAACAAAAATGTTATTGGTACAATGAAAGATGAAGCTTGTGGTGCAATAATCATAGAGTTTGATGGACCTTTTCAATATGTATTGAGAAATAAAACATAATCTTACATTTTGGGTAATAATACTGAAACAAAAAAATGCAAAGGTGTTAAAAAAAGCGTTGTCAAACAAATAACACATAGTTACAAAACATTTTATTCACAGCAACGGAATTTCACCATAAAATGAACGTTATCAGATCTAACAAACACAACATAAACAGTTAAAAAAAAGTTGCCTGCATATGATGACAAAGGGTACATATTAGGCAATGGCCAAGCTACCCTAGCATTTAAATAAACGTCCTCCTACTTAGGTTGTTTGATCGCTTTAAAAATATTTTGAAGCAGTCGGATGAGACCTTTGACTCTCCAAAGATATTTGACCTTCGGGCTTGGAGCATGAGTAACAGTTTTTGAGGTTTATTATCCACATCCGTCTTATGATTTGCTGTATCAGAAAGCGTTTTCGACAGTCATTTCGCCAGGGTTTGGAATCATCTTGGTTTGCTAATTTTGTTTATTGATTGGAATAAAGTAGTCTCGTTACAATTACCACCTGGCTGGAAGCGTCCTCCTGATTAGATAATTGGAGAACAGCCACATTTGAAAATAGTTAGAATAAAGTACCCTATGATTAGTATGGGAATTGGGGTGTCTCGGGTTTTTCCTGAAGGGGTTTACAAAACGAGTTTTAAAACGTGTCGGTCGGGCTTGATGGCACAGCGTCATTCCAGCTCGGAACTGATTGGAAGTTGTTTCGATAAGTATTTCCTGGTGATTTTAACTTGTTTTGCATGCCGCAACATCCAAATTTGCTATTTTGTCATGGGGTTGACCCCGAGGGGAAGACTGCGCCAGACACCATGCTTGGTGGTTGTCCCGTTTACAGTTCCCACTATGCTTTCCTCTTTAATTGTGCGATGACCGGACAGGCTGTGGACCCTATGATGACGTCTACCGAAAGAAAGATACTATATCGGACAGGGAAAGCAGCATTCAAGGACGACCGTCAACCACAAAACACAAAAACAAACACGCAAACAGACAAACGAGAAGGCAAAAGTAATACAAAATACAAACGACATCCCAAACACAAAAGGGTTGACAATAGGGCTACCGCATTGGAACGTTCAGTGGCAACAAAGGCCACTGGGTCTAGGGTGCACCAAACCTCACACTTACCCTAAAGTCATCCCATTAAAACAAGACACTCTAAATAAAGAAATCCCCGCCATGATCTAATCTCTAATCAACAAGGCAGTAGTATCAATAGGCAATATAAGAAAAACACAAATATGCTCGTGTAAATATAATACAAAGAAAACAATAACCTAGAAAGCCACAATGAAGGTATTCAGTGACTTGGCAGAAGCCGGAGCAACAATGAGAATAAACCATTAAGGGGCACGACAAGAAAGATCATAGACAAACATCAAACGCCACCGTCCCATTGGGCTTTAGGTAGGCGTCATCATAGGGTCTACAGCCTGTCCGGTCATCGTACAATTAAAGAGGAAAGCATAGTGGGGAACTGTAATAGGGTCCACCACCAAGCCTAAAAGGTCGGTGACGTTTGATTTTTGTCTGCAATCTTGTCTTGTCCGTGCCTTCAATGGTTTGTTCTCTTGTTACTCTGGCTTCTGCCTGCCAAATCATTGAGTACCTTCTTTGTGGCTTTCTAGGCTATTGTTTATTTTTGTATTTATACATACACACGAGCAACTTTGTGTTTTACTTATTTGCTTATTAATGTTGTCTTGTTGGTTAGAGAATAGTTCATGGCGGGGATTTCTTTATTTACACTGTCCTTGTTTTATTGGGATGACAGTAAGATAAGTGTGAGGTTTGATGCACCCTAGAACCTGGTTTAAGCACCAGCGGCCTTTTTTGCCACTGACCGTTCCAAGGCGGTAGCCCTATTTGTCAACACCTTTTGTGTTTGTGACGTCATGTGCCTTTATTCTTTGTTAACATTTCCATTCATATTTGTTGTTTTGTTGGTTTTTGGGTTAACTGCGTTCTGTGAAAGATGCATTTCCTGTTCGACTTTTATATTATTTCTAGGCTATTGTTTTTTTTGTATTTATATATTCTCGAACATCTTTGTGTTTTACTAATATTGGCTATTAATGCTGCCTTGTTGGTTAGAGAATAGTTCATGGCGGGGATTTCTACATTTGTTATCAACACTGGGTTATTATGAAGTATGGCTAGATCAGGGAGTTGGTGATCGGGACTTGTTTCTCACTGTTTTCAAACAACGCCTCGTGGACGTATTTATTCAAGGTTGGAATACCCAATTAAACGATTCTATTAGAGCATTATTTTATAGGACAATTGCAGTCTTTAAATACAAACCATATCTTGATATTTTAAATAACTCCAAATTACGCTATGCTTTTTCAAGACTTAGACTCTCTTCTCACAGATTGGAAGTAGAGTGCGGACGTTGGAAAAAGCCTATAAGTGTGCATTTTCATGAAAGGACATACAGACAATGCCAGTGCCTTGAAGACGAATATCATTTCGTTATTGATTGCAAAAATTATACAGAATTAAGAAAATCGTACATAAAGCAATATTATTGGGGGAAAAAAAGTACATGAAGTTCGTTCAATTATTAAATATTGAAAACAAAATCGAAGTGATGAAATTAGGATTATATGTATTTAAGGCTTTTGATATTAGAACTGTTTTGAACAAATATTGAACACGATTCAATTTATTTATCGCTGAAATTCAAAAAAATAAAAATAAAATAAATATATTAATAAAAATATATCCCTTGTGTGGTCCAAAAATAGGATTTGTATAAGTAGTGTATTTTAACACTTAACATGTGTGGTATATCTCTCCGTGTGGAAATGTGGCTGAGTTGCTTCTATTCCATGAAATACAGATAGTAGTATTTGTTTATATCGTTGTTAACAGTTTAAGATAACGACAGATTGAACATATAATACTTCCAAATGAAAATATAAGAAATAAAAACAAAATCTCTACCAAATGGATAACCACTAAAATTTGGTTGCATTTCACGGTTCAAATTAATTTCAACGTATAGTATACTTGCTAACATATACGTTTAAATTTTGTTTCATTATTCTTGTAATAGTACCGAATGTATTCTATGGTATTGCAATGCTTTGTTATTCTAAATACATGTACTAACAACATGCCATCTAACCACATTTATTTGTATCTATTATGTAAACATGTTCATGGGCCATATTTGGCTTAAAACAATAAACAATATATATATATATATTGACAATGTCGGACGCTGTGGTTTCTATTGGACCCTATATCTCATTATCGGGATGACAGTAGGGTAAGTGTGAGGTTTGGTGCACCCTAGAACCTGTTTAAACCCCCCGCCAGCGGCTTTTTTTGCCATTTACCGTTCCAAGGCGGTAGCCCTATTGTAAACCATTTTGTGTTTGTGATGTTTTATTTGGCCTTTTATTCATCTTAAATTTGTTCTTTGTTTCTGTGTGTGTTTGTGGTTGACTGTCGTCCTTGAATGCTACTTTTCCTGTTCGATATTTATATCTACTTCTATACTACTATAGATCATGTTTATTCATTAACACACATTTTTGAAACGAGAAAGAAAAGAAAATGGAGAGGGGTTCAAATCATTCGCTGTTGTTGAAGCCCCTCCTGTCAATAATGCCCCGACGAAGCTCCAGCTGTCAATTATGCCCCTAAATGGCGTTTCACAACAAAAGGGACGCAACACGTATATACTGCGATTTTATTGTGAAAACGCCATTTATAACAGATTAAGGGGAGGAAGTTTTGTATTGTAATCGTTTAGTTGAAGCACACGTCGATGTTGAAAAAAAACACATGCTATGGTGTTAGAGTTATAAAATAGATTAGATGTATATGTTTCTTATATTTTGCCACTATCTACACGCAATTTCATTTATTATGTGCAATTCTGTTGACGAATAACCGATTACCACGTGTATAGCTCTCCCTGCACACGGACCTATGACTTTACACACACCTCCTTCTGAGGATGGCATACTTTCATAGTAGGCTTACCAGAGGAAATCGAACCTGTGACGTCTGGGACGAGAGGCAAGTATGACCAAGTATGCTAACCACTCATCCACCACAACAATATGACTGGAAGAAATTGTTATTTTCAATAGACAGGTTGAAGGAAATAAACACATGTACATGTCTACTACAGTCTCTTTCATGGGGTAGGAATTTTGGTGTACAGTTTTGCAATTATTTGATATGTTTTGATATTTGTGTACAAGTCTAGACAAAAACAAACAATCAGATTTTTTGACTTTTTTAAGACCTTTTTGTTTTTAAAGATTTGTTTAGGTCCAAACGCGTTCCTTCAACCTTTGTTTCAATACCGTTCTTCTAGTTACAATTGATTGCAAATCGGGTCCTGATATGGTCTGGGATGTCGTGTTCTAAGGTGGATATAATATATCGGCATGGAATGTCTTCGATTCCTAGCACACATTCTCTATTTCACAAAAAGCGGAGTATACATCTGTCATGATGCTATGCATAACGTTCACGCAATAACTTTCACGCACAGTGCCGTAACCAGACATAAACTGACACCGAGGCAAAGAATATATTGGGTGAGAAGTGGGTCGTGGGTCGTGGGTCGGGGAGGGCAAGGGCGGATCCGCGGGGTATGGGTGTACCAGGCTAAAATCTGAAAAGTAATAATTATATGCATATAGTAAGCTTTTGTTGGTTGGGGTGTACAGGTGGTAGTGGGATGGGTCTAGGGGCGGGTCCAGTGCGGGCACCGGGAGCACCCCTACCTAAAATCTGAAACGTATGTACTTTGATTGTTTTTTGGTTGTTAGTTAGGCAGTGGGGTGGGGGCATGGGCGGATCCAGTTTGCATAAATCCATAAAATAAAGTCTTCTTACTTTAGAAACAATCTGGGGAGCATGCACCCTCCTCAGGGGCGGATAAAGGATTTGACATTGGGGGTGGAGCGCAAGTTAAAAAAAACAAGTTATAACCAAAACACACACACTAAGGGGTGATGCGCAACTTTAAAAAACACTATTTACAGCCAACCCACAACCACTGCCCCCTCCCCCCAAAAAAACACAAACAACACTCAACAGCAACAACAACAAAAAGCACAAAGCACAAAACAACAACTATTTTTGTCACATAATGCGTACAAGTCACATATTGCATATTAAGTTTTGGCGCATTATATGAATAATCACATTCGCCTCCTATTTAAAAAATAATTAGGAAGTAGTAACGGCTTAGGAAATAAACAGTAGGCGAATGTGAGAATACATACAGGGGAGAAGCCATATACATCAAATATATTAAGCCATTCTGTTATATTTCGTTAAATGATAGCAAGTGATAATGTCTAGGTGATGTGAGAGATATCCTGATAAGAGAAATACGATGTCTCTGTCATCTGTTAACTTTCATTTTGTTCCCCGTGAGGTTGCGGGGTAGACCCCACCCCCCTCCCCCGCGCACCACCATCCCCCACACACATTATATTCATTTTGTCATTTTTTATCATGCCCATCATGACACCGCGTATGCAAACGTGGAAACGTGGCTGCATCGTAAATGGAGTGTCTATTATAGAATTTGCAGCAATTCTCCAGTTTTGCAGGTAAGAAGGTTCTAGGCCCAATCTTCATATTTTATCTTGATGTAAATGGAGGATGAGCCTGGCGCGTTCGTTCCTGTTAGGCGCCATATAAACGTTCATGTGTTGTTGCTCCTTAAAACACAAATCAATTCAATTAACTTTTTTAAACAGTAGTCGAATGTGAGTATGCATACAGGAGAGAAGCCATATAAGCTACATACATTAAGATATTAGGCGATGTGAGAGATGTTTCTATAGTCCTTTAATTTTCCGAATATGCCTAGTTACTCATTTTAGCAAAGTAGAAGTTACTAGTGCTAATTTACTGCTATACCAGCCGCAATTACGCATTAATCGTGGATATGAATGTGTATGCTCTTTTTTAATTCAAATTTCCTAAGCAGTTACTACTTTCTAATTAGAAGAAGAAGTTACTAGTGCCTAGGAATTAACTGAACTATTAGCCGATACATTGAGTATACAGGAGAAATACCATATTATACCATTTAACGAAATAAAAACTTAATATATGTGACTTATTTGGATTTTATCCTGCATGAATACACACATTCGCCTACTGTTTAAAATAATTACACCTAAAGGGTGTTAGAGACATCTCTCACATCGCCTAGACATTACTATTACTATTTTTAAAAAAACAAAACTGTCTTTTAGCTTAATTATCACCTCTTCCTTCTATAATGTACCAGTCGGTTTATTTGCAAGTACACGATTTATTAATTACATGTGAATTGATGAATACTATTGGTATAGTATTTGTTACCTTATCAAACCATGTACAAATGCATAGAGAATCTGCATATTATATAAGAACAATGTTCGTATGGGGTGTGGGTTGTGGGGGTTGCGGGGAGGGACATACTCTACCCACCCCTTTCAGATTAGGGGAGAGGTGCTGTCCCCGCTGTTCCTAATTATAGATACTGCACACGGTCTAGTCTAATTATCATGGCAGCATCGTTTCCGAGGAAAGCTCCACGGGCATTTTGCCTCATTAACACAGAAATTCAAAGAGATATGTCATGAGCATATATAAGGTATGACTCTTCCTACATGGGACTGGTCTACATCTTAACATTTCCTTCGAAGGATGGCATACGATTCACAGTACATTGCCCGAATAATGAAAGGTCATTTGCCCAAAACCCTCACTCGGAAAAAAACATTGCTTGCAATCGTTAGAGTAAGCGAAATGACAAGTGTGCGTACACACTGGTGAGAAGCCGTTTAAGGTACAATATCAGAGTTTATGAATATATCGTCCCTTTCGCGTATCAATCAATTCACCTAAGCAGTTTATTATGTCCCTCAGAATTGTACTGACGCTAGCTGTATTGATATTGTCCTTGAGGACAGTACTGAACCCAGAGAAGCTGGCAGGTGATATTTTCACAGAGATTAGTATTGACTGTATCCGTTTATTGTTTCGCTGAGGACTGTACTGCACACGATTTAAAAGAAACTTATTACATTAAAGCAGACCATTTCTAAAAAAACAACATCCTTTAGCTTAAATACCACACATTTTTTCTGTCATTATAAAGTACCAGTAGCTTTATATGCAAGAACATGATGTCTTAGTACAATGTGACTTGATTAATACTTTTGGTATATTCTAGCAGCGCAAATAGTAGCTCTTATGGTGCATACGTACAACAGAGTTACTGTGATGCCCTTTTAGAATAAGTAGGTATCAGGGTCGACCATATCAAGACAGGTTCATGAAGAGATCAAGCAAATGCATGCATAAACAGCCGCCATACAGCAATAGATTAAACGTTAACAACCAAGCGTGCATGCATAAAACTCACCAAAGAGAAGAATACCTCATCGATCTAGACATTTTCGTACGACTAGTTAATGTTTTTCAGGTGAATATCTCTGGAATTTTTACATTTCGACATATCTCGCGCTGACACGTATTCTGTGTTTGGAAACTTAAACCCGAACACAGCTAACACAAATCGACAACGTTAACAGGCAAACGTCAGATATGTGAGTAGGTTGACGAAACAAGACGAGGTGCGGGGAATATACTCTGTCCACCCATCTCAGGTTATGGGGAGAGGTGCTAGCCCACTGTTCTTTTTTTTAAACTACACACATTCATTTCTGATTATCATGACAGCCGCTTTTGATGAATGACCGTTCACTATTCGGGCAAGGTACATGTACTGTGAAACTGCCATCCTTCGAAGGGGATGTTAAGCCGTTGACCAGGCCTATGTACAGGAAGGTCCACACCCTATATAATTATGCTCCTTACACATTTTGCTGTAATTCTGTGTTAATCAGTGACAAAATGCCAGCAAAGCCTTCCTCGGAAACGAACTCACTTGGGAAAAAACATTGCTTGCAAACAGGTAGGGTAAAAGAAAAGACAAGTATGCATACACACTGGTGAGAAACCGTTTAAGGATATGACTATATTGTCCCTTTGGTCTTTCAAGGAAGTGACCTAAGCAATTTATTTTGTCCTTCAAGATTTTAGTGACGCTAATTCTTGAAATTGTCCTTGAGGACAGTACAAAAGCAATGGAAGCCAGTAGGTGATATTTTCGTAGAGTTTAGTAGTACTGACTGTATTCGTTTTTGGACAGGACTAACGCTAGCCGGCGATATTGACCCTGAGGACAGTACTAACGCTAGCTGTTGATATTGCCTCTGAGGACAGTACTAACGCTAGCTGTTGACATTGCCCCTGAGGACAGGACTAACGCTACCTGTTGATATTGACTTGTGGACGGTACTAACTCTAGCTGTTGATAGTATCCCTATAAGACGCTGGCTGTTGATATTGTTCATGTGGATGTTAAAGACAATAGCTGTTGATATTGTAGTTCTACAGCTAGCTCTTGATAACGCCCCCGAGGACATTACTAACCATAACTGTTGGTATTACACTTAGGACAATGCAAACGCTGGCTGTTGATATTGCCCTTGAGGACAATACCAACGCAGGCAGATGATATTGCCTTTGAGGACAGTACTAACACTAGCTGCTGATATTGCCTCTGAGGACGGTACTTACGGTAGCAGTTGATATTGCCTCTCGAAAGCGGTACTAACGCTATATGTTGAAATTGGCCCAGAAGACAGTATAAACGCTACCTGTTGATATTTCCCTTTAGGGCAGTAATATAAGTGGCTATTGATATTGCCAATGAGGACAGTGTTAAAGCTAGCTGTTGATATTTTCCATGAGGACAAAACTAACGCTACCTGTTGATATTGCTCATGAGCACATTACTAACTCTGGCTATTGATTTTGACACTG